>VWZZ01006928.1:606721-717859 GCA_013399095.1 Psophia crepitans
GGGGGGGCTGATCCTTCAAACCCTTACACGTGATCCCCCACGTCAGTAGGAGCCTTGTTGTATTTTAAAATATTAAAAGCAAACTAATTTTGTAGTATTGTGATTCCAGCATGATGTCTCATTGAGATAGTCCTATAGAATTGTGAAGCATAGTAAACTAGAGAGCTGTGTTCATTTCTTGACACTTTTGCTGCTGTCTGGTGTCAGATCTCTGGGCTTCACATGTCATCTAAGGGAGTAACTTGGGAAACAGATTTGAAGAGGGGGAAAAAACGATGTGCTGTTCCACTAACTTTGGTGAAGTTAGTTAAACTCTGGCTCAGCTGATGTTCATATGCGTTGTTTGTGGCAGCACTACCTTTGTATTACTGGGGAAATAGGGAACAGGAGAAAATCGATTACCTAAAACTTCCGCCAGGGAATATTCCAGTTATATAAATCTGGAATTGCTTTTGCGTAGATGTTCTACCTGAAACATCATGCTGTATACATTTATCATGTTCATAATTTGAATTTTGTTTTATTAACAAAGAAGTAACCTGTGAATTCATTAAGATGCAAATTTTTAACAAAAACAAAACATCCAACATGAATTTCATATTTTAATAATAATAACAACTAGGTGGAATTTACGTAAAAGCTGAGACTTCTACTGAGGTTGCCTGTGCTGTCTCTGCAGATAGCAACAGGTGTGACAAGCAACCAGCCTATAAAACTGGTCCAGGTACCGCAGACCACCACCTATATTCCAACTACTCAACCCACAATTGTAAGTACAATATCATCGTTTAAAGTCTGCAGTAGTGCTGTTCCTGGCATTACAGATGCTCAGTATTTCTGGGGGGTTGTCTCCGTCTGCTGTTCTATCAAGATGTGAATTCACCGGTGTAGTCTCAACTTGCAGTGCAAAATGGCCTATTTTGCTGTGCAACATTCCACCCTTTCATTTCATCATTCGTTGTTACAAGGATTCAAATTGTCATTAAGTACAGCAAAGGCACTGAGGACAGTCAGACTTCCATTTTACATTACTATGTTAGTTATTTCTGTTTCATGTATATACTTGACCACAACATCAATGTAAATATAGAGAGTTCATTTTAAATATCTTTTAAATATCTTTTTGTCTATGGTATCCTGAAGAGATGTAATTAATTCTTAGCTATGCTTGGTATTCCTGTGACATCTCAGTAACTATGGAAGAAAATATGCATTCAGCAGCAGCGTATCTCCCACGCAGTCTTGCACATTATTAGCGTTACGACATTATGAGAAATGGCATTGGAATCAGACCTGGGTTTTTCCATCAAAGACTTTACTAAGGACACTTGAATTCCCTAGTGTCAGTCACAGGAGACAGGACAGAAGCGAGTTGGATTTCTGTATTTCATACACCAGGATATCCCATTCTTTCAGTTGGCCATGTTCCGCAGCGCTCGCTTCAGAGTCAGCACGGCATCTGAGCTGACCTTCTTGCCAAAAGGAGACCCGCTGACACCTGCTCACTGGGCGGCACACTCGGTCTCTGGTGGGCTCAACAGAGAAGCCCGTGTGTGGATAACTTCAGTTCATCTTCTGACTGAAGTTAGATAATTTGTAACAACAAACTTAGTAAATTAACAGTGTACCTTAATGACACTGTGATTGTGAGGCTGAATTTGCTACGGAAGTTACTCTGTCCTTCCCTCTCCTTGTGTACACACACCCACGTGTGCGCACACCCCCCCAGCTGCAGGAGACCTGCCTGTGTGCTATGTCTGTGGACACGTGCACACACACATACAGTATTTCATAGCCATTCTATTGACACAAACGCTCTTAGCGGGGATCATGACTTTTCACATTCCTAGCCGCCGTTTAACTCATTTTGTCTCAACTGAGAGCACCACGCACCTTCGCAGCATTGGCCCTAAGTTGTTTGGACTGAATTACCGTAACAACAAGGTTTTGTATGTGTGTTAAAACAGCAAACATCAAAGACGTTAGGCTCTTTTGTGAATAGCTGAGAGGTGGTAAGATTGTCAGGTGGTTTTGTGTAATACTCAGAAAAATGGCAGTTACCTTCATGGGTTTTCTGTAATACAAAGTGTATTGAGTGATGTAAAGCATAATTGGAACGTCTGAAAGGTTTCAACCTTTATTTGTGCATGTTTCAAACTTTGTACACATTTGCATTAGTCTTGCACAGCTACAGACACCTCTGTATTCTAATGACTGCACGTGCAATTTAAATAATTTTAAACCTTAGTGCATGTTTAATATGTATGCAAAATGTACATAGGTGTAAAACTGGCAGAGGTGGAAAATTTACCTCTCAGGGAATGATCTTAACACGTTTAAGGAGTCTCACACATTCCATATCCCGATCACTAGAAGAACTGAAACTTATTTTTTTCACTTGTGTAAGTGTGTGTATTTAAAAGGCGACTGTGGCGACCTTAATTTCCCCACCTGTAGTACTAACAGTGACTTACATAATGGCTTTCTTAGGGTTCAGTTTGTACTTCGCTTCCAACTAGGAATTCCTTCCTCTGAACAACTTCCAGTATATCTTCTGGGTACCATTTCCTTGGGACCCTCTGTACGCATCTGAAATCATTACAAAATGGCAGTAATCTTGAATTTATTTAGCAAATTGGTTCCATATTTGGTTTTTTATTCTTTCTGCAGTTAAAATAATAAAAGCATGAATTCATCGTCTTTGCGTTCCAGGGAACGGAATGAGTAGGCTTCTGGAAGGCACACACTTTGTCACAAAGGAGCTGATAAACGCTCTCGGCTGGAATCCATCCCAGCAGGGATGCTCGTGATCTCTGCTGAATACCATTAAGACACTAATGTGGTTTCTTACAACAGTGTGGGGAAACGTTGGGCTTCAGCGAATCTGTATTTCTCCTTCCATGTTCTCTCTGGAATGTCACACTACCATCGGGGGAAGATCTGTGCATCCCTTTCAGATTCCTCAAAAATCTCACTTCCTGTTTCTTCCAAAAAATAGTGTGAACTGAAATGGATGCGTGCGCTTGATCACCGGTTGTGCACCGCCGAACTGTACCAAAACATACTTGCAGTTTGTACGGTATAGGCATTTCTAGACTTTCTCACGCTTTTGGAGGTAGGTTCATATACGGACTTAAGATTCAATAAATCCTTTTCCAGATCTTCCAGAGTGATGTGACGGTGACCAGATTGTTTAACATTCTCGTGCCTTTGTCTCTGCATCTGTAGAATCAATGACCACCTATAAAGATGTTCTGAAACTTCATTTGTCAAGATTTATAAATCATGATCTGTATGGAAGTGAAAATCTTATTCTATATTAATATTTTTACAGGGTGTATAAGGCAGTTCCCAGTAATGCTGATGTTTTTGTTATTGATTTGTGCAAAAGTTAACTCAAGTACCTTTTTGTTCAGATGGTTGTTCTTTGTTCTGTGTAGACTGAACGCATGGGGGAGTTCCTTTTGGGGAAAAAGATTTAAGTAATGTGTAACAAGAATATACTTAGAAACAAGGGTATTTTTGTACTCCAGTTTGATTTGTCAATACTTTTTCAAATGACAAAGGATTTTCTTAGCCCTTTTTCCTCTGCCCGTGTATTAGTTTGGGGAAAATACATAACTGGATGTAACTATGAAAACCTAACTCTCCAAGCACAGCCCAAGTGGGTGCAGTACCTACAGGACCACCTGTCCCCGTAATTAGACAGTAGTAGTAATAATGAGACAGAAAAGTCTTGGCTATAGGAAAGTAATACACTACTTTCTACCCTGGAATGAGGTCATATTGTGGTAATAAAAGTATTAATTCTTGCACAAAATTGGAACTTGTTCTGGATTTTCCCTGGAAAAAAAAAAATCTCTATTTCTGTGGTCATGTTTATGTGACCTTTAACATAACAATATGTTTCTCTTGGTTTTAATCCACAGACCATTCCTGTAGTGGTAAGTCCTTCTGCTGGGACAGTGGCAATGAGAACTGGAGTTCAGTATGTTCAGACCACAATGCCAGTCCAAGTACGAAGAGTCTAACTGCTAACGAGAAGTCCATACAATTGTTGGAATAATAAATTAATAGAAATGTGAAAAACAAACAGAGTTCTTTGGATTAATCTCAAAGGTTCAGACTTTAGCTTTGTATATGTGTACAAAGCATTAACTACACTACATTAATGTAAAGCATTAGCGCTGGCTTAGAAAAGCTGAGGACAGGTAAGATCCATATTAAATCTATGCTTCTTTTGTAAATAATGTACAATTTGTGGATGTCATTAGAGTACCACCTCCTTTTTATATTTGTATTGACTTTAACTTATAAAGAGCGTCTGAAGTTGGAAAAGGAAGGTTTAAAACAGCCTTATCACAAGCTAACACTGAAAACTGGTCTTGGGAAACTGCAGTTACGCATCAAATAATATAATCATGAGAATCTGAACAACTGAAAAAAACTATAATTCTGCACTTTGAAGCTCTTGCAGGATTTCTTTGAGCAACCAAGCGACAAAGGGTATCGATTCAGTTAATTGCATTAAGCAAATGATGGCATTTCCAATCTGTGGACCTGAGATCCATAAAGATTTACGTTGTTTTTTACAATGACCAGACTGTTAACATTTGTATTGTTTACAGGTTAAAATTAAGTTAAAATTTCATTCAATCCGGTATCAGAAAAGTTGGAAAGCGTAATACCCGCTGCTTGTAGCGGGATTTCTGATCATTGGTGTCAAAGATTGAGAAAAGTTAAGTTTTTTCCTATGCTTTGCAGTTCAGTTTTGTTTTCTTCTAAAATCCTCCAAAAGGACTTTGAAAAGCTTTTTGACTGGAACAAGAACTAGGTGTGGAGAAAACCATGGATCAGGAAACGTGGGCAAAGGACTTTTGATGCTGGGCCAGAGCATGTGTTATTTATATGATGGATTTATGTTTTTATGTAAGCATGAAACAGTACAGTATGAGAGAAAGTAACCCCTGAAAATGCTGTCTGTTACACTTATACTGTAGTACCATTTTGTATGTTGTGTAAAACGAAAGCATTGAACAAAGCAAAGGTGATGTATGTATATGAGAAAATTAATTGTATGATATCATTCCAGTACATTCTGTTGTACATTTTAGTCATGTTGATTTCTCCCATTGTTTATAAAAGAATGCGGTTTGTACAGTCTCCAGCTAGTACCCATATTAGAGGGAAAGGAGTATTAGAGAAAAAAAGCGAGAACAGAGTATTCGTGAATTGCAGTTGTGTCGAAAATAGCCTAGCTGGCCTTATTTGTGAAGCATAATTGCTTTTAGCATATGGAAGTATTTTTTCACATTTTCTTTGTATAAAATTTGTATTAAACTTAAATATCTTTTTTGACAATTGTGTTTCTTTGTGACTAAGGCAGGTGACACACACGATATGCTTTGGGTTTCTCCAGTTTTTCAAGAAACGTCACAATTTTTTTATTAAACTGTTTTAGAAAAATGTTCTGTGTTCCTGGATTTCCAGTTTCCTTTCAGTCTGGATGAATGTCCATTTCTGCACACTCTCCAGACCGTAGATTGTTCACAAGTTTGTGACTGTCCTCTCAAGTGTGGGACCTTTGAATCCAAGCCTGTCAAATTTGAGAAAAAACAAAGCAGCGCTGGCAGCCTGTAAAGGAGAAGCCACTTCTGTGTAAAACTCGGTAGCAGCCGCTTTCTCTTGAAGCAGCAAAGGTCCCGTTGCTTGTTGTGGAACACTCGTGCACTGGTGGGATTGGGGCTGGACCGACGCGCATTGTCTCATCAGGCGTAGCTGTGGGTTTGAGGTGGGGACTGTCCTCGCGAGTGCGGTTGTAGCCCTCCAAGAGGGCACGAATTGGGCAAGGCTGCTGTGTGTGTGCGCCTTACGCGTGCGTTACAAGAACGGGGCAGCTAACGAAATGGCTCGCGGTCACTCTTACCGTGATTACTGTCTTGAAGTTCCTACTCCTGTAGCTACTTGTTACGTGCATTTGTCAGACAGCTAAAGTTCATGTGCTTGTCTGTAAACAGCACCGCTGGGAACAAGTCTTGAAAGCTTGAAATGGCGATTTGGCCTTCCCGTGGTGGGATCTGAAGCCTGGTGCTGCTGAAACAAGCTCTTGTGGTAGGAGGAAAAGGGAAGAGATGAATAAGTCAAAAATGGTTACAGGAAGCCAGGCTGCTTTCTGGAGCCTGGGGCAACCGATGGCTTTTTTCTTTAAATGGACATTGCTTTTTCTAGAATTTTTTTTTTTTTTTGGTCCCCCTCCTGAGAAATAATAGGTGACCAAAACCGAGTAAAGATTTATATAAATCTAAAATACTAACTCTGAACTTAAGTTATCAGGTTAAGATCAAAGTATCATGTTGGATGTTCTGGTGAATGCACTCTTCCACATGTAGCTAGTTAGGGTACGAAGTTCATTGTTTTTCTGAAGATTATTGTGCACTAACCGAAGTGAAAGAGGACCGTGTCTCTGGCGTTAGGGAAGGAGATGGCAGTGATGGGACAGGAGTTTAAAAAGATGGGCTGTGACTATCTCCTGTATGATTGAATACTGGGACCGGGCATAAGCTTGTGCCAAGAGTATCCTCCACCCTGTGTGGTGTGTTGTTTATTTTGGATCCGAATATTTGGGGAAAAAAATACTGTGCTGGGTCTGGAATTTTTCTTTCTTTCTGCTGGCGATGGTTCCTCAGGGCCGTACCTGACTCAGTCCTGTCATCGTCTAGCTGCAAAGGTGCTGCCGATGGCCGGGTGTGGAGTTGATGGGAGCTGGGAGGAGCGAATTGTAAGTAATGAAAAGCCTCTGTGACCATACACTGTCCTGGGAAAACTGGGTTTCACCCTTCCGCTACAGGCACTGGCTGTCCCTCGGGTTTGCTGTCCTGTTACAACCTACTGAGGCACATAGGTGTATTTCTGCCCATTCCTCTGCTTTTAAGAACAAAATTAACTTGTCTTGGAGTTTGAACTTGGAAATCTCTGTATTATCTTCTGTTACTAGGTAGGAAGGAGGGGAGATGGGCCCTGGTGTTCCTTATCAGGACCAGTCAACGCCAAAGCTTTACCAAGCGGTGGCAGTGTTTTCCCAGCCTTATTCTTGCTTCAGGAACCCTGCGCTGTCAGAACCTGGGCGGTAAGACCGCAGTCAGGGTGCTCGGAGGTTTTGTTCAGCTCCCAAACTGTATGATCCGCAAGCAGTTTGCCAGAGCGAGGTTTCAGCGGGGACGCCTGATGCCGGTGTGCAGGTGCCGGGAGCAGGCGGACGCTGCCCCAGCTGTAAGAGGGGCAGTAGCCACGGCCTGGCCGCAGCGAGCCCGCTGTGTTCAAAGTGCAGCTCTGCAGGCTGGTTTACAGCACAGGGACTACGTGGACCAGCACTTCTGCCCTCACCTTCTTGTGCTGGTGCTTGCTGAATGGCTTTTCAGCACTTACAGCTTTACATGCTTATGTTGCAGAGGAACGCGGAGAAGCCAAGAGGAACGTAGTCCGGCCGGAGCCAAAGGCTCCCAAGTTTTTTCATCCTCCTCAGTGTGGATGTGTCAGTTCAAAGGCAAGTCTACCGCCCACTGAACGCCGGGCTTTTTGTCCTTTACCACGGGACCAGGGTCCCTCTGAACAGTTACCCTTTTGTTGTGAATCATAGCAGTTAGTTTTAAAAACGGTTGTACAGCTGCACCCTAATTGAAGGCATTTTAAAAATGAGATTTCTAGTTTTCTTCCCTTTTAAAAAAATCATTTTTACACAAAATCCCACTCTGGAGTAGCTCTGCTCTGCTGTGCTTATCGCCCCCGTTGGGTACCTCCTGGGGAACCAGCGAACGGCTCAGAATGGGGGTGGTTTATCTCCTTTACCAACGGCTGCTGGGCCAGCTGGCTGTGACACCACAGCTCCGGACAGACCCCGCAGGCCCCGGCGCTGCCCGGGGCAGAGGGAGGTGTTGGCAGCCCAGCTGCCCTCGGGTGACCAGGGGGAGAACCGCAAGGGCAAGGGCGTACAGGGAACGGGTACCATCGCACTGGTACAGCCCGTTCTTCCAGCCGCAGTGATGACATGTATTTTTGCAACTATTTCTTTGCAGTTTTCCGGTTATTTGACAAAACGTTATATTGTGGTGTTGCACCCTAACTGCTCGAACCTGGGCAGTGTGGGTTTTGTCAAAGCCATTTTCAGAAACGGTTCAGCTCCAGGTCCTGGTTTACCAGAACGACCGGAAGTCTGGGGAGAGAGGCCCGAGGAGGTGGTGTTCTCTTTCAGTGCGCGTTGCCTCAGTGGGTCTCTTCGGTTAAGAGCCGTGTTTCCCTAGTGTTGCACTGCACGGTTTACCAGAAGTGGCAGCTGAGAGCAGATGGGAGGAGAGATCCCAAGGATAAGATTAATGTGGGGGAAAACACCAAGGTGTTTGGGTTTAGTCCCTCCCCTGAAGAGGACACGGGCAAGAGCAGGTGTGTGGTGTGGATCTGTTAGGCTTTCGCAGGAGTGTGGTACGTGGGGCAGTGTGGCAAGTCGTGCTGTGTAGGCTCAAAGGGTGTATGTCTGAATACTGCACCTCGGGTGAGGCGCGCTGAGCTCGGGAACGTACCGGAGCTTTAGCCAGGCGGAAGCACAGGCAGAACTGAAGGTCAGATTTTTCTCCTAAGAAATGCCTGGCCCAAATAGGCGATCTGCATTATCCATGTTTTCATTCATTTTTTTTCTAGAAAATTATTGAAAATGCAAGCAGTAAACATGCTGTGAGTCTGCAGTAGCCTGAAAAGCACCTTTGAAGTGCCGTAAAATATTTTACAAGCAGTCTGCTGTGTCTGCCTTTGCTGTTAACTGCAATCCAATTTCTACTATAAAAGACAAAAGCCCAGTCTGCCTTGCACTGCTGGGGTGGGGATAAAACCCCAACCCCCAAACCAGCAGCTGCTCCTTGAGGACAAACCAGAATCTGACAGGCAGGCTTTGGAGACAGAGACAAGAGAGCTTGAGAATCTTTAAATACATTCAGAAAGCAAAACCTTCTAAGAAGCTTTAGGGGAAAAAAAAAAATAAACCAGTACTCAGACAGTTGACTCAAGGCAGGTGTTAAAATTTGGAATTTCAAGGAAGAGCAATTAGCTGACTGACAGGGCGTTAGAAGCTGAAGTTGTGCTTTCTTAGGAACCTGCCATCCCTGGCATTTGTTCCTCTTTCAAAGGTTCTATTTACAGGTGTGCTTATCTTGCAAGCATCAGCCAATTCTCCATCGAGTTTGATTTCCTTTACTTGTGATAAAACTTCCTATTTGTGACAGTCTTACAGCTGGAAAACCTTGAGGGGAAAAATTCTGCCAGATTTGCTTCTTAGCAGGCCCTGGGACAAGCAACCTCTGCTAAAAACCAATACGTTTTGTTTTGTGTTGTACTCAGCCCTGAGAGCAGCTCTTTGCAAATGCCTCCCAAGCACGTACTTAAAGGATGTTTTTGTTCGTGCCTGCTGTTGACAAGTACAGCTAACAGGCTTTACAGCTGCTGCCTTTTGAGCCAAAGCCTGAGATCAGATTCTGTTTTAGTCTGGCAGAAAAATCCTCCCTCAGATCTAGCAGCAAATCTTGCTTCCTGAGGTAACTGTTTTTCGACGTTAGGAGTATCACTCAGGCTTGTGTAGCACTTGTGTCACACTTGTGTGTAACCCTTACTTGTTTGATCTTGATGCGCACATACTCCATCAGGGGATTGCATTACTCGCTGCATCCCTCTCTGTAACACCTTCTTCCAGAGAGGCTCTGATCCTTCTGAGGTCGCTTGGTGCCACAGCAAGCAAGGAAAGAGCAGTTTTGAAAAAGTGAATTAGAGATTCATCCAAGCCCAGAGAATGGAAATATTTTGACAGCAAGAATTAACTGGCCAGCTCAGCAGAAACGCTAAAGCTGAAGCTTGCTTGTAGATGCATTTATTTACATAAAAATAAATATGCACAGCAGCAGTATTTGCTTGGCCTTTATCTTCCTTTGCAGGACGAGTTAGGTTAGGTTTGCCGAGCACCCGCGTTCTGTCCCAGTGGGTGCGGTCGCTGCCTTCAGTCCTTGCCCCACAACAGAGACAAGAGCAGGCTACAGGCTCCACCTGGTACCCGAGGGGCTCTGCGCAGTCCTTCTAGCCTAACCCACCTTGAAGTGGGGAGCACGTATTCTACACATCCTTCTAGATTCAAGAGTGGCTGGAGAGAAGAGAAGGCAGGTAATCTAGTCCCCCAAAATGTAAACATGTTTTTATTTAATGCCTTTCACTCATCACAAGGTACTTTTTCCCCAACCCCCAAATCCAAGATGGCAGCATAAGGCACGGTGTAAACACATGCACAGTCCACATACCATCTATGAAAGATTTAAAAACACAGCTATAGTTCTTACCAACAGTACCATGTGTGCTTATTATTAATGTACACAATATGATTTTCCCCAGAGTTTGTTCTGGAGAAATGAACTATTAATTTAGAACGGTAAGATTTCCGCTCCCCACTCCCCCACCCTAAAAAGCCAGATTAAAAACACAGGTACAGAGCTTAATACCAGAGTAATGAGATTAGTTCATAAATTAAAAAAAAATACAAAAAAAAAAAATCAACAGTTTCACTCTTATGTTCAGAAGGTCCCATGGGATGTGATGTACTGTGCAGAGACTCCTTACTATGTCCTCTTCCCTTTCAAAAGACAGAAAACTGACAAGTAGCCCCACGACGTCTAGTGTTTGTCGTTGATGGCAAAAGCCAGTTACAGCTCTATGCATCCGGCTTAACCATGTAACTGCGGGATCCCCAGCGGCTTATCTGAAGGCATTTCCTCTGTCCAAAGGAAGAACTTGATACAACGTTCTTTGGCTGCAAGTTCTTAAAGGCTTCCCCTGAAAGGGTTCTCCTTCAAAAAAAAGAAAAACTGCAGTTGCTGTGGGATTTTTTTTAATAAGAAAATGCTGAGGAATAGGCGGAACCGATGTAATAGTTTGAGTGAAGCCCTCACAGTGCTAAGATGTTGGGGTCTGCTACAAATATTCAAGTTCCAAGGCGTGCCGAAGAGCTTCCAGGTCAGCGTGACAAGAGATTCTCCAGAATGGCATGTTGTGCTAGAGTGAAACCAAAAGAGGGGTTTTTTTGTTGTTTTTGTTGAATACTGAGATCAAAACAACTTTCTTAGTTTGCACCTTTGGGAGCAGAGCTTTGTACTTGGGCCACCAGGCTGTTGCGGTGTCACAGACAAGGAGGCTCAGCTTAGGAAGGAAGGAAGGGACTGGGAAGTGTCTACTTGCTGATACATTGCTCCTGTGCAGAGAGGAAGACGGATCCTCCACAGTTTGGGAGTGTCCAGCTTCAGAGATGATGGAGGATGCGGGCTGACTTTCTAAATGTACTAACTACTAAACTTTACTCTCCTAATTTTTTTTTTTTATGGCTTAATTAGGAGTGTTTCTAGAATTGCAGTATTTCCAGAAACAATTTTAGGTGAACATCACTAGTGAAAGCTGTTGCCAGTGCTTCACAGAGAAGTAAATGATATATATCATAAAAGGAAGTTATTAAAATTTATAGAAATGTAAACAAAAGAATAAAATACCACAAAGAGTCAAAATGCTTTCTTCAAATTCTTTTCAAATTCCCTTTCCAAGGTAACTGAACGGTAGGTCATACTGCGTTTTCTGTTAATGTCGGAACTGGTACCAGAGAAGGGTGTGATAGGCGTATGAGACAGCCTGTCCCCAAACAACTTTCCTAATTCCTGTTTTTGACAGACTAGCTTATAGTCTTCTCTTGCCTCCCTGTTCTTCAATTTATATTTACTGTGCTAAATCTGAAGCCATGTATACAAATGGCCGAGTTCTAACCAGCCAGTTCCACTTGAAATCACAACATCTGGACAAAATCTGGAAAGGTCGAACTACCTGTGACCTACTGTATCTTCTTTGTAATACCCTGATAATCTCTTGAAAAATGGGAATATACTCGAAGAAAAAAGACTTGCATCTGAAAGAGGATGAAGTATCAACTTTTTCTAAGTGCTGTGAAACTGAAGTGCTGTTCAGTTACAGGGGGACCTGAGGTAGGTAATCTGGTAAGGTACAAATGGTACTCTGAAAGCATCAGTACAACAACTAGTTCTGCAATCATCAGCAACAGGTACGATCCCCGTGGTCACTTGGCAAAGAGAGAACCTCAAAATAATCAGAACTTCTTTTAGATATTAAATACAGCTTTTCTTGGTATGTTCTGGTGAGTCTGGGGTTTGAGCTGGGTTTGTGTCTCATGCAGAACAGTTAAAAGCAGTTTTACTTGACATCGAAGACACAGCTCGTTTCTGCACTTAAGATTTTATAACCGGATTTGGGATTGTGCTTTTTCTTAACTTCCTCCCAAGTGCAGGCAGTGATATGCATGCCGTAACAAACGTATAGAAAGCCTCAACTGTATTTTATCACTGTAAATAACTATAAAAATACTGCTTCTGGAAGCTTTAGTGAATATATGCTTCCTAGACAAACGATTTTAATGGAGGGAGATGTTTCTTTTTCAACAGTACCTACCCGTGTAAAAAAAACCTCCAGTGGTTCCAAGGTGTTTATTTCACAGGGTGTCTATTTACACTCCTCTAACATTTAAATACAACTCAAGCTTCCCTCTCATACGTTACCTATCAGTAAACAAGTGTCTCCTTCAAGCCATTTATCAGTGTGTGTAGAGACAGCAAGCCCAGAGACACCTGAAGTGACTGGAATCCATTGCTCTGCAATTTCCCTTTAAGGGGAAGAGTTATTTCCTTCTTCCTCCCCCAGTTGCTATTAAACACCTTCCATTAAGTTATCTATTTTTCCTTTCTAAATGAGAAGAAAACGTGCCCCCCCCCAGCCACTCCCGTTGTTCAGCATTTATAGATTTATCACTCATCAGACAAGTGAAGAAAAATGACCCACTAAAATGGAGATATTATCAGTGCTGCCAGCAAAACAGGGAAAGGCGCTCTGCCTGCCCTCTCCTTTTTTTTTTTTTTGCATAAAGCTCAGGTGTGTAGGAGCCTTGACTAATGACTGTCATCCATCAAAGGAGGCGACAGCCCAGGGAAGAATGTGCTCTACTAATGGGAGAGCTGCTTAGGCCAGGAGACACAAGCAAGAGGGCTCTTGAAATCCTGCCTATAGAAGACTGTTGAACCTTCCCCCTTCTTCCTACAGCCAGAGAGCCCCTGCAGCCTTTGATGCAGTCATGTTCACTGACCCACTGCCTTTGAAGTACGGCACTGGGCTGTCAAAAGCAGCAGACTATTATCACTTCATTCCCCCTCATGCCTTTTGGCCTTTTCTCTGACAGCTCCTTAACCCTTCATGAACTAGAGAACCATCTGCAGATGTAGACAGGTTTCCAGGTATTGTTGCCTACATTGGCCAGGGGAAATATACTATAAAAATGAAGATTTCTGCTTCTTTGAAGATGGTCCGAGATACAGTTCTAGGGATAGAACACAGGCCAATCACCTTATTTGCTGGGATCCCTTTGTTCCTGGGCTTGTACACACAATGAACTCAAATTTGCTTGGAAAGTATTGGCAGGTTCTTCATTCAGAATGAGATGTCAGGTCCTCCAGGACAAGGTTCAGCTGTATGTCATGTAGTATTTTATGCATCACCTCAGCTACAACAGCCATCTATTCGGTATTTAAAATTAACTAGTTGGCTGAAGATGGGACTCATGCCATCAGTTCCTGCATCTCAACTCGTGCAATGCTCCTGAAGCAAAAGCAACTCACTCACATTTCTGTATTCACATCAGCAGCACAAGACCCAGGATGCACAAAGACATCTTGCAAATAATGCTTGTCATGAACAAATTGTATTCCTGTCCCTGTGAAGCCAACTTCCAGGCAGGTTCTGTTCTAAAGTTTAGGAAATAAAAACTCTAGCTGTTCAATTCTCACGTTGTACAATTTAGTCAATGTACCTAACTGCTTTCCTTCACGTCTTCGGTTGTTGCTCTCCACGTTTCCACCACTCCTGGGCTTCTCTAACACACTGATATCCCTTCTACATAGCAAAAAGTATTCCTTGCTGGAATTTTCCCCCCCACTAAATCACTGTAAGCAGAACATGGGCTTTGGTCTTCTGAAACTTTGCTTTTTTCTCTTGCATGCTCTGAACCTGGGGTTCGAGCTTCTCTCCTTTTACAGTCTACCCAAAACAAAGAAGCTTCAGCTGGTTCGAAAACTCCAGTTCTCATTTTCCAGTGAGTGAACTATGGATACTAATGATTGGAGGACTCAACTGGATGCACAGGTTAGTCCATTCAATTCTAAGGCTACCTATGTCAGTGGGCCACATCTATGCAGTGAGCACGACACATTACCAAGGGCTTGTTACTCCTGACCATACTCCGTTCACATTTTCTGTTCTAGTTTGTATTCAACACATCTTCCCAATTTCATTCTGCTTGTGAAATTAATCACACAGATCAAACCATTGATAAAGGGAGCAACTCAGTACTAGTCCCTTTGGTATTCACTCTAATGACGTTAAACTCTATGATCTCAATGAGCCATAAATATAAATACATGTCTGTATATATGAATATTCTAATAATTAAGTCAAAACTAATTCCAATAATTTGGAATTTACAAAAGAAACGTGTAGATCAGAAATTCACCCTGCTTGCTATCTGAGATCACACGCTGGAGTTTTCCTTTTCATGTGTTTAAAGCCATCTTTATTAAGCAAGCATGATTCCTGGAACATGTGACAGTGACTACCTGAGAACTGCACTAGCTGCCAAGTTGGGGGGGATTTACAGTAGGAAATTTCTCACAAGGTTGTTGAGTATTCTGCATATTAAGAAATAAGACCAATTGTAAACTGTTTTAAATGAAGGGAGCTTCATTAAATGCTTAAGTAAAGAAAAGGTCATTGAAATGAAAACTGGAAGAACCCAGCATGGCATCCACAAACTGTACCTTTTTTGCTCCCTGTTCCTCTTCAACACCATCTCCTATTACAATGTACACGGCTTTCCTTCCAAACCTTTGCATTATTCTTTCAAAACAGCTTTCTTTCCCTAAGCAACAGAAAAGAAGATACACTTTTTAATCTGGACACATACAGCAGGTGGGACTAATGTTCAGGTACTGGAGCCAGAGTTGGGACCTAACTGAACTTTTGCTGCTACATTCCTCATTTTCTTTTGAAATTAGAACCTAACTGAATCTTCATCTGAGATGGATTCTCTCCATCTCATGACAGTTACTAGCATTTTCTTTATCAGCCAAAGGCTTCCAAATTTTCCATAAGCTTTGTGACTTTGATGCACTGCTCAGACCAGCAGTTGGTAGACTGATATGACACTCACAGTACTCAGTTTCAAGAGCCCTCTTCTGTTCGTTCTGGTTGCAGTAAAACATGAAAACACAAACCTCAGATGTTCAAACACTTATACCAGAAAGAACAGAACACAAAAAAAGCCCCGAGCCAACCCTAGCAGTATTTATTAATCACACAGCTTCATAAAGCTCATTCAGCACACTTGACCCCTCTGCAAGAATAAAAGGCTCCAAACAGTGTTTCTGCATGTAACCCGTCCAACCAGACTGTCTTCCTCCTAGCTGGGTGCAGCCGAACACCCCACACGCAGCAGATGTTCCATAGGGTGGGTGTTTTTCAGGCTTACTCGCCCCCATGGAGACACTTGGGAAGACCAATTTTTGCTGTTGTTGTTGCAGTTTGTGCTAGCTCAGATGTGGGCAGTCAGGACATGAATTACAGATGTGTAAACATGGAGCTACAAATAAAGCTCATACATTGCTTATTGTGATTAGGTTGGACATATGTGCCTGACTTAGGGACAGAGCCTGACTTAGGGACAGAACTTCAGTCTGTCTCTGGTGAGGCCTAAGTTAAGTTTGCTCTTACCTGTTTTTGTTGCACTGTAAATGTTTTCAATGGGGAAGACAGCGCCCAGTCCATAGAGAAGCACTTTAGCAAGAGCTGGTATAAGCTGAGTTGTGGTGACCAACACATTCACACAGTTAGGCCTAGAAAACAAAAGTTAGTAGAACTGGCAATCTGTGTTTCTCTCTTTTACTCTAGACTGAAAGATGGCAGGAGGCAAACCAAGCCATTGGGAGATGATGCAGCTAGAGGCATATAATGTGAGTACCAGTAATGCCTTTTTATCAACTCAGTAGAATGAAAAAAAAGCACACCAGCAGCAGTGGTGCAGCCTTACTGCATGCACGCCAGGATCTATTTTGTGGGAATTTAAACACCGTGTAGTAATATCTGTGCTGGGTTCTTTGAGTGAACATGTTCAGGGATAGAATGGCTCTTTTCTCCCTTTCCTACCCTTTTGTAAACCTGCTCACACGAAAAGCGTGCCACAGATGAGGTGCTCAGTTCATCTCAAGCTCACCCCAACCCTTGATCATTCAAGTCTGGCATATTTGGGCAGACTTGGCCTCCCACAGGTTTGGCCAGCGAAGTCCTGTAAATGTGTCTTGATTTGTTTAGATGGGGGAATAAAGGGAAGCAAAGGAGATCCTGCATCAAGCCTGTCGGCAATTCTTTAAGCTGTTCTTACCGGGCATGTATCAAATTCAGTGCCTTCAGAGCATGTGTGAGCCAGAGATCAGTCAGCGCTTCAAGTTCTGCTCTTAACTGCAGCCAGGTTTCCCTCTTAGGAGCTCCTATTAAACCTGTAAGCAGGGAAAGCATCTTTGCAGAAGCACAGAAAAGGAGTTGCATGGCTTTGTACACAGAACACCAAACAGCTCCTGTCTGTGTTCTCCCACTGCCCTTCTCTTGGCCCTGGTGTAGGCTGCTTCCCTGTGCCCACTGCCACGTCACTCCAAGGCTCTGCCTTGAGGTACGTGAAGCCTCACTGCAGCACACTCCTACCCCACTGCAGCTCGGCTTCCTTCCTCTCCAGTGGAATGGTATCAGCCACCTGCATGTCATGGGGCCATGTTAAAACACAGAGCTTGCAGGGGAAGTGAGCAAGAGGATCAAAGAGCTGTGTATAGCAGGTATCAGCCTGAGCTGAGACACATCCAAAGCCAGGATAGTTTTGTTTCTCCTTAAAAAGCTGTGTGCCATTTCCAGTACGTGTGGGTAAGCTATTCCTCCAACCACAAAAAAAGGTCATGGTGATACTGAGTTTTGCTTCTTTCTCTTTCTAGTCACGGACCTGGTACTGATGTTCTAAAAGAGAAGCAGGGCAGCCTATTGGAAGAACTATCTGGAACTAGCTGAGATGAAAGAATGAAAGAACCCAGGACATCCTGATAGTGGTATTGTTTTGTGGGAGTTAAAACTAAGGATGCAAGAATGCCTTCAGACAGAAAGCATATTTAGTTTTTAACTGTTTCCTTGCTTACTAAGCATTTTGGAAAATCGGAGAAGGTTGCTTTCCTGCAAAAGAAATGAGAAAATAAAGGCCCACTCTCAGACTTGGGTCCTGCACCAACTACCAAACCAGGTATTTAAGCATATCTCCTGCAAAACCTGTACAGAACTGTATTTAAGGATGACTGCTGAAACACTTGCTCACCTCAGCGTGAAGTATCTTATCATGATGCTCTCTACATGTCTCCAGCAAGTATTTGGGAAGATGAAAGGCACACTTTTTACCTGGCCATAGACACTTACCCCCTACGTTGTTTTTGTAGGTGTTATACATTTCTTTCACCCGACGGTAGCGGAATGCTAATTTCCTCATCCAGTCAACTCCCCCGTGAACGCCCGAGCCCAGACACAGATTTGCACTGGCAGTTGAACTGTGAAAGCCATCTGCGGAGAAGTTGTATGTGCTGGGAAATGGAGGAGGGAAGGGGAGAGGTCAGTATCATTACAGCCTATACAGTGCCAGCAAGGAGTGGAAAAAATTGGAAAGAAATGTGGAGACAAGTGGCAGCAGAGATGTATGCAAGACATGCTGTACAGAACTGGGGTTCTCTCTAGCACTGTTACTAGAATAGATGTAAAAAATGTTCTTGGTGTAAACACAACACAGGTTAATTAGCAGTACTACCTGCCAGTTCTGTGGTTCTCTGGACTACAAAACATCAGAATGTCCTCAGGTCACTCAAACTCCTCACCTGCCTCTCATCCAGGCTGCTAAGGTAACTGCAGAAATACTCAAATCCTAAAGGAGAAAATTCTGTTACCTTTCTGGCTGCTTGGCTATATTGCTACACAGGCTCTGAACACACACTAGATCAAGGAAAAAAATTAAGAAATTAACTAAAGAAGCCATAACTGCCTGCAACATGTAAAGTTTGTTTCTTCTTTAAATTGAGTTAGTATTTCAAAGCAACTCCCAAGTAATTACTACAATGAACTGGTGGCAAGTGACAGTTCCACAAACACTTTAAACAGGCAGTTCCTCTGAAGGAAGAAATTCTGGCTTCTGCCAGGCATTTGTTCCTGTCTTCAGCTCTCCTCAATGTCCCCGTCTTTCTAGCAGTACAAGCACTTCTTCAGCATTGATGTGAAACATCAGGGAACTAACTCCAGTTAAATATAATACAGCTTAAAAACAAACAAAAACAGTAGTTGCTTTTCAGGTGGATCAGTTCCCTGGTTTGGGGAAGGAGGGGCATGCAGAGGCAGTACCAGCTCACATCATCTTAAAATGTTTGCTAAATGACAGCATCAGGATGGGTTTCATGGTCTGAGCAGATCTCAGACTGAGCTGTGACGGAAGAGGGCAGCCGCAGCCCATGGGGCACAGTTGGCTGGATCAGGTCACAGACCCAGTGGATTTGGACAAACTTGACTTGAACCAGAGCAAGGGAAGGGACAGAAAGGCTCGGTGACACAGATCTACCCTTCTCAGCCACAGCCTGAAGTTAGCTCAGCTTATAGTGCTTGACACCTGACTGGGGGAGTAGCTAGTCCTTGTATATTCACATCCTGATTTATTGCACAGTAATTTCCCCTTCCAGAAAGCCCTGATGCCACTTCATTTCTGTATTAGAGCATCCAGATAGGAGTTTAACATGCTTAACACACTTCAGTCAGCTCAGCTTCATTTCTCACCTAGACAAGCCAGGAGCAGCTGAGTAGTTGTGAAACAACTGACCCCACTCAGGCAAGGGCTTTTCACTGGCTTCAGCATATGCTGTTAGCATATGGATTTATTTTTTTTTGTTCACTCAAAGTAAGTGCACCGATTGACATGAAACCCAAATGAATATTTAAATCAATGCCCGAACAAGTATACAGACTCACCTGCTTACAGGCCAGTGGAACCAAAGGACCTAAATATACATGTGCCATTTCAGTGCATTGCAAAGCACAAACTAGCACTTCAGTTACAGCAAAAAAACTTACAGTTCTCTGCAGAAGGAAAAGTCTCTTCCCTAAAACACTTCATCGTGCTCTGTGCTGTTTATGCACAAATTTCTTGCAATAACCAGCCATAAAAAAGATCAATTGTAAAACTCTACATGAGCTCTGCACATTTCATTTTTGTGCCAATTATGATGACTCTGCAGGCAACACTTTAGGAAAGGCAGATGCAATTGTACACAAGTAGTTTTTATGTACATTAGCTCACTTATACAGATAATAGTAATAATGTTTTGTGCGGTTTCGGTACATGTTTCTACCAGTGACAAGGCTCTGGCATGGCAAGGTTCACAGTCCTCACTACTAAGCCCATTTGTACAGACTGGGCAGTGGGTAAACTTTCAATCTTGTTTTGAAGCGTTTTGGCCACACCTGTGTCAACTGGTTGGCAAATATCAGAAACTAGTCTGACTAGTGTAGTCTGACTTGAGTTCAACCTAATTTTAGCTATATTTCTCAGAATGGTTCAAAGCTCAGTACAGTCAGGGCTTGACAGTAGCCACAGACATATTAATGTGACAAAGGGGCTCTCTGCTTCTGTGCACTTAATAAATGCAGACAGCATGGAGCCAGGAAGGGGAGAGGGTACATGGCTGAGAATGTTATTCTACATCACTGACCAGCCCCCTGCTATGTTCGAACAGCTGGAGACTACCTGACCTGCAGCTTCCAGCCCGGAGATCCCATACCTTAGATCTTGACCATTATCATCTGATGATACATCATCTATGTGGATCTGGTCACAGTCCTGAGAAGTGCAGGGAAAAGAATACAACAGTAAGTAAATGCTTTGAAAAAAAAATTGAAAGAATGTAATGAAAAATCACTTTAGGGGTAATATTAAGGAGATAAAATCTTACGTATTGCTAGTATTGGCTGGCATAGTCTAGCCAGTTAATTGTTAGGAACAAGTATCACGGAGCACTTGCACAAAATATGAATAGACAGAGTATGTGTGTGATCTGCTGCTATCTAAGGGCACAACAACTTTTGAATAATACAGTAAGTGAAACTCCTTCCTCGGCAGACAGGAGGGAGAGAGATGCTTGTGTTTTGGCCAGGAAAACTGTGGTTTTTAAACCCTGTATGCATGATAAGGCAGAAATTTGGCAGGCTCTCCCCCTGTGAGAATACTGCTTTGGACAGGAGGTGTATGCCCACATAATTACAAGGGGAGAAGATCCGTCCTGAAGAAATTTCCAGAGACGCCTGTCCTGCTGGTGTTTTCCCAGTTCATTCTGAGGGGGCTGAGCTTCCTTTGATGTGCAGGAAGCTGGGCTGAAGCACTGAAGGCGCATCCCTTCATAGCCCAGCCACAGAGAGAGTTAAGGAATAATGTGTGTCAGTAATGAGGAAATCTATGTACAGGAAATTTAACCAGAATATATACTTGGAGCTCAGCCTGCATGAAGTATGTACTCTAGATCTTATCTTCCAAAATTCTTCATTGTTTGAATGGTGGAGGCCCTGCCTCAAAAATCTAAGAAATGTTGTTTCTTTGGTTTCTTTCCTAGTCTTAGCATTACAATTAGAAAGAGAAAAATCAGGAAGTTGCTCCCACCACCTTAAATCTCCTTTCTCTATGACCCTTGTAGGAAGAACAAAACAGAAAGCCTTGAAGCTGATGAACACTATCTTTTGTTCTGGTTCATTTTTCAACAGATGTAAAAGCACTCGGTGCAACAGGACTTTGAAGTCACAGAAACTGTAGTTAACCCAGGTACAGTTAGTCTTCATCACTTCAGCAGTCTGTAAACCACAGAATTTGTTTTACCTTCCTTACAGAATTAGGAGGTTTATGAATTAAAGTAGCCCCTTTCAAAAAAAAGAAAAAAAATTTCCCAAACAAATAACCAAACTTGGTATCAATGGCAAAATGTCACAGATAGTTCTTATCCATTATCATGGATTCTCTGCAGCATTTAATTTAGGTAAGTCTCAAAAAGACATACAATTTTATCTTTTTCTTGTCTGGTCAGTCCTGTTATTAACCTGTCACTGGGGGTGTGTATTTTTTAATTGGAGCCAAGCAGCTGAAGAGCAGATCTCTGCTGGCATCTCTCTCTCTCTTCCAGCACTATCATCTTTTAAGCTCCCCTTCCAATGGCTGTTGTGAGCCATGCTGGGATAATATTGATGCAGCTCACTCCACTTCAGTTGTGTGATGCACGGCATTAAGTCAGGGGAAAGGTATTTGTGGAGGGATCTGTTTTTCTCATTTGTGAATGAATTGTTCTGTACACTGAAGTGTGACAACAGTAGCTATCACATTTCTAACTTAATAAAATACCATGACACTTGGTGAGACGCTACCTCATAGTTCGCCGGCTGAGCCTATCGTGTTACTGGGTGAAACACAGGGAAGCTGGTTAAAGCAAGAATGTGGACCATGTTTTACTACTTGGTTACGAGACTAATTTTTCATTCTTGCAGAATTTCCTTGAAATCTTAGTGAGCAGGGAATCAAGGCAGGATATCTGGGCTGCTGGAAAGAAGGTGCAGATTGTTCAAATGGAAGTCTGCAATAGGCACATAGCCTGGTTTTCACATCTGCTGATTTTTTAAAATAATACCGTAGGATCTCAGAGGTGTATGGTGTGTGGCACATACAGCCTGTAACTGAGTCAAATATGTAAGACCTCAGTCAACCCTCACAACTCTGGGAACTGAACTGCTTTTACTGTTGTGGTATCTCTAAGTCAGTCTGTGTGCTACGCAACTTGCCTCCAGGTGGGACGAGACCTTGTACCCACATGTAGAGGAGCCTGGGCTAATGCAGCTTTGAAATCATAATGCAGGTTTGGAGGAAGGCTCTGCTGCCTCCTTGTGAAATATAAGCTGTTCCTGAGGATGCATGGAGAGGCTCCTTCTGTTATCACGCTCCCTCTGAGTACTCTCCAGGTATGTCTTGTGCACATATGAAAACAATTTACAAACGCACATGTCTATTTGTGTATCATCAGGACTGTGTTAAGAGATTTTTAAGCATCTCATGGATTCATTGATCAGTTGAGCATGCATCCCTCATTAGGCAGTGGGTTAACAGTCCCCAAGACACAAAACCTCCGGGGATGGCTCTGAAAGGCAGTAACTTGTAAACACACTAATCCCCTTGTTTGTTAATTCCTCATGCCCTTGTCAGTCCTCCTGTCCTTAATACCTGTTTTCCAGAGTGCTAGACAATAATATCTCCAGAGGGACTGGGGGCGGAAGGTACTGTTCTTTAGCCATCATTGCACTGGGAACAAAAGGCATCTGGGAGAAGCAGCACAACCCTGGAAAACCCAGAGTTTGTATTTTAATTTCACTTGATGTGTAACCTTGGGCAACACCATTTCTCCGTGAATTCCCAAAAGGGGAACAGAAAGTGAGAGTGCCTCTTTTCAAGTGAGTATTTGCTGACATATCTGCAGCATGATCGGAGCCGTTTGTACACAACATCTCGTATGGCCTATACTTGCAGGCCGTAGAGATTTAATCTGCCTACACCGTTGCAATTGCAAGCAGAGATGATGTGGTTTACATACATGTAAGTGCTGCATGAGTGGATGAACTCGTGTGGCAAAACCACACTTGTATGATTCTAACGTGTAGCTCAGCACACACAAATCTTGCTTGCCTGGGTTATGTTGCTGACAATCCGCAGAACAGGGCAGCCCTTGTGTCACTGCATGCCCTGAAAGTGCTACACACTGGCTGCGTGTACATCAAGGTCTGGTGCCTTGATTCTTTGCTGTGAGGCAGGCACACCACTAAGCTCTGCTTCAACAAGCGTCGACCTCAAGAGGTAACTTGCTGACAGAGAATGCCTTTTTGTAAAAAGACCAAAAGTGTTCGGTAGGAGTCTAGGTCTAAGGCTTCTCCAGTCACCGACCTGCCCTGGGGATCAGCCTCCTTCTATGCAATTAGCCTGAGGTTTGGGGTGACTGGAATGGGAAACTGGCCTCTCTACGAGGCTTCAGCACTAAGAGGAGGGGGTAAGGCAGGTTATCCGATGGATCTGCTGGTTTGCCTTTTCAAACATCCAAGATTCCCACTCTGAGCTTAGCAGGAAAAATGCATCTGGACAATGCATCCTGGAAACAGTTGCCTGAATCCCTTCTGGGTAAGCACTGAAAAACAGAGCGCCCTGGCTAACAACAGAGTCTCAAAATCATTTTTTGATTAAAAAAAAAAAAGGGAGTATTCCAGTTCAGGCTCCTCACTGAGACTCTGAAGTCACTTTTTTGCTACAATGTGAAGTCACATCCTCACCAGACAGGAGGATCACATGAATGCTAGTAACAGCTGTGCAAACCTTGCTGTATCTACAGACAAATCTTTCATCCTCATCAGACGCTTTCTGAGAATGCTGCAAAAGGGCTTTACACCCTGGCAGCACCTTCCACTCTGCACAGCACTGCAAAACTGCAGCCAGCAAAATAAACCATTCCCCGGTGCTAAAGCATGGTAATTACTGATTGCCTCATCCAACTCGCCTCTCTGGCAAGGATGGGTGACATCTCCTCCACTTCTTCCCCTGCCTCTGCCTATTAGAACCAAGGCCAGGCACGCTCTGTTTGGTTCAGACTGCTGCCCCCGCTCAAATGCCTGAATTTGGCTATGGACTTGTGCCAGAGAAAGGTTTTGCATCATCTAGTAAGAGTACTCTTGCTTTGGTCTCAAATGGGGCAACTATTCTACCAGCTTCTCAGTTACAGCTTTTTTTCACCCTGCCCCAACACAGAAGATAGTCAGAAATGGTTTCAGCCCACTCTGGTTTTAGCTTATTTCGTCTCATACAGACCAGTGTTATACCACACGATGGTGCTAATGTATATGGTAATGTTCATGTGTCTAGAAATGAAACAGCTTCTGTGCTTGTGTTTTATCAATTCCCTTTTTATAGCATTTTTTTTAAGCCTAACACTTGGTGATACACGATCCTTAAATATAATTTTGGGAATCCTTGCTTTTATTTATCATCCTAAATGAAGGAGGGGGTGGTTAATAAACAAAGATGGATCATTCTGTTGTTGCAAATTCTTCTAAACTGAAACAGCTTTTTTTGGAAAGTGAAATTTTGTAAAGAACACTTACTTCTCTTGAATTCTTCCATATCCCTCATTTTTTTTCATTGAAAAGGTTCAGCTAAAACCAAATCACCTTGGTTTGGTTTGAAAAAGACTTCGGTTTGTTTCACTTACCAAGGAAAAACTGCAATTTTTCAGTAGAAACTGCTCTTCTCTTTCCAGCTACCTGGGCCACGCATCATCATTTAGAATCCTTAGCGTTTTTACAAACCTAAGATAAAATTGTCTCACAATGCTATCTCTTTGCTTGTGTCTGCTCTGGCTAGCTGTAACACTGCTTGTTTTCTAAAGTTTTTTATGTTTTTCAAGGTTTTGAGCCATGCAGGTCCAGCAGCAAGTTGTTCTCATCTTTAGGTGCCTGTATCCCTTTACACCCTCTGGTCAGGCCATTAAGGCTACACAGGCTCACTCATTCAGCTGCCAACTTTGTTATTCTCAATTTTTTAGTAAAAGTAGGTAAGCGGATAAGCCAGCCTAGGAAATCAGTGAAAATTGCTTCTATTTTCTCATGCAGCAACAAAGTAGCACTAGTAACATAAATGATTCTATTTATCATCTTTGTAGCCCAAACTACTTAAGAGACAATCTCCCTTAATATTTTGCTGAACAGATGTGTGCTGTAGCACCTGGCTCTTCCTGTGTTGAAGATGGAGCCCAGGTATTTTGCAGAAGGTTTTGATTTCTATTTAGAGACACAGTGCTAAACTTTAGCTTTTCACTGGACTAGTTCTTACTCAGTTACATGGTCCTCCTGTAATGACAGAGTCCCATATCTGAGGGATTTCTGTTTAGCTTTTGCTTCCTTAATATCTAGAAACCACAAAAAAAAAAAAAAAAGAAACACACCATACTAACTTTTTATAATTAAAAACTTTGCTCTACTGTAGCAGCTGAAGAACAACTTGAGAGGCCGTGTGAGACAAAACTGACATAAGGACTCTGCTTCTAGCAGCCAATGCTGACTGATAAATGTGCAGAATTTGACTGAGGCCAAACAATTTGCGACTCCATTTCATGTTTTAGAGCAGTAAGTGAAGGAAAGTTGTTTTAAAATGATTTGCCAACTTATATTCTTGCAAAAGTCTAAATATGCAGAGGGTTACTGGAGGATGACTTTGTGCAGGACATGGAGGTTTGCTGCATTACATGTTGAGAGCTGATGGGCAGAAAGTGGTGGTCGCATATTAAATATTATCACTACTCACAAAATTCCCTGGACTCCCAGACAACAGCCCTCTCTTTTTTTTTCCCCCTAAGAGAAGTATTTTTTCACTTTGCACTTTCCATTGCTAACACCCTTTTTGAAAAAAGCTGAAAGAGGAAAAATCTGTCAGTTCAGGTGCTACCCACTACTTGTCTTTGAAAGGAAATGAAAATTCTCAGCAAGTGAAACCTCAGATTGTAAGGAGACAGGTGGCAGGAAGATGTACCTCCTGTGATGCAGAGGACTGCAGTGCAATTAAGCAGTGAAGGAACCAGAAGTTCTCGCTGAACTCATCAGGCACAGAAAAAGTTCTCTCATTTCATCTGGCACAAAAACAAATTCTTCCTTTTTCAAGTGAAGAAAAAGACCATAGAAGTCCACAGATGCCAGATTTTTTTCCTTCGAACACCTTCAAGCAGTACTCTGACTCCAAGGTGCCCACAGCACAAACCCATCTTACTCACTTTGTATTCGACTCATTCAAACTGTTTCTACTGATTGCAATGCAAACCACTTCTCATCAGCACTGTACAGCTGTTTCTCAGCTGGTGACAGGATTCTGCTAGCATCACTTGGCTTGAATTTTACCATGTATTCAAAAGGATTTTTTGCTTTGTAGAAAGCATAGTCAAATCTAATCATGCCACAAGCAGGAAGGATTTTTCCTCTCGGTCTTTTATGTTTAAACTCCCATAGTTTCATCCTGCAGTGTGCCTAAGCTTGAGCAGACCGCCTGCTCTCTGTGTGCAAAACAGAGCGTCCTCAAAAACAGAGACCATTTTTAAAACCTCATGGCTAATTGCTACTTGCCCCATAGGATCTATGCTAATTTAGCTTAATAAAATTATTAAATAGCAAATTTCAGGAGAAGCAGCAGCAACATCCTCATTATTAAAGTTACTAAAACTGCCAAAAGCCATCACTGTTACTGCGTATTTAGAAAAAAAGTTCCCTAACAGAATGAAGATGTTAAAGGGACACAGTAAAGTATGTCTCCAATAAGCTGTACAGGCCCATTTCTTGGGGATCAAAAATTAAAGTTTCTTAGCCAGAAAAATAAGTTTGTAGACCAGATGCAAATGATTAGAGAGAGATGTTAAATAAAATAAGCAGCTACATACCTCCAGGTCATTAAAGAACAGATGTGTATCAGCAAGGTTGAAGATCATTTCTTCCATCATAAGACCTATCCGCACCGACGTTGTAGTGTCCTGTTAGGGAAAAATAAGGTTTTTTCTCCCATTCACTTTTTTTTTTTTTTGGGGGGGGGGGGGGGGGGCAGGGAATTTTGGAGCAAACATAGGATCTACACATTGCTGTTTCTGAAGGTACGTGCATTAAAGTAATTGTATTTCCCACGTGTATCTTAACATGATTTTCCCATCCCTTCTTTTGCTTTCTTAGATAATCAAATTGTGTTATTTGAAGGATGTCTATGGCTCGCCTTACCAATAATAGCCCACACACTTCAGATGATATAACAAGAACCTTTAAACATCTCAGACTATGTAAGAATTGCTTCAGCAGGTTAGGTCAAGAATTGATTTCTAATAGCATCATTAGTGAACGGTTAGGGCATAGTTATGAGCAGGAGAGCACACAGAAGGTGATGGTTTCCTGACTCCATCCTTCAAACCGGCTACAGAAGGTCAGTAGTATTCTCTTTTAAAGTAAAACAGCAACCTGATGATCCAAATGTGAAAACAGAACTCAGGAGCTCAAGCATAAATTGAGTCTCTTTCTGTAAAGGGTGCAACCCGCATGCCTCAGCATGCTTGGCTTAGATCTTTACCACCACGCTAACTGTAGTGATGAGCACAGAACAGGACAAAAAGGCAGCCATGGTGTTACCACATCAGAGCCCAGCATGTGATACAGTACCTACTGTACTGCAGCACACCTTCACCTGGGCAGTAGACGCAAGAGCAGCCACACTACTGCGAAGCTCTTCCATTCCCACTGAAGCTGCCTATTACTTAACAGCATCAGCAGTTAAATCCCACCCTACCATACAATCCCAATTATAGCATGATAAAATGCTTGTCCAAGTATGACTATTCCCTCTCAGGACATAGCGTGCTCTGCAATCACATAAAGCGTGCTTGCAGAGCCAGAACTGTAGCTATAATGGCAATTACACCCTAATAACTACATTGATTAAAAACAAAACCAGAAAACAAGACAAGGCACAGCACATTAGAACACTGGATGGGTTCATCTCTCATTCTAGCTAGTGTTAGAAATGATGACATGCACTCGATGCTCCTGTCTGTGTACAGTTTGCTCATTCTTCCATTATTTTTTATCAGCGGCCCCCTGCCTAGCCAGATGTGGGTCTAACTCGGCCCCTCCCTGAGAGGGTCCTAAAACTGCTTCCAAAAAGGGAAGGACATGATGCAGAAGCTCTGGCTGCCCGTAGCATTTTTTTAAACACACTTTTTTAATGATTAAGAGAATGTGAAAATGCACGTCAGCAGCTCTAAAACCGCTTCTACATGTTCTTAAGCACGTGTGAACTTTCTCATGTCCAGATACTGCTCCCATCAACATCAGTGGCAAAACCTTAAGTAAATTCCCCTGGAGAAAGACTACGCTACCTGCAGCTGATTCATTTTAGAAAATTAATGGTTTCCCCTATCCCTTGCTACCCAGCCAAGACACCACAACTGCCTGTGAGAAGGCTGTCACTTCATTTCCTCACCAAGTCAACAAGTGCAAGCTCAAATCTGCCCAAGCTGACAGGGCTTGGCCAGAGAAGCCACCCACAGACGATCCTGCATGGCAGAAGTGACTGACGCTTCTGGCTGGCCCATTTCCCTTTCTTCTGGCTTGATACCTCAGGGCTACGTTAACAGCTGACTTCATGTGTGCAGCAGATCCACTTGGTCCTCCAAGCTGCCCTTTGGATGGGAGATGGTGGCTGCAGGGCTCCTACAGCCCTTGGCTTACTGCTTGAAAGCTGCCCCAACAGACACTGGATACAGCCTCTGTGGATCTGTTACTCTGAAATACAATCAAGGGACCTGCTGTACCCAGGCTGGTGCCCCACAACATTAAATGAGTCAAGTCATTTTTCCATGTCTCTTGTGCATAAAGTTAACCACTCCTCCCAACCCCAAACAACTGACCTTGTTGCTAAACCCACAGCAAAAGCAGAGAAACGCACGGATGTAAACAAGGTCGCCAGCAGAACATTTTCTTATTCATTAAATACTTCAAAAACACAAGCAAAAATTATCTATGGTTAATTTGATAAACACTCATAGCTCAAAAGCATTGTGCCTGTTCAAACTAAACAACAGACAACTTGAAGAAGAAAAAAAAAAGCATATTCCCACAGCAGGCTTTTATTCGTAATTCATCTTCATTAGGACAGAGATCTCTCATCTTTATGTTTATGTGGGTGGTTTTCCTCCACTAAAGTTACAAGCCATGCTAAACCAGGGCAGATTTATATGTAATCTTTACTCTAATTTTCTGCAGATTTCTGTGAAGTCATGTTTTTGTATGACAGGACAGAAATGAATTAGTTGAGGAGCTCTAACAGGGAGCACAATGGTTGGAGGATGAGTACATTTCAATCAACCTTTGTGGCAGATGCTGTTGACATGGATGGTGTATTACACACTAACCTAATTATTACGCATTCTTGGTGTAGTTCTCTTTAATTAGAGAAGAATGGCTGTGGTTTCAGTCATGTGTGTGACTCACAAGCATTGTGCCCCTCTAAAGAAAAGCTCTGTCACTCATGTTTAAACATGCTTGTTGCTGTCCCAGAAAGAAGGGCACTTTCTCCTCTGGGCAAAAAGTAAACTTCAACAGACTTCCCTTGAACACGTCTCTAATTCTAAGCCTCAAACCTGCTCCCCTGACGAGGCACAGGGACACAAGCATAATCGGGGCATCTGACTGTGCTCCATGCGAACAGCACTGAATCAAATTTTACTACCCAGGTGTAGTTACACGGGGGAACTGTTTGAAGAAAATGTGCTGCTAGGAAGAAATTATTTTGCAAAATAGTTTTTAATGAAGCAATTTATTTTTATACGTTTCAAGGATCATTAGCTGTTAAAACTCTTTCAGGAAATCTCACTGGTTGGTATCTGTCATTTATCCTCTAAGTTTTGTCTTTAGCTTTATTGGTATTAATCACTAATGGGGAGTAGGAAACATTTCCACAGTGTATGAAGTTACCTTCTCTTAAACTAAACAATATGGAAATTAAACTGTAGATGAGGGAAATTCTTTCTCTTGAGATAGAAAATATGATGGAATGAAAATAAAACAGAAAAATGCACTTTACCACCCAGAGGGGAAGTCGTATAGGGAAATGATTTGGCATCACTGCATTCACAGTATGGACATTTCCTCTATAGCAAGGCATGCTTCCAAGTCTTAAAGAGGCTGATAAAGTTAAAAGGCAAATCAGCACTCCCAGTGTGATATAGGTGTCTAGAGGCACTAAGCCAGGGTTCCACTGGCAGTTATTTATTTGCACTACTGTAGCATCTAGAAGCACTAGTCCCAGACTTGAACCCCATTGTGCTAGAGGTTGTACCCATGCAGAGGAAAGGCACAGTCACTACAGCTTTCAATTCAAGTATGAATAAACAGGATAATCAGACTGATGGGAAAGAACCAAAATGAGATAGGTACATCAATCAACATGTTGTTCAAATTTTCTGTACAGCATGTAAATAATCTGAAAGAGAATTATGAAATTTATCTGAAGATGTTGATGGAAAGCTCTTCCTAAGCACAGAAATCCTGTACCACTAAAGGATAACTCTATGGTGCAGAGCATGCCCTGGTAGACTGCTAATGCCTATGTTAGAGTAGTGCAAGTTTAGCAGAGAATCATGAAGTTAGCAGGGATCATCAGTATGGATGTGGCAACATGTCCTTCTATAGGAAAAGTGCACCCTGGAGCCCTGGGAACACGCTTCCTACATAACAGATCTAGCCAATGTTTTCTGATGCATACGAAGCCCAAGGAAGAATGGACCACTGACAGCTTGAAATCAAATCTCCTCCAGGAACCACTTTTTACAGTGAAAATAGATTAATCTAAAAACTCAACTCTGAGTGCTTGTTTAGTAACTTTAGAAGAGCAAGGTCCTACCCCTCTGCTAATCTACGAGTCATGCTCTCACAAACAAGGACAATGAGAGGCAGGGATAGAAAACAGGCAATAAACTCCTTTTGTAAATAAAACCTCCAGCACCACAGCGTATCCCTATGCCTCATCTCTGTCATGCACCATTCTTGGGGCTTCCTTCAGGGTCAAAATTAAACAGCCCCACAAATTACTTTTAGTGCTAACCTCTGGCGTGCTGACGTGACAGACCAGGCACAACTGCCCATTTCTGCTCAGTACCCATCTAAAGGGAACTATGAGGTAAAAATCCCCCCATTCTCTACTAGTTCTTCATAAACAATGAAGGATCAAAACATATAAGGAGTAAGATAAGTCCCTTTTTAACATTTTGGATCAAAAATGCTTGCCCTAGGGGACATCCTTGGGCACGTCTCTCTGCTGTTTCTGTTATAGCTGTGACTTTCAGCTATGGACTGATGGGCCATTGCCTACTGCTGACAACGGCGGCACCTTGTGAGCAAGATAAATTTCCACTATAAGCGAGGCACTGCCAACTCCCAGCTCCACATCTGCTTGTTTTGGCATAATTTTGCTGCCTCTTCAACAGACATTCCTACTAGACGAAAACATGGGCAAGAGAAGCCTGTGGAACACACTGCACAGCAAGACAAAAGCGTCCATTCACCAAGGGGAACATTTTCTTTCATATCCCAATGGCATGAGCTGACACATTTGCTCTGCATGTTGCTTTTATGTTGGCTAGTTGCATGCACTGTTCCTAATCTCTGAACTGGTTCTGTACATTTGAAGTGAACTGCATTTTAAAATTACAGTTTCAGTTCAGCTGTGTCCTCCATGCTAATAACACCTTGCCTAAAATGAATTTCTGTTTCTGTTTTCATGTTGTCCCTCTATTTTGAGGAATAGGATGACAGAAGATAGCTAAAACCAGCTTGTTGAACAGCCTTCAGTCTGCCTTTGCCTAAAGATGATTTCCACAAAAAGTGGAGGTGAGCAAAGAACAACTATTTCCCTATTACAGTAGTGGGTTAAAGTGGGAAGTTAGGTCTACTCACTCCATGTGAAACTCCAACTAGTCTGTTCTGAGGGAACAGCATGGAGCTGCAACAGGGGAGGGTAGATTGGAGATCAGGAAAAGGTTCTTCATCCAGAGGGTGGGGGGGCCTGGAACAGGCTCTCCAGGACAGTGGTCACCGCACTGAGCTTGGCTGAGTTCAAGAAGCGTCTGGACAATGCTCTCAGTCATCTGTTCTGGTTGGGCTGGTCCTGTGTGGAGCCAGGAGTTGGACTCGATGGTCCTTATGGGTCCCTTCCAACTCAGGATATTCTGTGATTCTATGATTCTATAGTCTTTATGTTAGCAAAGCAAAAGAAATGCAGATTGTGTAGGCATACCCAAATCAGTTTTAAGCTACTGAATGTGGGTACAAATAGCTTTAAGTATGTTGCAGCATGCACTATGTAAGTCCCTAGACCCTTTTTCAGGAGCCAACCTACACAGAAGCCTGCACTGCCATACCTTCACTACTAAAGGTATTGGCATCACCTACACAAAAGCCCACGTGCATTGCAGCCACACTTGAAACTGCACCATCAGCATCTTCCCAAATGGCTCTGTATTAAAACCTTCTTACCACAGCTCTCCTGAAACACTGAGATTGATTTTTCATAAACTGCTTATACTTGCCCTAGAGTACACATTAAAAAGACATGTATTTGTTAACACCTGCAGCTACTACTAATCCAGTTGGCTGGATGTCCACAGCCAGCTCTCGCCTCTTGTACACTGTAATTTGAAAGGAAGAGAGAAGCAGACTTATCTCTGGCAATCTCCCAAGTGCAAGTCACTCTTGCCTCCGATCCTGGCTCCAAAGCCCATTCCAAGCCTCTGTCTTACAGGTACCCTGTTCAGACTTGCAGGCCATTAGCGAAGGGGCAAAGCTGGCTCCTTTGAGACGGATAACAAATCAGCTTGTTGTCTGACTCTGCTTCTATTTAGCAATGTGCCAATTAACCCGACATTCAAAATGTTAGGACAAAGTCATTCTGAGCGTGGATCTTGGATTCAGATCTCTCCCCCTCCTCCTGCTTTAAAAAAAAAAGAAAAAAAAACACAACACAAAATAAAGCCCTAGTATTTAAAACTAATCAGTCTCTTTAAATCCCTGCCAAATACCTGTTTATGCCGTGAGCAAATAATTACTTTTCTACAAGGAAGAAAGTATTAATTAAGAGTATTCATCAGACTTCTATTCTATAGGGTTTATCTGCCACAGGTGTCAGCCAGAGGTGAGAGACGGATTAGTATACAATCAAGGGCTTTCTAAGTTAAATCTCCTCCTTGTGGTTAGCTGTTAATAATGAAGTTGTCACCAAAAGAAGGAATTTAATAGTTTTAATTGCGTTTAATTACTTGGAAACTCCTGGAAAATGGACCAGCTCAGTTGTGGTATAAAATTAATAATACTAATTTAAAATAGCAAAGATAAAAATGCCTGGGCCACACATTTGAACAAAAAGTCTCTGTGAGAATAATCATTCTTCAGGTGTAACATTTTACACCTTGATTAGAATTTGAGACATGAACAAGGCTTTCCCATAATAATGGGAAATTAACCATGTGCATCAGTTCTAGTTCAAGTAAGTCTACAACTTTCTGAGGGAGAGAACACATTTAGCTCTTTTACTACACTTAAGCAGCTTAGCTTGCAATTTTTCCTTTTCAGTAGGTACAGGCTACAGCTAGACCTAGTTTCTCAGAGCATTTCAAGTGACAGAGTGGATATTTGTGAGAAAAGTTGTTCTAAGTAATCAAAGGTTACTTGCTTAGGAACTGAAACCCATTTTCAGAAGTGACGTACTTAAGTGACGACACTTAATGACTTTTTAAAAAAGAATTGCGCTTTTTCAAATAGAATCACCCAGCCCTCTCTTTTTCAGGCTTTAAACTTTTTTTTCCAAAAGTGAAGACTTATTGTTTTACCTAAAGATTGTTATATCCAAGTTTATTAGACAACATACTAAATTTGAATGAATAGTGTCTACAGTCATCACAGTGTGACCTTGTGAAAGGTCCATGCTAGACAGAAAGCAAATACAATTTAGTCTCATTTCTTCAGATACCTTTACATATTCACCCTTACTGTGACTTGAGATGTATTTCCAAAGGTCTTCTCTGTCTACTGGCATGTATCTGTTCAGAAGTGATTGGGGACTGCACCTTGAAAATTATTCCAGTAAGCAAATGGACATGTCAGTCACTAAATCCTCACATTCAAGAGCACACAGAGGTTGAAAAGGTTCTTCTCCCTCTCTACATGAACTATGCTTAGGGACAAGCAGTAATAACATTAGTTTATCCAGTGTCTGAATCCATGAGTTCTGAAATGGGTTCCAGCCCTGTGGAAATACTGTACTTAAATACAGGTTAAAAGCTGGGCCGTGATGCTTGAGAACAAATGGAAATTATTTTTATTTAGCAATACAAAAGTTTCATGACCAAAAATCTACAAATAATTTCTTTTTTACCATACAGGACATAAATGTCTAAAGAGGAAGTGGAATTTCAACCAAATATATCTTCATTCCCTTCCCCTCCTCACAGGAAAATCTCTATATTACTATATGTAAGCCCTTGATAGCTCTGTGAAAAATACAGAACTCCTTGAAAACTTGGTGGAAACACATCACAGCGTGTAATCCTCAGCACAGCTGCATATTTTGCACATGCAACTTCCTAACAAAAGCCATTTGCTTTTTTAAAACTTTTTTTCCCTTAAAATCAAGTCACGATTGAACGATACTAGAAAGCAGGTTCCCTTCACTCACGCTTGTTTGACAATCCAGCATGGTTTCTGATAGATATTTTAAGTCAAAAATAATCCTTTAATACTTCCAAATGCCACACGTGCACTTTGCTTAGAATACCCACTGCTCACCTAAGCTCTAGGACAAGAGGTTACATCTACATGAGCTCAGAGCATCTCCCATGCCCACCATCTAAGCTGTTGTGGATCTGGTTTTGCTGTTTCTGCTGCTGCTTCTCATCTACCAGTACAGATGATAAACACAGATGCTTGCTCCCGAAATACACATTCGAAATAATCAAATGGCTGGAATTATTTACTCCCTTCTCTCCAATAATGAACTAATAATTGATATAGCAGCATGTCTAAAGTAACAGACTATTTTATTACCTGCAGTGATTGAATGCTTTTTTAATTTAACTTAAAAAGGCATTAAATACAAGGTTTAGCCTCCAGTGGGTAAAAAAATCTCCAACTTCCTCAGAAAATCCTTTCCAAATTGTATTCATCTTGACTTAATCCATGATCTACTGAGTGAATTAGGCTCTATTTGTTTTGAAAATCTATTTTATGGAGTTCCAAGGACTGTGTTTTCCTTAGGAAGGGCTTATTCTGTTTTTTTGACCAGGATGCCTGCTAGCAGCCCTCAGCATAGGCCTCTGCAGGTTTTTAACGTCCCAAGGTGCCCCACACATATGACTAACAAAGTGTAAATAAACACAGCTGAGCCAGTAAGAAATTGGAAGGTTTTCTCATTAAAGAAATAAAATAAACAGATGTCCTTAAGCACTTTGGCTCATGTTTGTCAAAGGAATGGAAAACTCTCAGATGTTTGAACAGCAGTAGTGATATAAGGCCACATCTCAAGCGAGAGAAGAAGAAAAAAAGCGACGCCATGGCACTTAGAATTAACTAATAGTTCTCAAGGGAGGGCGCTTTTGATTTGAACCTTAGCAACTTCTACAAATAGTTTTTAACAGCCAAGCAATAAAATGGGGTTTTATTCCTTCTCAGTTTGTAAAGTAGTAAAGGACAGATTCAGCCATTAGAAGCATGAATCACCATCAGAATTGATTAAATCCCTATGGAGTTTCAATCAGGTGCTGGCTTTAGGGTCCTGCAAGAGAACAAAGCAGGGAAAAGCACAAGCTACTTGAAGCATTCAATGAAAGCAGGGGGAAAAAAAGACCCCCAAAAAACCCAGAGCACAACCCTAGAGTTTTACAAGGATCTCAAGTAGAGCCAAGTAGGAACTTTTCAATAACTTTTTTTTTTTTTAATTGGAAATTATAATCCACTTAAAGGAAAACTTGTTGTAAGAACATATAACTGCAGACGAAACTTTTGAGGAATAAGGATTCTTAGATGCACAACATCACTTCTGGTGAGAAGAAGACAGTTCACAGACACCCAACATACAGCAGCTATGACATTTGCTTGAAATGCAAGAAAATCATGTTTAGGTCCTGTCCTCAACTGGGCCAAGCAGCAACTTTAGCACTCTGTCCAAAAGGTCTTGAGGTCCTGCTATTATTGAAAGACCTTCTCCTAGTTCTTCACGTACCTGTGCCACTGCAAGTCCCTCAGCAGAGAGGCAGAGCCCAGGTTCGCACAAGCTGTGCGTGCCCTGTCTCTATCTCACAGATATCTGTCTGCTTACAAATTGGATATATCTCATGTGGCCACTTCTGAAATGCAAAGCAATAAAAAAATATGGCTATCAGAAAAACAGCCTCTACATCAATCAAGCTTCTACATCAACCAAGCAACTACAAGGCAAACTGCAAGTCACCACTGAAAATCAGCCAGAGTGGCCACTCCAGGCAAATTGAGCACATAGTCCAGGGACACAGTGTAATACTGGCAATCTAAGAACCTTCCAGGTAAGGTTAACTAAAATCTAGAACACGACTTTGCATGCTTCTGATTTAAAACTGGGACACAATGTGCATTATTATTTTTTTGCAGTATCTTTTCTTAATTTGAGCATCTTAATTCAAGATGCTGAACAATCTCAGAAATTGCTATGCATCTCACAGAGAATTTTATAGATCGTATTTCCCAGGTATCAGCAGATATTCTCAAAGTACTGATAAAGATCCAACACAATGTAAGAATTTAGACTGTCCTATATATTCAGCTCTTTAAGTCAGTGCTAAAATAAAATCCTTTCTGTCTGGTGCCAGGATTTCAAAGTAACTTGCACTTAAAGATGAATTTTAACTCCAGATTTTACTTTACTCACAATTCATTTTGACACTAAAATCCCAAGGAATGTGCCAATACAGTACAAGAGTACACATTCTGCGAACAATACAAAACACTGAGAAAAGCTATTAGCTTCACACATACCCCTCAGCTAGGGAAAACAACACACCCAGTGCCCCCTTTTTTCTTGATACAAGTCCTCTGAAAAGCATGAGAATGCATCTGCAATATAATACTTAAATTTCTTGGACTGAAAGAGATGCAGAAAGTTTTTTTAATGCTTTGACAACACAGATTATGGAACAAGCTTGGAAATATCTCAGTCAGGGAAAGGGGAATAGACTTATTATTTCTTTTTGGCACAGGACTACATGCAATTTTTTTACTGTGTCTGAATTACTACTACCAAAAGAGTCTTCCTGCATTGTGCCTAGCTGCTTCAAACAAATGGCCAAAGGCCCCTGACTTTTACCCAGTGCATGTGAAATCCCAGCAGCACTGTCATGGATTTTGACCCATTTTTTTCTATTATGTTTAGGCAGTGATTTGGCAGGCAGATCTTTGCAGACATAGTAAAGACTGCAGCCATCTTCCTGTTGAATGGGAGCTCTATGATACATGCCTGAAGGGATTAAAAGGGCTGGGTGGGCAGTACATTAAGCTATAATGATGGTCTACATCTGCTGTGGTCTCTAGGCACATGGTAAATGTTCTGCACCTATACAATGATCAGAAGCCTGCATAACAGGTTTGTAAATGCTCCTCAACATAATATCCAGAGTTAACTGACTATGGAACTTTTTTTTTGCCTTTTGTCAGAGGGCCTCCTACTGAGAAACGAAAGGGTGGAGACATTTCCTTGGGTTTGACAGGTTTGCTGCCCCAGTCACTTAGACCGCAACTCAGTATGTTTGCACAGGTATGCATGCATTCAACCATGGGCAAGAAAGCAAAAGGAGACGTGAATCTGCAGGCCACTCTGCCACTGTAAAGGTTATACTGCAGTGACCATATGGGAAAGACATTAAGACCAAGTGTCTGATGACTGTGTAATCCGTGGGATAGCGCAAAGAGTGCAGGCGCACGGGACAAAAAGGGAGCAACCTAGGTGGGGCCATTCATTCGTGCTTTAACCTTGAGTAAATTTTGTGTCCTAAGTTCTATCAATGCTGTGAACTGCTTGTTTTCTAAATACTTGAGATGCACTGTTTGTGTTCTGAGGAGCCCGTATCTATGGCAAGGACCATAGAGGTTTCCCTCAGAAACCAAACAAAGAGAATTTTCACATGAAATCAGGTCAAAAAACTCTGAAGCATTAATGATTAATAATATGACTATAATTGATAATTTTTTTAGTGAATTCTCCCTCCTCTTTTTTTTTCTTTTCCAAAATCAGATTTTTTGGACAGCTCCCTGTTGCTGCCATCACCAAGGAAGGGACAACACGCAGAACCATTTGAGATTTTGTAGCTAAAGAACACAGGAGTTTAGACTCAAATCTCTGAAGCTATGGTTGATGTTCCTTCTCCCCTCTTTCCAGAAAAACCACTCCAGAAAGAGGCGTTATTCTTCAGCTTGATCAACTTTTATAGACCAGATCTTTGAGTGCTGCACAGTAGCTCTACCAGCACAAGAGACAGGATGACACTGATCACTGACACTTTTTCTGGAGGAAGACATAGAGAACCAAGACTTCCATACGTGAGTTTTAAGTCAAAGCAAGTGCATGTCTAATTACAGGCACATGAATTTTTATGACCAATTATGGAAAAAAGTAAGAATTTTAAGCCTTGATACTTCATTTACTGTGAGATTAACACTTCCTACATTATTCAAGTATGAGATTCTGAAACTCTATTAACCTCTGGCTCACTGCTTCACTTGTACTTGATAGTTCGGCTCACTTAAATATTTTTGAATTGTGTTACTATTTAGTGGTTCCCACGACAGACTGTTTGAGTGTGCTGTATTTCCCTCTTGGTTTAAGGTCTGTTTCAGAGCTCACCAAAGCCTCTGGTTGTCTTTGGATCAAGCTCTTAGCCTATAATACTTTTATAACACAACCATTTCCCCTATAGCAAAGCCCTGAGGAATTTAATACTGATGAAACAAATGAAGAACTACAAAAAAATCCTTCTAGAGAAGTTTCTCAAAGAGCCTGTTGTAACTTAATAGAAAAGGTGATTCATAGATTCAAAAACCCCCCAACAATCCTGTTTGTATCATTCTTTACATTTGTATAAAGGAAACAGACAACAGAAGTTTGTAATTTTGTACCTTTAAAGGTCTTCCAAAGCAGACAACCCCTTGAGTTTCCATTTTCCTCTTTTCCTCTCTCCCAAGTCCCTTTTGTAGGCTGCTGCTGACAAGTGCCCTGTCTTGGCCTAACTCTGCTCTCACAGCCAACAGGAACAGATCAGCCACTGCTGAGTGCTTTTGATAAACTCTTTCTGGCTCAACTCCCTGAGCCTGCTTCATCCCCACACAAGCTGCTCTAGAGATGGCAGCTTCTGCCTTTATGGCAGCCCATCAGCAAGAGCTCACAGGTACTGCGGCAGTAGGGCTACTCAGCTCCATGGGTCCATCCCCATCTGCCCTCATGCAGCAGATCCCAACCCCACACCCTCTAGACAAGAGACAGCAATTGAAGGCACCTGCTTCAGAGGTTTTATGCTAGGATAAAGCCCATTAAAGAATTCTCCATATGCATACTGCAGCCCCTATCCAATGCTACGTATGACCACATAGCAGATCAATGCACAGTAAGTTTATGTTTCCTGATCCTGCCTAATTCTTTCTATTTTTTTGCAGGCAGTAGGTTTGAGCTTACACATGCATACCTCAGACTGCCTTGTTCATTACGTTCCCTGGGAAAAGTAACCGCTTCAATTACCATGTACAACATGGGTCTGAATAAATCCCTGCTTGGAAACACGTGCTTGGTTTTCAGAGGGTGCTGTTAGAAGTGTTAGCAGCATTCCAAGTGCTGCAGTAGACTTCCACACCACAAACACCATTTTATATCCTTTACAACCGTGCACATCTAACGGTGAACAATAAATCTATCTTACTAATTACACATTCAGCTTGTTATAACAATCGTAAAACAAGTACAGCTGGTAAAGCCATGAAATGATGTCAAATCATATTTCTGCTTTCTAGAGAGAAGCAGGGTTATTTTCCAGTCTCCTGATGAAGCTGACTGTTTAAAGCCGTGTGTGGAAACAGCTGCCAACTAGGTCATCCACCTTTAATTAGGTAATGATATTGTCTTTTTTCCTACCCATTTAAAAGTGTCTGACATTCAGTAATTCAAAGTGACTTAAGTGTTTATCATAAAAAGCTGCCTGAGGAAGAAATTGAAGCACATGGTACTAAATCCAAGAGCCAGTATTTTCTCCTTAGCAGCCAAGTTCTGTCTGTTCAGCCACAGAGAGTTACCTAAAAAAATGGAATTGCCTGCATTTCAAAGGGGTATCTAAAGTATGGATAGTTAAAGATATGGTTTCTAAAACCCTGTAAAAATGTGAGCTTCAGCAGCCATGTGGGAAGAAAAACCAGTATTCTTCCTGGCAATTTAGACTGTCCAACACAAAAATCTCTCTTAAAAAGTTGTCTGAGATGCATAAGAAAAAGACTGGTCTAAGAAAACATGTGTTACCTCATTCAGGCTAGAGTTAATGCTGTCTGGCTGCTTGATAGGCTCTTTCTTGCAGCAGACAGACATTGAAAGAACATCCTGATGTCCTATCTAGCAGCAGCTGAACAATACAAGCTTTTGAAAAACAAGGGGCTAGTTGCAACATGAAAGGAAGGTAAATTAAATTTTCACATGTTAGAAGGAAATACCACAGGACATATTTATACAAATGTGTCTGAATAAAATCGGCAGCATCTGTTTGAAAAGCTGTCTCATTAGCTGCCCCCACAGTTCCTGATGCAATTTGGCTGAACAAGCAGTAATGCTAAAAAAATTAAATTTTACCTTCCCATATCTGGATGCAAAGGTTCCCGTGAGCAAGGAGTGAAAAATAATTATCGTCTCATCCAAATCCCACACAAACACACGCTGCGATGACAGACGAGGTGGAAAAAAGAAATACAGTTACATATTAAGCAATTGCAAGAATTTGTTCAGTCAGGAAATATGTCCTGTTGGACTAGAATTTTTTAAGATCTCAAAGCCCTTTGGAGCACTAGCTGTAGATTTTTTTATGAAAGCAGACAAAACGAAACATCAGGAATTTTGGAACTATGTGTGCGCTGGTCATCCTGAGAGTCTGCTCTCCTAACAACCACAGAAATCTTCCCTGTTGCATGTCAAGTCAGGGGAACAATACAGCAGACTTATAAAAAGCCCAAAGGAAAAAAAAGGTATGTATGAAGAATAGTTTCAGATGCCGACAATACAGAAATTCAGCAATTATTTTGACTACCTATGTCTGTAGGCTCCAGTTATATCACTGATTTTATTCTGGCATTTATAACTCACTAGTCTGATGGTGGGATTTGCCAATAAAGTAATTGTTTATCTTCACTGGATTTCCTAAGGGAATATAAATTAAAAGTATTACCTCAATCTCACTGTCAGCAGTAGGGGAAGGATCGTTGCTTCTTTTTGACCGGGCTCGTACTTTGCCATCTGTCCCTCTGTGATGTCTGTCTGTTTCTATATCTTTTGCTGGTGTTGTTGAATACTCCCCTGTTACAAAAAAGGAAATTCCATTGTAAACTAAAATTTTGCAATGCAATATTATAATTAAAGCTTTTATATATAATTAAACATTTTAATAGAGAGCATCAGAAACATTGTGAAACAACCATCAGAAAAATCTTACTCTTTTCACGTCACTTCAAAAACATCACATTTTTCATTGGTAAGAAAGTAGCTTTTGAATATTACTCCCCCTGCTTTTCAAGAGAAAAATTAAAAAGACAATGGAAAAGGAAACCAAGACCAATTCAACTTCTGATTTTTTAATTTGCTGAATGCTCGTGATTAAAAATACACTTTCAACTTTTATTTAAAAATACAGAACTAGCCTGTTCGGCCATATTCTATTTCACAGAGGATAGTATTTTAGAAATAACTGAGAAGAGACAGTCAAAGGGGAACTTCCCTTGTATAAAGTATCTGTGTTCATTGGCATGAGTTTCATAAACCTGTCCAGATTTCACTTACCTTACATTACAAATCCTTTCCAAACATATTTTTCTTTTCACCTTGCTAAGTTGTGGCCTCTCCAGCTTCCTAGAATAACCATATTCTTCTTCCGAGAAGCTTGGACTGTGCCTAACAAGTCTTTTTGAAATCATCCTTTCTCAAAAAGGCTGAGATAAGATCTAAGGAACAGAAAATCCTCCAACTGCTTTTAGAGCAATCTGTGATCACTTCTTTTTAAAAAACACAGTATTAGTTTATTTTTCTTATAGAGCAACCACAGATGTTCAGATTTGTTTCATAAGTCAGTAGACCTACAATGGGCGTATACTGTGATCATCCACAAATTATGTGGCGTTTTATATAAATGTTATTGCATGCCAATGAAAACTTTAGTAGGGAAGTGATATCTGAAGATTGTACTTGAACAGTACATTGGAGGATCATAATCCATCAGTAATTCCATAAACCATTTAAGCTTTAAAAATTAAGCACTCAAAGAGAGGCCAAAAACTTTGAAACCTTTTTGTGTGGAATTCATCTTGAACTTTCAACTTAGACAAACAGTTTCTGCTGATTTTTTAAAGAGGGACTTTAAAGAGGGACAAATATAAACCTTGACAGAGACACAAGCTAAAAAGTCATCAGACAATCAGGAAACTCTGGGGCACTTTCAGAGCATGGCTGTTTGTTTTGAACTGCTACCCATGTTAGCCCTCAGTGCTGATCTGGGGTTTGTATGTAATTGTTTTATGTTTCTGCACTACCTTTAGAGATCAAACCTTGCATACTCATGGAAACGACACAGGGTGGTTTTAGAGAGCTTGGATGTTGTAATCTCTTCCCAAAATCCTGTGTTGCTCCATGTAAGCAGAACTGTTAAGTGCTAGGAAATCTGATTTATCCATATATTTAAAGATTCCAGCCGTAAGGTTACAGTGTTTATATCCACAGGTGGCTAAGACTGCCAAACTGAAAACAGAAGAGATGCACCTACCAGACAGCGATTCTGTGCTCTGACTGGTGATGTTGTGAGAAGACTCCTGCAGAGAGTATGTGGAGGTTGGGATGGCTGAGGGGCTGATGCTGTTTGCAGGCACATATGGAGAGTTGTAGGAGGAGCTGTAATACTGTGAGTACTGGCTTTGAGGAAAGCTTGGATACGATGAATATTCCTTTGAGAAAAAAAGAACCATCTAATTTCTGTGTATCTGTTTTTATCTTATAAATAAATAAGGCACTACAAAGGCAGTGTCATCTACACAGGAAGCAAGTCATGGCTCAGGAATATTTTACTGAAGAACCATGTTTCATTCACTTAAAGTTTATTTCTGTTTCTCCAAAATATACTCCTATTTTACTTGGATCAATTAATCAACAAGAGGTCAGAAATCAGGAAAATTCTACTTTTTCTATAGGATTTGAGTTATCAGTGCTGACACATTTTGTATTACAGAGTTCAACAATTTTATATAGGAGTGAAGTAGGACAGCTTATTGAAAAGGGCCACGATGGAACACGTTGTCTCTGTGAACAACAAAATACCTGAGAAATTAGAAGAACAAATAGTAATTGGGTGAGGGAAGGAGCAAAACAGGCTGCATTTTCCCATGACCAGCAACATTTTCTGATCAGCTGTTAGAACAGGTTACAAAAATGAAGAAAGAAAAAAAAAGTAACAGTTGTTTTGCAGAAATGTTCACAGTTGAGATTGTCCAACTATCTCAGCAAAACCTAAATGCATGAGTGATCTCTGCGACAGAAAGAGATTTTAAGGCTCTTAAACAAACTTCATCCCATTATCTCCATGTGTTCTTTTTTTTCCTGAGAAGCAGGACACTGGAACAGATTAGAAAACTTCTCTTCAGACAATTAAAACATAAAAGGTTGAAATTGTTTCTTTCAGTTTTAGTTGCAACTCCTGCTCTTGTCCACCTATTTGCTTTTTCAGATAGAGAACTATACTCATGCTCTAGGGATTCTCTTTCAGCAAAAGGTTTTTATTTCCTCAGAAATGCTAATTAGTTAAAATTAAATAATAAATAGTCTTTAGAAAGACTAAAAGCACTTTCCTTCTCAACTGCTTACATCTTTGTCTGTGACACAGCTATTTCATTAACTTTCAGTCACCAGGGAGCTCTCACGAACAAAGACTCAAGTTATCCTAATAAAAATTAAACTGAAAAAGAAATGAGATAATTTCATTGTTTTTTCTTAAAGAATATAAAAAAATAATGACAAGATCCCAATTATTTTTGGCCTTTTTAGGTAACCTCCATAATTCAATCAAATGCACTTCTACCAGCATTTACTGACCATGTTTTTAGCCAAAATTGAATAAATAAAGAAACTGTCCACTGTTGTCATTAAAAATACAAGTCCACAATCACCATACAAACAAGGAATTGAAATTACTGGCCAACCGAAACACATTCTCTGGCACAGACTCATTTGTTTAGTCCAATCAAGAAGAGCCATTTGCTACTGAAAAACATCTGCCTTGTGTATATATGCATGCTCTTTATTTATATACACACATTTATCAAGGTATCTGAAGCACGAAGCCCACAGACAGGTGTATTCTCAAAGAAGGAAGCGCACAGACAGCTCAGATGGCTCAATATTCATCAGGGCCTGCCAATGCCTCTTTCAAATTGTTTATATTTAATACACAGTGCCAAGACAGCAGACGGCAAGATCCTAGAAGCGGAGCTCTCTGTAGAGGATGGAAAACATATCTGAAAGTTGTAAGATGGCAGAAGAATGATGAAACTCTTGGCACTGCTACAGCAGCACGGCAGAGACTGCCGAGGCATCCTCCTTCTGCAAGGACTACACTCTGTGCAAGCCTGTGTATCGATCCACTTATCTTAAAATTAATCAAGATATCTAGAAGTCCAGCTAACAGACAGGTCACAGGAATAGAGCAAAACAGTGTTCAGCAAAACACACAGCAGTACCTTCCTTAAAAATATGTAAACGCCAGAATAATTTCTCTGATCTACCAGTCTTCCATGCGTTTAAAGAAAGTGACAAAGTTACCAATAATAAATGCTGAACCATACCTGATGCACAGCACTGAATCCTGCAGAATTTGTCAGGCCATTGGCTCCCTGGTAAATCCCTGTTGTGCCTAAGGGAAAGAATATCAACTGTCATAAAAAATGCCAGCAATCAAAGTAACAGGATATATTCATATAAATAATTTTCAACAGGAAGTAAAGTACCTGCTCACTAGACAAAAATGTATCACAAATCCTGACAAATACAGGCTGCAAAGATTTAGGGTTATTACTGAGGTCTGCTTACTGGAAGGCATTCAAAGACAACCATTACATACACTAAAAAAAAACCCACTTCTGGAGCTGGGAAACAAAGCTGGAAAACAAGGATTCAACCCAAATTTAAACGTCAGTTACTTCTTTTTCCAATAAATAACAGAGGAGTATTTTTTATCATCTCCTGTAAGAAAGCCCCTCAGATTACATACACAACTACACACACTCTCTTTCATGCATAGGTATGTCCTGGAATCTGTCCTTATGGACCGGGTACCTGGGAATTTTTAGATGACTTTGAAAATTTGTTCCCTGGCATTGAAATACCAAACATAAGTACAATACTGCTGAGAACAGCAGGAAACAAAAACATCCAGGGATATTAGGAACAGAAAGGATGGATAAGTGAGTTTACATGGTTCTGTTCCAGACGAAGCAGCTGATGTCCACCTACACCTCCTTAGCTAGAGGAAGTATTACCGCAAAAATTTCATGGGTGGAGAAGTAAAGGTTCAGAGAATATCTACAGGGACAGTCTTCCTTTGTCTCCCACCAGGGAAGTGGTAGGAGAGCTGCAAGCTTCCCATCCCCTGGATCCTCCAGCCCTGGCAAGTTCTAGCCTTAACTCCAGTCCATGTTGTTTTCTATTCCAAAATTTTCCATTTCGCATGGGTGGAGAACTTCCTCTTGAGTTTGTGCAGTTTGATGAGAATCTAGACCAAAAGTCTTCTTCCAGTGTTTTGCAACAGTGCTTGCTTCAAAGTTCAATACAAGAGGCAAAAGCTGGACTATGTCATAACCCATCCTAAAGGAAGGCGATGGGCTCCAAAGAGCACTCAGACCCACTACTTCCATCATGAAAGAGGTATGATTGAAGTGTTCAAGGCCAGGCTGGATGGGACTTTGGGCAATCTGGTCTAGTGTAGGGTGTCCCTGCCCATAGCAGGGGTGTTGGAACTAGATGATCCTTGTGGTCCCTTCCAACCCAAACCATTCTGTGATTCTATGATTTCAGTGCTGCGTGGCCACAGCAGGCTATTGTCTGAACTTTGCCACCTCAATATATTAACAGGCCGAGCCCTAATCAGGCACTCAGCCTTTTTTTTCTTGTCTGGTTTCTTACCATGTGAATGACTTTGAGCAGTGCTGTTTTAACCATATGACTCACTGCATGTCTTCATGTGGCAACCTTTCTCCAAAGATCCACTTGCTTGTTTTTATTTTAAGACAACAGATTAGCTAGGGAATGGACAGCTGAACAAACTCCACTCTGCCAAGCGCAGCTACAAAGCACATGTAGCGAGAAATAAATCTCAAGTCAAAAAGAAACAAGAGGGAGGACTCTGCCCTCCAGAACTAATTCACTGCCACATGTAGTCTTTAAAAAGAAAAAGATAGTGAGGGAGAAAAGAGCGTGTGGGTGACTGCCAGTATACTGGAGGCGTGGGTCTCCCCAAGTCCCCTGCATATGCTGGTTGGGGAGCTGAGCCAGTGCAGGTGGGTTCAGTTCAGGTGATGTCTCCTCCTTGCATTCACCCCTTGGAGGCAACTCTGAGTGGATCAGTATTCAATCCCTCCTCTTCCCCACAACCTATATGGGGTGACTGCCCAGAGCAGCATCCCGAAGATGACAATGCATTCAGCTATTGGCATTTCCCCACCTCCCACCCATGCTAGGCTTTGCTTTTCTGCACAGTTTTTCTAAAAGTCACGAGTAAGCAGCAGGATGAATATATTCCTGTGGTAACTAAGCATTTCTTACCACTCAGAAGGGAAGTAATGGAGCCTCAGTGCTTACAGGCAAAAACAGCTTTCACAGAACACAAAACAGTTCTTGTACACTAGAGCTCAAAACAATACAAGGGGGAATTTTTCATCTTCTTAAACTGTCATTTAGAAACAATCCATCATCCTTTATTAAAGCTGTCAAGAGGGGGATGAGTTACCTCGAGGGACTCACGCTTTATGTGTAAATTGTGATGAGAACATGTTTATTGCTGTGCTACCTGCACATGATACCATAGCTTCCTGGTTTCCAAACAATCAGAGAGAATTATGAAAAAGATGGAGAGATGTGCACAATCGGAATGAACTTACTCTGAACTTTGCACCAGCTGGGCAAAGTGAGCATGTCCATGCACACGCAGGGTGAGTATGTGAGCAGAGAGTGTAGGGATGAGAGGACAGGGAATGACTCGTGCTCCAATAGCTTCCCACAGTACATTGTGACTAGACCCTATGTGGTGGATTTTACACAGTGGTTTTGCAGATATATTCTTGCCATTTTAGATGGGCTAAGCCGGGTCCAAGCTCAGGTGTCACTACAGGCTGCTGCAGTCTGATTCTCTCTGCAGAGGGGATTTTCAAAAGGAAGGACTGTGGTGCAGAGAAGACAGAAACTAAACTTTTGGGTTTTTTACTGGCATATTTAAATACTTGTGAAAGTAAAGACTGGTATTTCCTATAACCTGAAGTTCAACAGGCCTGGAAACAAATTTTGGCAACTCAAGTTTTTCACTTATTCTGGCCCCTCTCATTGTATCCTGACCAAGCAGCAATATCATTTGAGTATAGTTTCTCTAAACTGAGATCAAACACAGCTCTCTCTTTCTGCCCCTACAGCATCACACTAGGAGAACCCTCCCCTGCCCCCGGGGTATACCTTGAGAGCTGCTAAGCTCACTATCTCTTGGCCACTCAGTATTGCTATAGCAGAATAGATACAGATAAGGACATTTGAGACAACCAAACAACCACAGCTAGTAAAAACTTGGAATTTCTTTCCAGCTGAACAAGAATGAAAAGCTGGGAGAGAAAAAAAAAAATCAATTATCTGTATGATAAAAGAAAGCTCTTGAAGATTCAGGTTCAGAAATATTTCATTTCAACATCAACCTTTGTCTTGCGGGCTACAGCTGCTTCATGGGGACTACTATGGAGCTCAGTTCCTGTTCCACTCTACAGGCTCTATAGACTGGAGAGACAGTGTTTTCAATGATGCACAATCAGTTCAAATGGAAGGAAAACAAACAGGCACCACAGGCAATGAAGGCAACGATAAACCCTCTCTCTTCATGAGCAGAGAATGAGGCCTGTTAGTTACAGTTTCTGTGAGCAGCCTTGTAGAACTCAGCAGTTCAGAACACAAATCCGAACCAGCCTCAAATATTTGCTTTTCCTCACTAGAGTTGCTGATGAGAAATAAACATTTTGGTCATAAAATGAATTCTGTCATGTACAATTTCAGTTTTGCATCAGTAAGTTTTACACTCAAGAAACACTGGAAAATTATCAACAGACCTTGCATACTGGCATTATCAATTTATCCCTATTCACCATGTAACCATTTTTTTTTCAAATGCTTTCCCAAGTAATAACACTTCTTGTAATATTCAGAGATAGACTGGAATGACATGAGAAAGCAGTGCTTAAGTGGAATGGGCACGCCTAGGAAGCCTCTTGGTAAGCAATGTACAAGAATGCCTGGCCCCCTCCCATTTCTGAGTGGATACTGCCCATTTCCACAGGACTTTTGCTTTCACATACATTGGCTTTTTTCTTGACTTCTGAAGATGGTGCACTATCTCAAACTGCAGCCTGATTTTACACTTGCAAGACTGTAGAGGTGCGAGCAAGCGATTTGTTTCCATCTATCTTCATAGCTCAATGCCAAGTAATTGCATTCAAACTCCTACTTGCAAATCAGAAACAAGCCTAGGATCTCTCCCTTTGGATCTTCTCCATATGGAATATGGTTCACATCTGTGTTCAATCAAACCAGTTGCTAAATGTCACAATGCCCTCATTCACAGGTAGCTTAAAGAACATTTAGCTGGTAATAAAACAATCTGGACTCTAGAGAAGGATAGCTCTTCAGATGTATGGTACTGTAAATGCTCCTGTAAAGTATGTATATCACAAACACACTTGCATGAAAAGACACCACATAAAAGACGTGCATGTGCCATACATATTCAGCACCACAACTTTTCCTTGATAAGTAGATGTGGCCATTCTCTATGTGAGTGTCCAAGGGCAACATGCATAGAGGAGCTCTTTGTGAGCTGATTGATGGTATATTCCTGTTCTCATACAGATGGATTTCATTTGCTATTTTCCCCTCATTCCCTTTTTAATCCAAGTATTTTAAAATCTAAATCTATACCATGGTCTATGATAATTTCATTAGTGTGTGATCTGGACTGTGCTCCTGCAAAAACTTCCATGCCTGCTTCTCCCTTCCTGACTTTCAGTCACTGCAGTAATAGGCTGCATTTCTTCCCCTCCTTCCCACGTAAGAGCTAGTAAAGAAAATAAGTGAATATTCATGGTTATTTTCAGTATCTTCAGAACTAAGGTGCTGAGAAAAAGTTTTATTTCAGTTTATGAATACACATTACGGCATAGGAATAGTTGTGTCTTAGGGAGTTGTGATTACAGAGACAGGATGGGCCTGTGGTATAGTTCAGATCAATACCACAGCAAGCTTTAAAAATCAGGTTCATGTCCTTGCATTTCACAGGTCAGAGGGGCCCTCACATCAGGGAGCTGTTCTTCAAGTTCCTCATGCTGCTCAAAAGAGAACAAGCTGCTACATTTGGAAAAATAGATGGTTTGCACTTCCAATATTTGATGAAATACACAACAATCAGAGGAGGAGATAGCCAGGTTCAACACAGGTGGACAGCAAGGCATTTATCACAGCTCTCTGGGTAGCCAGCAGCAATTATGAGTACAGGAACACTCAAAAGATAGAACACTGGGCTGAGATGAGGATGTTCAGAGGGTGGCTACCATGGACACTTCTGAATATATTTTAAATAGAACACTGAAGCATTTCCTTTAACTTGTAGATGAATTGCACAGTGGTTCCTTCCAGGGGGAGTTCTCTCAAAGAATTATTTGATCACTTAGCACTAATAAAATAAATGCCTACAGGGTTCAGCTGAATTGCATGGCATTTTACAAGCTTGCGTATAATGGCTTGTGTATTCTTACATCAGCAAGCTGTTTTCCTACAGGAAACAATGTTGACTGTGAGTGATGCAAGGAAAGGCCTTAGTCTAACTCCCAGAAGAGCGTGCATTACTCTACGCTATGAAGAACATCTGGCTGAAGAACTCGCATGGTCATTCAGAAAGGTTCTTTGCAGTGCTTTAGCTCTCTGACAAGCTAATGTTTCCTGCAGTAAATATTGCCTTCTTCAAGCTGCTACTTTTTTAGTGAGAGGTTAAGCACTCATCAAAATTACCTCCCACCAGCTATACTCCAGTGCCTTGTAAGGTTCCAAATCCTACAACATCTGCCTGCATTTATTGGGCAAGAAAACTCATAAAATGTTGCATGGCTGTCAGCTGTGGAGGTATTTCAAGACTATCTGACCTGTTAAAGGAGAAGAAAAACTCAACCCATATGTACTTTGCAGCATGTTGCTCAACTGTTTGCCATTAGACGTAATGAACCCTTACCCAAAATCAGTCTTGTGTTTCTGTCTGGAAGGGCTCAGACTCAACAGGGAAGAGCACACTAGATATAACCTAGATGAAAAGCATGAGTCTACAGTGTTACAGCATGTGACATCAGCAACATCTATTAAAGGACATTGCTCCCAGAAGCATATGAACACCTCCTGCAGATAACACTTGCCGATACGCAGCCCATTTAAAACGTCCATTGTCTCCTGCTACAATCCTGCTAGCCTGACCAGGTGTTTGAGGGCACTCTGAACAGTGATATAAAACACATTTTATGGTAACATTTTTCCGAGTCAAAGCTCTTCCCCTGCTGCCTGCCTCTGGGAGCACTCAACCCACAGAGCCTCAAAGAGCTTTAACAAATGATGACCAGAGCAGTTTTAAAGGCCTGGCTTTTACCATCCTTTTGAGCCTGGTCACCTGTACAGCTCAATCCAGCTCAACAATGGTGTTGAAAGTGCTGGGATGGTTTATATTTACTCTCAGGATTTGAACCATGGGAAAGCAATTAAATTTTATTATATTTTGTGAAAGTGTTCCTTTTAAACACTCCCAGCAAATGATGCTGCACCTATAGATGGAAATCACATTGGATTGTCTTCGAAAACAAATCACAAGGAAATGTTTTGGACCAAAATTCTTTACAACAACGATGCAGACTGTTTCTGTACATCCCTTGTTGAAAAAATGACTTAGCAAAACTGACTTTATTTGGATGACTCCAGGGACACCAAAGATAAAAATTCCTCCAGCTGCAGTTTCATCCTGGACACAATCCTCCACTGACAGATAACAAGACATGTTAAAGGAAAGCTGGATTTGCCACCTCCTGTGCTGTTTAGTGGCTAGGAGATTCCAGTTCCCAGGTCAGCATTAAAATCTAACTAGCCCTATACCAGCTGCTGTCAGGCAACTGGGGATAAAAACCTGGCTGCAAGCACAGCCACATGTTTAGCAATTTCCTTCCCCTTGAACAAGGTGAATCTCTAAATACCAATGGAAAAGAAAAGAGATCACCAGGCATCATGTCTCCACTCTTTGACCCATCACTTGGGGCCATGGTAACTCTCTACTGAACACTCTAGAGCCAGGCATTTGCCCCAAGGTTCTTCCAGCCCCTCTACACAGTGCTTCAATACTGCAGTATCTCCAGGAAAAAAAAACCTCAAGAGCAGCCGATGGTGGATGCTCAGAGAAAAGTGTAAGAAACAGAACAAAACCAGGGCTATCTTTGCCCTAGTACTGCCCCATCAGCTTCAATTAATCTGTCAGTTACAGACTTTCTAAGCCAAGTTTCTATCCTCTTCTTTTTATCTTTAACAACTGTCAGTAGACTCTTTTTTAATGCAGTGCAGGTATTCTCACAGTTCTAGAGGTCACAGTACAGTAGCACAGAAGTTTCAGTGTTTAAACCCTGCCAATACAAATTGTATCGAAATTACATGCAAAAAAGCCCATGCAAGAGCGTTATCCAGCGCCAGCACAGCAGTTAGGAAACTCCTGAGTTGCAGAACCTCTGCTAACTGAAGCAGGGTCAGACCTTTTTTGTACACAAACATAATCACACTCTCTGATCATATCACTGCATTCTTTTTCTTCTGTCAGAGCATTATCTCACACAGTGCCTGGAAATGAGGCACAACAGACAGCAGTACAGATACTGCACCAGCATCGTGAACCTGAAGTTTCCTAACTTTCAAGGGCTTGACTATGCAAGGTATGATGTTTCTTTATATAGTTTTTTATATGTAATTTTACACTAGCTCTTCTATTGCCTTCTAGATATTTTCAAGAAAACATTATTAGGTATACTAAATCAATTATTCAGTGAAGCTTCTATAACATTTTAGCATATTTTATGCCAACTGCACTATAAACTGAATAACCAAGGCCACGTTCATAATTTCCCAAGGTGTCACCATCCTATGTTCTGGGTTTTTTTACATTCTACAAGTGTTAAAAATAAAAATCCATAAACGGAAGTCTTTATGACATCCAAACTTCTCTGTGACTGTTTTCTATGCTGATTTTGCTCATTCACCCATGTTTTCAGCATTGTATCTGACCTCCACAAATGCTCCCAAGACAGTCCAGCAGGTTAGGGAAAGGTCACTCCTTTCTTCTCTGTTGGCTCCCACTTCCTCATCATACCACTATTTTTTTTTAATCCATTCCCTTCACATGACTGTCACACCTGCTTCCATCTCCCTGATGCTATCCTCTGCCAGCCAGCCTGATGGACACTCAAACAGAACTCGCAAGCTTCCTCCCACAGTGCTCTTCACACTGAGGAAAGAGTTCCTCCAATATACTCATTTTCTGCAATTCCTCCAAAACTTCTGACACTGGATAGGAGGCCAAGTTTTGTAAGTTAGTGCTTCTCATGCAGCTTGGTATTATTATTCTTCCTTCATACTTTTCCTAACAATTTATCTACCCTAATCCCTAAGGCTCGTAGTTGCAGCAATGATGCACAGCATCACCACCATCACTTGGCAACACTCACATATTTTGTTTCAGTGCGAACACCCAGCCAGCCAGCTAGACTTCATGGATGTCAAGTCTGATCTTTCATAAAGGACAGCCACAGAATTTTATCAAACACTTCCTGCAGTGAACCAATGACTTGTCTTATACTCAAATATATATTTCTAAAACTACCTGTAGCAGTTCTTAAGCACAGAGATTTGGACAGATACTCTGAAATACAGGAAACAAGCTACAAGAACAATGTCTCATGAAGTGCAAGCCAGCTCTTCACAGCAGGCAGCTGGGTGTGGGCACAGCCATGCTCCACACATCGCTCTGGTGAAATCTCATCTTGAGCACCTCAGACAACAGCATACATGAGATACCTCCAAAGTAAATGCTCCGTTTCAGAGAAGATTCCTGGTTTTGGCTGTACCACCATCATCGCTACAGTTAATACCATTTTGCCATTACTTCTCAGTTTCCATGGGTGCTATTCAGCCATGAGAACCTGTGTCCTCACACAAGCTTTAAGTCTTACCACAAACCCCGGTGTTCCTCAGAGGCAAAGACATTGCCAACAAACCCCTGATGAGGCTGAACAGACCAAAAGTTACAGATGATTTGTCAGCTCAGTCCTCTCTTGCGAATACACATTTGCTCCCTTATCTTCAGGGCCACCCACCCTGGTGTCTACTTCTTCCACAGGCATATCCTCTTCCCAAGTCCCTCCTTGTTTAACAATGACCAAGAAATGAGTTCTCAATGGAACCTCAAAAAAAAAACAGTACATGGAAGAAGTTAGAGCAAGGATTTCACCTTGGATAGCAGTAGCACAGATCCTTGCAGCTTACAGTGCATCACTGTCAACACCTTTGCTTCTCCCCTTGACTTTCCACTCCTGTAAGAAAGCTCGTTTTAAAACAAAGTAAATGTAGCATGGTCAGCCCCTGGTGTTTAAAAAAATCTTTGAAAGAGAGACTGTGCTGTTATTCTGAGGAACCTTGTATTTACACTGTAAAAAGTGAGGTCTGACCCCTCCTGAAGAGAGGCCTCTCCCTGCTGAACTCACCACAGAGTGGAGCATGGCTTTACTGCCACAGTTTTGGACTGCAACTAATGCAAACCAGCTGTGAAGCAGAAGCTTTTGAAAAAGACTACTCATTTTCTACTGAGGTTTTAATTTTATGAATCTAAGTGTGACAGTCTGCTGAGAACATGCTCTTGCTCTCCTTTATTTTCTGAGACTTAAGATGGATTCACTATCTGTATGTCAGTGTGATCCACATTTCTGAAGTGCAGATTGAAATTTCCCCTTCTCACACATTTCATCACTAAGTACTTAAAGAATCAAGTTTAAAATTAAACATGCCACTTCCTTTGCAAAACTCGTGCATGCAGAGCTAACTATTCATGCCAAATAGATATTTATGGGCTCATATTAAGTATGTAACACAAACTGGCACACAATTACAAGAAATTCAGGCTTCTCTCAAAAAAAATTGTCTGGATTATCCAGATAGTAACAAGAGCCAAAATGTTTCCATCATAAGAAAACACAATTGATTCAATATTCAGATTTTTTGGTCTCAGTCCAGAAGAACAATTCATAAGCAATTCATTCCACAAGCACAAGCAACATATATAATTAGTCCATTTCAAATCAGCGTTGCACAAAAGAAATGCCGCTTTCTATTCATTCATTATTTGACAGCTGATCAGAATGGACTCTACAAAGAAAACAAATGCTCAGCAGTAGCAAAGAATTTCACTGCGTAGGTCTTTGGCCCCAAATTTATGTCTGTACTGAACTCAATACTGCTTTGCAATTCCTTGGCAAAGCAAAGTTATCCCTGTTACATAACTGAATTTTCCTTTGTAATGTAAAAAGTATTTTGTGGGTAAATGGATTTGGATATTAAAAAAGAAAAAGAAAAAAAAAAAGTGGTCAAATCTACATCTTTTCCTGCCCAACGACAGTATCCACAGTCGTCTTTGGCCACAGTTTTAATTGTTGTGCAACTTCATAGTTTCATAGCAGCTGTCATTTTAGCAATAATAACTGAAGAGCAAGGCATTGTCTAGGAATTAATAACAAGCTGAGAAGAGATGGCCTGATGTGCATTAAAGGGGTAACACATGCTTATGCGACCACAGGAAATGCTCTATAAGCTGGCTGCTATTGCTCTCTCTGCATAGTTGATGGTTTTCTATGTTAGCTAGTGTGCTGGCACAGTTTTACACTGCTCATTAAATGATAAATTTCTTATATTCCAAAAGTTTCTCCCTCACCCTCAGCAACAAGCAGTTTCCTCAATTGCCAGTTAAGACAGAAGTTAAACTGGGGCAGAAGCTAAATACTATCTTTGTGTCTTATGTTCAATTTCTGTTACTGAATAATAATTTCACCAAAACTCTGCGCAAATCAGTGAACTGTTGAATTGTCAGAAAATGTAAAAGTAAAAAATGTGTGCTAAAAAGCACTATATACTTCTAATATCCAGCCTAGGATGCTGTCTGGGGATTTGGTGCTGTAACTGCACACTTACACAAGGATTGATTACGAAATGGCATAGACCTTGAAGCCGCGTTTCTTTACCAGCATTACGAATTCATCACTTTAAAGACAAAAATCTCACATAAACTGTTGCTTCCTCTTCCAATTCATGATGCTAAAAATGAGTGGCATCACCAGATTGGTCACATGCGTATTTCAAACATCTTTGCTTCATTATGAAACAAATTAATTTTGTAAATACAATAATAACAAGAAACAACAATATATACAGCACTGGTTAAAAAAAAAAAGATAAAAAATTCACTCCTTCAGAGTAATTTAGTGAATAGCAGATTTCAGTCTACTTGAATGTTACTTCAAGTCTGATGATACACTATCATATCCAGTTACATGGCAATTAGAATCATTATTTCAACCTATAGTACCTTTGTGATATAATTTCATGTCATTTTTATGAGCTATAGAACTTGCCCATCTCATATTTTATATTTATATATGTGTATGACACGCCGCATTAGCTATTTAGCTTATAAACCCTTTCACATTGAATTTATCTTCATGCCAAGGAAGCATGAAAATAGATTCCGCCTTCTGGCTGCCTGTAGAACAGGGGCTTTTTTCTTTACACTTTTAATGACCAAAAGAACATTCTATCCTTGTTCTTGCTTTTCAGTGGATTCTGTTCCTGCTCAAGAACCAGGATACAGCTGTTAATTGGAATTAAAGATGAAAAGCTGAATAGTACCCCAATTACACCTGCATCGTCTGTGTTTATAATGAAAACAAACAGACTTGAAAGAGAGCAGAATTTGGCTTCAGAAGTACCATGTTACTGACAACAGCCATCAGGGAGGCAAGGCTGCAACCCAACGCATGTATCCCAGCCAGAGGTAGTGCCGGTACCAGAGAAACATGAGAGCAAACAAACCAGCATCAACTACGTTGGCACTTACTGAAGGAGAACATTTGTCCTAGAGCTCTGTGAGACAAAGTATTTGTCACCTAAGAGATTACTTATTCCTTGGTGATTGACATAACATACCTACGATGGGTGCCTATTTGCTGGCAGGACCATGTAACTCATAAATGAGGGAACAGTGAGGAAGAATCACAGCGAGCAGGCTGCACAATCTGCTCAAGATTCACAGACTGACTACCCATGCCTGCCTGCAGATGACTTCACTATGTTGCTTTGGGAGCTGGTTCTCAATGGCGGCAAATAATACCAAAGTTATTTCACTTACGTACTTTAAGTATTACCATCTTACAATACTTGCAGAGCTTAGCTTAAGAAAAGATTTTTTTTCCTTACACTTCAAAATACAGAACTGAGCAGCACACTCCTGGACATACCTTTCCTTGCTGATCCCCTGCAAGATACCCTCTTCAAGATCTCCCTTTCAACATGATGCAATAAACATTTTGTCCTTGTGGTATGGACTCTTAAAGTCCCTCTGAAATTTGATTTTATAAAAACAGGCAAATAAAAATTTGCCCTTTTCATCTGGTTTAGTCCACCACCCAGAGTCCTCATGTGGGTCAGCAACAGGGTGACCAAAAGAACTAATGTGAACTTAGCAAAAGTCTCAATGGTCCTGGAGCTGGGCGGCACAGAGTTGCTCACTCGCACTAGGGAGATGGAACGATAGCATCCCCACCCCCAAGTGCTGTGGCGTGGGAAAACACTGAGCACACATTCCTCAGTAGCACTCAGCACAGGAAGCCTCCTGGCTTCTCACTCAAACCTTTCACTAGCACTCTGCAAGGTAAATAAACTGTACTGTCAGGGAGCTTCAGACTGTTTCTCTCATGAGCAAGGAGAAGGGTGAAAATATTTGTTTACAACAGGAAGACACATTTACTCCTCGTCCTTTGCCTTGGAGGAAGCACCTGCCACTAGTAGAAACTGTTTTACTCCATTTTCTTCTGCATTAAAGGCTTAGTGAGCTGGCTGAAATGATCTTCCTGGCATAAAAATCTGAAAAAAAAATATTTCACCTAATAGCATAGCATCGCCCTGGGGAACATTATCTGAAAGCACTTTGGGCACATTCATGCTTATACACATACGTGTGAAGTGCCCCCCAGCCTGTTTTGGTACAACACATGGTTGTGTCACTATTGCTTGCAAGTGTAACATTTTAAAGTCCCGACACACAAAATTTGCTTGTCTAAGCCTCCTGATTGAACAAAGGGGCCATCTTAAAAACTTCAGTCCCGAGTGAGTCAAGAGTTTGCCTTCTCAAACAGCTTCTAAGGTAACACAAACGCATGTGGAAGCTGGGTCCTGGGGAAATAAAAAAAAACCAAAAAAACCCAGAAACCTAGACAGGAATACAGCGCTCTTCCTAGGCAGCAAACGAAAACATCCTTACTTTATCAGTAATGGTGTTAAAGCCGTCAGTATCTAATCAAATAGCAGCATATAGTCAGGAGGCAGCACTGCTGCTGTTGCTCCAGGAGAGCACAGACCTGGCAATTCAGCCTATCGATGAAGCTGTGACACTCCAGCACCTACAACTGCTGGTAACTGCAAACCAGAGTTTCACTAAAAACAGAGGACTTCCACAGCTGAAAGTGTAACACAGTATCAAAATGAGATTGATATGTTCAAGGAGCAAAATAGAAGTCAAAAACTGAACTCTGGTTAGGAGTAGGATGGATGAAGCTTGTAGGAGTCAAGGTGACAAAAAAACCCAACACATAGACTATGTGGAGTTTTTATTTTTTTGTGCCACATTCAACACAGGTGTCTCCAACATGTGCCACGAGGGATTCAAGCCACAAAAAACACCTTACCGTTAGAGATACGTGCTCTGACAAAACCAGCACATAAGTTCCAGCAGAGAGTCACCTCTCAGTCTTCAGCTTCCTTACATAATTTCTACAATAAAATGAGGTTTACCTTGCTTCCCAGTTTTCATAGCCATTTAGGATTTTCTTTCAGACTTAAAATCAAACTGGATGTGTCTGTCTGCCTTTCACTTTGATCTCATGGGAATGTTTTTTTAATGCTTGCCTCAGTTCATGCACTCATGGCAACTTATGCTTAATGCAAGGCACTTTCAAATGCAGGTGTGCTGAGGTTTAACAGAAGACAATCTAATCTTTACTTTTTACTAGTCAAGTTCAATACAAACACCAAAGCTGACTCAGAATGTGAGGCCTACAGGTGAGCAATGAAACTGTACTCCCAGGGGACTCAAGGCAGAGGCACAGAGATGCAGTGACATTTTAAGGACATAATCTATTTCTCAGAATATACTCAGTACTCTTCTTGTATGCAAAATGATTGATAAAGCTGAAATGGTTATTGTACGGTTCCTCTCATCTGCTATTGCTGCAGTAGAATTTATTGGCATTCTTTGCAGAATTACCTGGACAGGTGTTTTTAAATTCAGATCACACAGAGTACATTCAAATTTCAGTACTCCTCCTCCAATTTATGTTTAATGACTCAGCAAGTTTCAGGAAAATAATAAAAAAAACCAATCAACATAATACACAAAGATCAGGAACAGTACACATTGGAGGAAAAAGCACATGGAATACCAGCCAAATAATGAAAACCTGCCACATGCAGTTCAGGTTTCTGACCAACAGCACCAAAATGTTCCAAGAAATCAAATACCATGCTAGAAATGGGCTAAAGGGAATCACAAATTAAATTCCACCATTTTAATTTACTTTGCACTTCTTGGCAATTCAGATTTAAACCCTTTTATGACTTTCTTGGAGTTGGCAAGTCAACATTCAATCTCCTGAGAGCTGGTGCTTCACACAGCTTCTCAAATGGAATGACCAGAAAAGAAGTTTTAACTTTTACTTTTAGAAACAAAAGTGTATTTTGGCCTTCCTGGTTGTACAGCAAAACAAAGTGTTGTAAAGCTACAAGCACAAGGCACTGTCTTTGAATCCTTAACAGAATCCAACTATTATTTCATAGTAACTTATTATTCTGACAACAATGAAGTTATTCTAAACTTACTAGATTTAGCTCAGTAACCTTGAGGAAAAAACAGCTGCTTTCAGCTCTGCTTTTCTGAACCTTACCTCAGTAATATGTAGGTAATGAATGATGTTGGTTGATCGGCTTCTTAAAAAAAAAAAAAATAGTGGCGAGAACATACAGCAGTTTAACTACAGAGCACTTTGTTCAGGACAGCATAGGGCAGAAGCATAATACTAACAGTATTGTTTGCATGAAGTGTGAAACCACTTCTTCCACTCAGAATCTAGGAATTCACACTAACACAACAATCCCAGGTATGCAGCCACAAAATTAATTAAAAAAAGAAAACACAGTTTCTGAAGAAAGGCAAATCTTATATTGATCATATGCGAAATTTTGCTAGGGTATACTAGTGCTAAATGCTATACCTCAGCCAGAAATTAATTCCTTGATGAGCAAACCAGATCTATGAAGACTTACCTCCTTCCCCATCCTGCCTTGCCTATAGCTAATACCAATGCTTTTCATTGTAATTGCAATAGAAGAAGAATTGGTCTATATGTGGTTCTAAGATTCTGACTTCTCACAGCACATCCTGCAAGACGCCAAGCTGTACTCACCATGCATCTGGTACGTGTACGGTGCTTGTCCAGCAGTTGGGGTACTGAAGCTGGAGCCATAGCTAAGAAACCCACTCTGGCCTGGGGAATGGCTCAGGCTGTCCTCTGTTTTGATGCCTTTGGGGCACATAGTAGGAACCAAAAGCAGAACATCAGTGTTTATCATATAAAGGTGTAAAAAACCAAGTTTAGGAATTAAACCTTTTTCAGCTAGATTTTAATCTAATAAACTAATTTTTTCCCAATGCCTTCTTGTATTTTCTTAATTATCTGCATTACCCAAGCATTTCTCTTAAATAATGGAGTCAAGCAACTTCATCACAAATAATATTTGAGTCAGCTACATCCTGTATCCACATCCAAATGAACTTTTGCTAATATGGGAAAACAACCATGAATAATATTGTTTTCAAAAAACAACTTCTGAACAAACAGTTTTGCTTTAGATTAAACAAACTCATTGACTCGTGAACTTTCTGAATGGTTATCAGATGTAAGCAATGATTAACTAAGCAACAGGACCTTCAGCAAAATAACCTCAAGACTTCTGTTTTCAACAGTTATCTTTTACTCGCATTACATTTTCAACTTTGGTAGCAAAATATTTATTGGCAAGTCATACAGGAGAGTTATCATCTATTCAGTTAGATATAACATACAGTTCAGGAACAATAGGTAAGCCCTGAAGCCACAAAAATCTTTTCATTACTAAAATCAGGCAATTAAACTGACAATTTACAGGGGGAAGAGCAATGGTTGAATTAAACATTGCAAGATGAAACCTTTGCTGGTAGTGATAGGGGTTGATATTTTATTATGAGACACTGCTGAGATTGTACAGCTGTATTATTAAAATAAACAGCTGAAAGGTGCGTCTTATTATGAACCCTTTGGGCGTGATCCTTCCCCTCCTTTGCATGTCTATTTGCACAAAACAAAAAATGGCCACTGGACAGACCTCGAGTGCTGGGACTAAACAAAGACCCTGATGATGTCCTTGCCTTGGATTTACACGCTTCCCAGGCTGTTGTCATCTTTTAGCACTTGTAGGCAAACTTGCCAAAAGACAAGTCAAATTCACGTGACTTTCACCAAACATGCTGTTTTCTGGCTTAATGACTCCTAAAAGCAACAAATCTGCATTTGCTCAGGTTGGGAATAAGTTCTCCCAGATAATGTTTTCTCTAATAAAAACGACTTCTTTTAGCTTTAGGTGAGAATATCTGCAATGCAATTTGAGTACAAGTTAGCAACAAGATGACAATGCTGCATTGTGAAACGCAGGAAGTTTATTTGGACAATGAATGAACATGTGTTGGTGCAAGCGTCCGGCTCCATTACTGCTGGGGAAGTGAAGGGATTTGCGAGTGTGCGCAGAGAGGCCGCTTTTCATAACATCCCATGCTTTTCAATTACATCAGCACTCCACATGCGAGCACTCGACCTACTCCAGCTACAATTAATCTTCAGCGAATGGGCCTTTTTGGAAGTCTAAAAATTGTTGTCAGACAGCGAAATAACTTAGCACCAAATTAATTTCCACACAATGTTCTGTTTTGTCTAGAAACTGGCCGAGTTTTATTTTTGTGCTTAAAAACAATACTGCTTCATTGTTCTTGGTTGTCAGCCAGGTGGAGTTTTTCATATGCTGTGTTGAGTATCTTAGAGAGGGTATATGAGCTGGGGGAGGGAAATCACTGTTCAAGGATGCTAAGAGGTCATCCACAGGATTTATAAGCAGCATATGGGCCTGACACATGTATGCCCTAAAGACTCTAGGCAGTAGCAAATGGCTCTACTTTCACCTGCTCTAACAGGACAACTGTTCAGAGTTTGCCTTGGAAATCAGCCAGCTGATGCAAACACACAAGTAGCTCCAGGAAAGGGTCTCTAAACATTCCTCTCATCATCCTGGTAGAGCTTCAGCTCTGCCAAGCCCATTTCCCTGGCCTTCCAGACCGCTGCATTGAATTTCCTTTCAGTAAAAGCCTTGTCAATGGCTGTATGAAAGCTTCTTGTTGGGAAGGGATACTGTATTTGCCAAGCAAATGAAAGTGTTTAAGAGCACAAGAGAAAACAGGAGCAGAAACAGAACTATGAAGCCATTTTAATGCTGCAAGAATCAGCACTCACAGGATCAGCTGGGAATAAGGAGTTCAGAGCTTTCTGTTAAAGAGCTGTACCTAAGCAAGAACAGTATCTCTACGGTCTCTAGGAACGGAAAGAACTTTCCAGCTCCCTCAAGAGCTTAGTATTTCCATGCAGAGTTTGAGGACACTCATTGCACTTATTTTATCAGGCATTCCGTCGTCAGGAGTGCTGGTTTAATCAGTCCCCTGCCTGAATCCCCCAGCTGCTCCTGCCCAGCACCACCTCCCCACAGCTGCTGGTAAGGCTGTTGCAGGAAAGCAAGGAACAAAGCTGCCTGGGGTTAGACATGTTTACTGCACCCACAGCTAACAACCCTCCATTTAAATACGAACTGTCTTCCAAAAATAAGGTACTCTGTATCATTTCACCCATGCCTTATTCTGCTCTGTGTCTTGGTTCTTCCATAATAATATACAAAAAGTTTTTCTTAAATCAGCATGTATCATTGAAACTCCAGGAAGAATCAAGGAAGACAAAGTGTAGTTTACCTAAATATTGTATTTACTGCAAGAGACTTTGTCTTGGCAGTGAGTCATGGGAACACTCACCAGTTACTACTCCTAAGTGGCACATCCTACTGAACCCGAGTTTGTTGTGTTGTCTCATATCCTACTGACTGGCTCCAAACTTAAATAGTTTGTAAGATCATAACCCAGGATATCAAGAGCTGAAAGATAGTTCAAAAGTAATCCTAACGTTTGTAACAAAGTCAGATTTCCCTCTAAGCCTGAGAACATTGCCAATACAGAAAAGACCTTCCATTCTAAAGTTTAACACTTTAAATGTATTTTTCAAGGAGGACGATGTCCTCAAAGGCAACATAATGTCACAGTACTCACTGTAGGAGGGTATGCCATAGGGCTGCCCTGGAGGAGGATAGGCAGTATATGCAGCAGCCTGCTGGATTCCCGCGCTGTACTGAGTCTGTCCGTAAGTTGCCATTGTTGGGAAAGATGGGACTGTCACTATATGGGGATAATGTCTATTCAGAACAAGAAAACAGAAGGTCTAAGGGAATAGTTACTGTACTTGATCTTCTAGAGCACATGTAGAACACTTCTAGACATTTCAATAAAATAGTATCTAAAATATGATGGTGAATATTTTGCAAACTCAGAATTGACTAGACTGGGGCAAAAGTTTGTTTCAGTATGTGACTTCTGATATGAGCTATTAAGATTAAGCTACCTAAATGCATGGGAACTTCAGACTGTGCAAAATATATGCAAGTTAAAAAAGTAAAATAACACCAACACTCTGATTTTTCATGTTTCAAGTTTGCCAAACAATTGAGTGCCATGAGAAAACTCTCATTTCAAAACATTACTCTGTGGTCACTCATAAACACAACAATATTCAAACTGGTAAGGTTTGGATTCCCAGGAGTACAAAAGTTCAGTGCATAGTACCTTAAACCTTCTTTCACTCCATATCTAACATGATTAAGAACCAGTTACTTCCCTGGGCCAGAGACATGCAGGGGAACAGGTGGATGGGCTTAAGGGAAATGCTTTTTAAGGTGACAGAAGTCTGCACAAAATGGCTGTTCAGCAAAACATAGTTTTTAAATTATAGCACTTGGCACGAGCACTCACTTTGTGGAGTACAGATGGAGAGGACACTGTGGTGCTGCTTTGCTGCTGCCTGGAAAACAAAATTAAAGGTCTTAGATTTTCATCATGTTCAGTTCTATGGCCAAGCTGATACCACTGCTTTTACCACTGCTGGTTTGAGAAAAACATACAGGAATTAGAAGACTTTGTTTTCAGTGAACCTCCACAAACTGAAATAGGTAAGAAAGTTATTCTCCACTTAACAACAAATACAGATTTAGTTTTGGTTAGTACTGATTGAGCTACCAGTTTCTTCTTTTCAAAGGACTGATATCACTCATGAAGCTGGGCTTTGGTGGAATGACGCATATGCTAAAGGCTAGAAAAGCAACAGCACTTCTTGGCCTTTTGCTTTTTTTTCTGCTCTCCTAGACCATGATTCACTTTCTTTCATGTTCATTAGAATATATCAAGTCAAAACAGATATTAAAAATACAGCATTGTAAATCTCCTTACTCTCAAATTTTTTGAGTTAACTATAACCTACCTTATTGACCTGCCAGCAATCAAAATATTAAACCAGTAGAAAGTGTATCTCACCGGTTATACGCGTGAGGTGCCTTCCAATGTACCAAACAGTTGTGCTCTGCAACACTACCAAATAAAAATGTACCACCATCTTTATTTAGAGATAAATTTAGGTTTAATTCATTACTTTGGTTAAAAAAATCTAAATTAAAACTTGCAAGCTGTACTGAAAATATTGTACCTAAATGCCACCATAAGCATTACGCAGGTTGCCTCCATAACGTCATGCAAATTTTGCTTTTCAGTTCCTGGCTGGAGCTGTCAGATTACAGCACTACAAATGTTGAAACACCCTCAAAATCATCAATAACAATATTAGGCACAACAGATTCAGCCCCTCTATCTGCTGACTGCATCAGTGAACATACCAGACTAATTGCACACAGCTTCCCCATGCGGGGAGAACATCAAGCATCATGTTGGCCGCTGACGGCAGCACCACCATCTTTGATGCTGCCTGCTGGCATCTACAGTGTCATTTGTCACACAGTATAGGAAATATCACCCAATCTCATGCAGAAGATGATTTCTCAACTGCAGATGCTCATGCTGGGTGGAAATTGATATTCCTGCAGTGCTCCTGATGACTGCACATTGCTACCGTCAGGCAGGAAACATCTGCAGTGCTGTCCCATGCATCGATGGGGACATACCCGCAATGCTGCAGATGGATTATCTTCAGTACAAAGTTGTCCAAAACAGCACCACCTCGTTTGTTCAGCTCTTTGTAAGTTCGTGAATTAAACATCTAAAGCATGTTTTATTTAATGAAATACACAAATTAAGTCGAAATACATGTAAATAGTCCTATGGGTTTGAGTAACTTGTTATGACGTAAACCTGGAGAGAATGTACAAAAAGATCCAAATGCTCACATATGAAATGTTCATTCTTTCTGATTTAACTCTCTTTTGAAAGTGTTCTCTCCTATACAACCCTTTTTCGTAACATTTTATATGGCCTTATCATTTTACATTATAACATGAGGATTACACCAATCTACCTTTAAAAAGACACCCATTTAATCGGATACCTTTTAAAACTAAATTTAATTTAAAAATGCATTTTTATCTTTGTTCAGTTGCTTATGGAAAACCCCCAATGGAGGTGCATGAGTTCTAACTAAAAATATTAATAATTAAATATTATTCTTTTTAAAAATGTTAATTTGCATAATGTCTACTATATGTAATAATACTGAAATTTTACAAGATTATTCTATTTAGAATGTTAATTTGTATACCATTTACTGTATATAACAATAATACTGAAATTCTAAATTTCCTAAGTATAATAATGAGCTTATAAGACTGAGCTGAATTTCCTAGGAAACAGTAACAATTGGTTAAAAGATGGAAACATCCAAAGCACACACTTTCTTCAAAAAGGAGGCCCTTTTCAACAAACTCAAAAAATTTCAGAGATAACTTTATTCAGTAATAGTAACAACAACAACAACATCATCATCCATGTACTCCTTTCTTTCTTCTCCAGGATAATTGCAGTTGTTTAATAAGAACTACACATTAGGTTAGAATAGATAAAAAATTTGAAAATAAAGGTGTCTGTGCTTAGGTGCCTACTGAACTCATTCCTGAATGTGAAAACAAACAGCCTTTTTTCCATAACGTTCATGAGCTTCTTGGCTCTCCCCTCCCGGCAATCCGTCACCAGCTGAGTGTCTGGAAGCTGACTCCGATGGTTTCCTTGCCCCATACTTACCTTTAACAGCCTCCGAATGGTTTTATGTGCAGTATCAGAGCACTGTTACTACACCATCATTGCTTTAGGGAAGGTGGTTCTGGTAACAAAGGCACTGATGACGGGTAGGAACAGGTTTCAGAGTGAGCTAGCCACAGCTGCATCAACACTGATGCTTATTATTTATCATTATTATTATTATTAAGAGAACAACCCAGCTTCGGTACATCTACCTGTGCAGCAACAGATCCCAAGAGTCACCTGTCCACAGCCTATGTGCTGGAATCTAATGTCTTTCCCAGCACCATGCTGGATGTGTGTTTCACCCCCTTTCCCCTCTTCTCTGGGTATGGAAAAGAAACAGCAACTCACCCAGATACAGCCACTGTGTTCAAATACACTTTCATCATCCACCCTTCCTCCTCCAAAGTGCTTTCCTGTGCCATATCCCCCCTCCAAAACAAATTCAAGTCTTGTGCCCTTTCTGATCCCACCTCTCCCAAGCTGTTCCCCAGTTCTGCTAGAGCTCTCCCTCTGGCTGAGTACACCCCCCCAAAACACCACAGAACGACAAATATAGCTACGACCCCCATGTGTCCTCTTCCAGGGTCCCTGGCAGACACTACGTGCTCTGAGCACTGGCCCATTTGCAAAGGACAGCTCAGGCAGGAGGAGAACGTGCCAGGGGAGGGACCATGCAACCTATACAGCCCTAATTACTAACAGAATCACCCTAACCACTGACAGAAACAAAAGCATAAGGACTCCTTCTTCAACCCCGAATCATCTTAGAAAAGAAACTCACGAGCAACCCTGACTTAGCTCCTCTACCTATAAAATGTAGGGAATAGAGCCCTATTTCCCAAGCAACAGGGAGAAAGGTTTAGTTTAAAAAACTAATTAAAAATTGTCAAAGGATAGTATTATACAAATGTACATATTCATTTACACACACAGATATAGAAAAAAAAAAAAAAGATAGGTTTTCCATTCAAAGCCAGGCTTACCTGACTTCACCTTCAAACTCACTATGAAAAATTTTCTTTGACTTACCTGAAAGAAAACAGTTTAGGAAATTAGATTTTTAGATTGTAAAAACAAAAATTGTACGATTTCTGTCACACTGTTCCTCAATACCAAACGGAAATGCATTGAAGAAATATACTTTTTTAGTTTTCATCCATTTAATTCATAGTGCCTTTTACACTTGAAAAACAGCAGGACAGTTTGAGCATAAGCTTAACTTCCTTTCTATTTGAAAAATATTACATTTTCAAATTTTTTATTTTTTGAAATAGTACACAATAAACATGTTTGTCAGGAATGCCAAGTGGGGATTTACTGTGAATGAATATGCAATATGCTACTGTCACTGTCAAAAAAAGGCAAGTTAAATCTATATTAGTTTCTACCCAAAAGTATAGGACTACAGGCAAAATGTACATTTGGAAATTATATTGATGTAATGGCACATTTCATGACAAGCACCCATGAAAATAGCAGGCCAGACATCTACACGGACATCCACATATTGCAACTAAACTTACTAAAACTAAAACTGTATGTGTAACATAGAGCATGCATTTGCATGCATTTATGGCATTAAAAGCTCTGGTAGTCCAAGACTTGACAAACGCAAGTATTTTCAGGTTCTTCAAACTAACGAGAAGTATTTTCAAGGGAAAGAGCATAATCTTAGTAGCACAGAGATCACTCTGTAGAAAAATAACAGTAATATTTCTATAAGGAATGTATCAACATGAGTTGTCACTAGCAAACTGGTATCCAACAGTACAAGTGCTATGTTGGCTCTTATTTATATCACATAACAACAAATAGCTCCTGCACCAAGAAGTTTACAAAATTATGTATCTAAAAATAATTTCTAGCTCTAATCTTTTCTATAAGCACATACATTTAAGAGGATGTTTCCTCTAGATTGTTATCCCTTCAACTGCTTTTGTAAATAGGCAGTCATGATGTATGTGACTTAATCACGCGATTTCTAATGCCTTAGCAAACATGCAAGCAAAACATCTCCTTAGCTTCTAAAAGCCTATAAATGAAGGGTTAAACATACTACTAAAACATAATAGCCAGTGCCTTTTGCTAACTCCTCTCCAACAGGAAGGCTGACAGATCCTGACCGCAGCAAACAATAGCTGGGATTGTACTAGCAAGAACTAGTTCAGCTACATCATTTGCCAATAATTTTTTTAGCAGATTTAACATTCTTCTGTTTCCTTCACTTGAATGAATGGGGGAGAAGGAGGAGGAGAAGAGCAGATAAATTTCCATCAGAGGCTCAACCACTGAAAGAATTTGTCCTTGGTACCTGCCAAATGTGAAACTTCAGACCAGAGGCCAGTGGGGCTAACCGTTTGGAGATGATAGCAATGATCTCAGAGCAATGCAAACTGGGGCACAGGGCTGCTTTGGCAAAATGTTTTCTGGCTGCACAATACGTTCTCGGGCCTGGGAGCCCACATGCTCCCCATGCAAGAGCAGCAGCACAGGGCTCACATTCATGCCACCACTGGGGCTCTAGTGGGGTTCAAACAAAAACTACCAGTATAAATGTGTTTTATACCTGCAATTAGGCCAGCAGAGCAAACATATACATGCACATGTGCATATATATGCATCTACTATACACAGATATGTACCTGCATATAAAATATTTTAATTCCATTTGCATTCAAACCATTGCTGAACTAAAGGACTCAGCCAGAACTGGAGCATCTACAAACAAATACTCAAAAATCGCAGTTGCTCACTATACTATAGAACTAACTGTCAGAAGCAGAGGCCTTGCATGTGCCCAGTTCCCTTTGGTTACACATACATACAATTATGTTAAAGCCAGCAAACGGTATGCAAAAGAGGCAGCCTACCTTCTATGTCATCTGGAGCCGTGGCATAAATGTTGGAAAGATTAAGCTTCAGTCTGTCAGGGCACTCTCTATTTACAGTCAAGCTGGGTGATATCACTAGATCTAGCATTTCCTTATACCTGAAGGAAAACAAAGGAAAAATATCATTTATTCATTAATTATGCATGCTTACTAATGATTCAATTTTTTTCCCTAAGAGTATAAATATTAAAGCTGATTACCTAAACCCAGGCTTCATATAAATTCCACATAATAACATTCACTAAAGTTTTCATCAAAGGGAAATGCTGAATTAAAATTAAGTACTTGCTCCCTTGGAGATTACACCCATCTGATTAATGCTTTCCCTTTCTTCCTGGATTTTGCCACATAATAAGTAGATTTCCTTATTTCTCTTATGCCATCAGAGGGAGAATGTACACACCACTGTCCAGGGAGGCTCTAGAATATACTACTGAGGGCTGCAAATGAAGCTGAGGGCCATTAACACCATTATATAGTCTTACAAGTAAGGTTAGTACTGATGATAGGATCAGTTTTCCAGGGGCCACCTAAACCAGGCCCCTAACTAAACCAGGTCCTGACCATTAGGTGGTAGTGATACAAGGACAGTCCCCTTTCACATAAATAACTTCATCTGATTTAACCAAAGATTTCAAATGAATACATAGGAGTTGATCTAAAGAAAAACATAATTGTTTGTGTGTGCACATGACCTACATTATAATGAAAGCTTACAAACTTTGCATTACACAAACGGTTCAGAAAAGAGAACAACTAAATCACCATTTCAGACCCCATGAACAACATGAATACGTCTATTCACCTAAATACCACCATTTTCAATATGTGTCTAAGTCCCGCTATATACCTTTTCAGAAGTGGCCTCCAAAGACACTTGCTTGAAATAGATCTGCTCACTTCCCTTGGAAGTGTTGGATGTTTCAGATGGGTACAAACAACAGGATGAGTGCAGTAATGAAACTGTATGTTATATTCAATATCTGCATGATGGCTTTTATGCAGGGCAGGTTTCCTGGACACCTTTATCCCCATAATGTTCTGCCCTTAATTCCTGTGCAACCAATGCCTGTAACTAGAACTGTGAATAGCCCACTGGTCAAAGAAAATTTAAAGCTACACTTTTCAATGAATTGTATTTCTTTTTTTTTTTTAAATACACACAATGCCATGGAAACCTATTTCAATTTTCTAAGATTACACCATTTTGCAGCTTTTGATTCAAGTCCAGAACAAATGATGAAAAGATAAGGATTCAGAGATGCTATGTCCTTCTTCACTTTCTGCAGCCACATAGAGTACATCCTCACTTCAGTCCCCTGGAGGCTACTGGGGGGAATTAGGGCTATTAGGGAAAGTGTTACTGTGCTCTTGGACAGAGCAGGATCTGGGCAAAAGCAGATGGGAGAGAGGGCATATGGTGGTTAGCAGATTCGAGGCACCTCACTGCAGCTTGCATGAGCCCCCCCTTTCTGCTCAGCACTGAACAGAAAGGCAGCTGGCACCCTGTTCTCGAGCTGGGACCTATCTCAGCTGGACGTTATAGGTGGCTACCTTTATAGGTAGCAGATGGCATGGCAGCAACAGGCTGGTAATAATCCATAGCAGACATAAAACATCATGAAGTTAAAGACGACAGCACTCAAACCTGAAATCTTGACACTGGGCTTCTGCAATACTAATCTACACACTTCTGTGAGAAGCAGAGAGGTTTGTTTTGGTTTACTGTTTAAATACCACTGTATGACTTTACCAGCTAAAAGAAACAAAGAATAATGAACTACATACTTTTTATCTGAACCTCTCCAAGCACTTTTACAAAGCCCTACCAAAGAGGGCAAGTATTGTTACGAACAGGCACAAAACAGATGAGGTTATTTTACCTGTAACTGAACAAAGACCAAAGCTGAGTTCATTTTCACCTTCCCCACCTAACAGCTGGAAAGGCACTGTGCCCAGGCAGAAAAAGCATCCATCCTCTGGGAATTTGCTGAACTGACAAAAATGGGTATGAAGTGGCATAACCACATACAATGTCCACAACACTGATCCCCCTTTCTCCAGATGGGATCTGGGCTTCTCTTGTCTGCCTCCCTTGGAAATCCATATAGGCATATGCATTTTCACCACCAATGTAGCCTCAAGTTCAGAGGCTGGAAAAGACTTCCTGGTTATATGCCCTGAGGGAGACCTGAAGTCAGCAGTAAATGACCAATGGGGTAGAAATACAGTAGTCTGAATCCAACACTTGTGAGATCCATACTCCCTAACTGCTGTGTGCTATAGGTTTGCTAGGAAAACAAGACGTACAAAAATCAGTGTTGCTTTGCAGCTGAAGGATCTTTGCTGCTAGTGGGCCTCACAGGGCTCCACCTTCAGATGTGTTTCTGTAAGATGAGTACAACTGCTGCCTCCCCCTCCTTGACTTAGACACTAAAGCACAAGACAGAAATAAAAATGCAGGTGCACAGTGGCCACCAGTTGTGTCCACAATCAGTGTCCACTCTATCAACTGCATGGAAATGCAACAAGGTACCAGATTTGTACAAAGATCAAAAAAAAAAAAAANCCTAGCTGTATAAATTCCTCTTTGACTCAGTTTAATGGCAGAACCAAAATGGCAGTCCAGGACTCCTGACCTAACCCTAAACAAAACACAGACTATGAGAAACTTTACTTAATCCTAACTGCACCAGAGCAAGTCACGCTCCAAACTGGTACTGGCAGATAGAAGCTTTACCAAACCACATGTGCATACACTTCACAGGCAGCCTCAGGACTGGGGGAGGCAGGCAGATAGCTCAAAGTCACAGACTGTCAAGGCAGTATAGGATGGTCAAGGCCCTTCTGCATACTTTGCTTATGCCAGAGGAAAAAGAGTTTTTTCTTCTGAAACAGCTAATTTCACTTTTCACTAGCACAGCCAGGCTGCTGCAGAGAAAGGGGTAAGGAAGGCTTTTATGGTGCTTACTTCTCAGTGAGGAGGAACAAGGTCTCTCCAATAAGCTACTACGGCTCCTAAGGCTCTCTTAAAAGCAGCAATCTGGGCAGGGGCTCTTTTTCTAGAGGAATTACTGAATTTGAATCCATTGGCACCAAACTGAATTTTGTTTGCATGGCTGAGAAGGCAGACTTTAGTTTTATACCAGGTTTTCCTTTTCACTGTAAGCAATGTCCAATTTTTTTCCCCTTATTTCCTTAATTGCTATACCTGAATTGAGGAAAAGCACTGCTGTCCCAGATCCCATCAAGCTGTGGATGTTCTATACTGTTTCTGTGATAACACATGCCCTTCAGCATAATCCAAAACCCCATCATTCATGACACTGCCCAGACTGTTGCCAAGTGAATGGGAGCAGATGTTTAATGGGAAATGATCTTTTATAATGATTAATGCACTTTAATTACATCATTGTTCAGAGATTTCATTAGCTTCTCTCTGATTGATGATTTTTCTGTTGGTTTTGTTCTGTTCAGTTTTGTATTCAAAGTCACATCACACTTCTCTGTGTTTATTCTATAACATTTTCCTGGGTTTTTTTCAGCTTCCATTTTTCTTTGGAGTACGTATTAGTTGCATGTACAAACAGGTAACTTTTCACAGAAACGCCTGTCTGGTTGTGCATGTCACGTATGTGTTTGCATTGTTAGTGGCTTTGCCTGTTTTGCATGCACCATTTACCAATTTGTTCATGTGCCTTTCTTGCTTATGTACTTCTTCACAAAAGTTTCTGAAATTCCGATTGTAACAATGGCAATCCACAGAAAATCTTTAGTAAAATAATGAAACCAGGATGGTATGTAACACAGTGAATGACATGCTGGAGTGCAACTGATGAAAATATCAGGTCTTTGTTTGCTTGTTTTTTAGAGCAGAAACTTTTTCTGGCTTAAGTAATGTACAGTAAATCAGTAACAAAGTTTGCTGAATATGAGCTTTTATTAAAACCAGTGATGGCAGCATCTAGCATGTTGGGCTGACAGACATCTGGAAGAGCTTTTGGCTTCTATAATTAAGAAGAACCTTGTGTGAATTTGGTGCTCAGCTTTTCCATTAGAATCTCCTACTCAAAAACCAGTATTTTGCCCTGAAAGTTGGCCCACAAAATCTCTGCCAAGAACAGAAACTTTTCTCTTTACTAATGTTTAGGAAGGTAAAAAGAAAAATAAAAGGGTTTTTTTCAGTCATTCTGAAGCTAGGAATGCCAAATTAAACATTTTAAGGTTTCAAATTTTTGATCAAGGTGTTGGGGTAGCCTACAAATCACATTTTCTTTTACAATGATGTTTTGAAGGCAGTGATTCCAGATCCCAACTTAAAAATGTGTGCTCAAGATCAAATTAGTGAGTGATTTCATCTCTTTCCAGCAAAGTACTCAAAGATCAGCTTAAGTGCAAGGCCAAAGCAGGACCCAGTGTGAAGGCCAAGTCAGCAAGGTGCTCTGGGTACTGATGGTGACAAGAATTTCATGGATAATATTTTGAAAGGATGAAACAGGAAACCACCATGGTGGTGTAGTCAGATGCAGCCACACCACAGCTCTGCTCAGCACAGCTGAAAGGCCAGGAGGCACCAGGAAGAGATGAAGCAGACTCCTTCCAAAGCTTGGACATCTGCATAATTTAAAGCATCTCTCAGTCCACTCTAACTCATCTTTAACATCTTCCCCACAACACACTCAGGCATCATCTCAGGACCACGGGCATTTCCAAACCCACTGTGGAGGCAGCAGACTTGTTTCTGGGAGTCTGCATATTTCACTCGTCTCTACTCTATTTCTGAGGTGAGAAGACAGTGTTCTGGCTTCAATACATACATGAAGTGAAGAATGTTCAAAAGAGCATGTCCAGGACATTTTCAGTAAATAAGACACCTGCATAGTAAGTAGTTACCAAGGTAAATTCAATGGCATGGCTGTGGAAAAAATAAAGAGAATGAGCTCTGCATCTGCCATCAGTGGAGGAACTGATGAGTTTGGAGCCCCACAGAATGAAGCAGGTGAGAAACAAAAGACAGGACTCCTGCCTTGGGAAAAACCTGACAGATCCTACAATGGGAAAGACAAGATACTTTAAGGGAGTAAGAAACTGCAAAGAAAGTTTGTCCATGAGGGGAGAGGCAAAATTACTCTCCCTGCAACAACCCCATGCGATGATCTTCTCAAGAATTTTTACTTGTATCTGGCTAGAGGCCAAATACAAGCTTAAACCACTAGATCTTCCTAAACATATGCATATGCCAACACAGAGCCCTAGGCAGGAGTGGTACAAGCCAAGTTCTCTGCTTTTAGCTTTGCTGGGAAGGGGAGGAGTAGAGAGAGATTGCAGCCTAACTGCAAGAGTAACATTTTTGTCTTGCTTCCATCGCTTGATCTGGTTTTAATTACTTGATCAACTACTTTCACCTTTATTCTCCTCAAAAAATGGTGCTGATTATAAATTGAAATCTGCAACTTTATGACTCCAGTGCTACTCATTGTAAAAGATGACAGTCTGATTCCCTGTTTTGTTTCAGAAGTGAATTACTAAAAGGTAACTGCAAAAAAAAGTACGAAGACTATTTTCTCAATCTCCGATTCAAAGAAAACAAACAAACAACAAAAAAAATCCCAATCTTAAAAAGTCTGTCATTCCTTCATTTCTAGGAAATAGGAAATTTGTTTTAATTTTTTTCCACTTGGGTAAAATTTTCAAAAGCACCTACTATGTCTCATTAATTTTCACCGGGAATTAAGACTTCTTACGTTTTAATTCCTTGGGAAGCATGGCAGCTTTGCCAGGACTAACTGCTTGCAAAATTATGCTTTCCATTTTCCTCCACTCCTGCACAAAAAAAGGAATAATTCATAAGCAGGCAAAACATTATTATCTTGCAGCCACCTTCTATGTCGTATAACAATAGGGAGTCACCCATATTGAAGATTTTGTCTACTTCTACCCACACATTACAAAAGCAGAGGAAAACAGTTTCATTTCCTCTGTCAGTACATTCCTCCTCATACTGTTAGGACATTTTCTCTTAATCTAGAATAGATCCTTTGTTCTTTGTATTTCAAGAACTCAAAAATGCTTCAGCAGGTGAAAATCATGACATTATTTTCTCTTTTATAAAGAATCTTAGCTCATCCACACGTACATCTGATAAACGTATGCAGGAAAGGCCTGAACACGCATAAAGTTAAACCTGAGCTGGCATAAATGCTCATGTACAAGACTGACAGTACAGCCACGATGACAAGATATCCTTTCAAGGTGACCTGCAGGGCAGCCTGCCTCAGGCTGTTTATATTCCTGAAAGCTGCCTTTTGCTGACATAATTGGACAATAAAAGCAGCAGTACTTGTCTGGATTTATTGTTGCCCAGCCCATTCCAGACACAAAAAATGAGAGGATTCATAGTAATACGTCTTGTAGCACAGCATCTGGGGGGTGGTGGGTGTACCTCGTTGCATTATTCTCTAGTACAGAGTATCTCAGGCTAAAGCTTAAGCCAAGAGGAACAAGAGAAAAGTTATGTGATAAGATAGGGAAGGGACAAAGCACGTCAGACTGAAATCAGATATTAAATGAGGTTGTAGTGAGACTGCTCCAGATGACAGGTACACAGATAACTCTGCTTGCAGCTGCTGATGAGATTGAGTCAGGTATGAGAGATGAGAAAAAATAAATAGATGAGACCAAGAAGGAGGTAAGGGGTCTACTGGTTAAACTCGAACCCACAGCGACAAAAAGCTCCATTTCAACCGAAGCAGGATGCCACTTACTTTCTGAAAGAGCTGGGGAGAAAGCTCCAGCTGAGTAGTGCCTTGGTGTGGCTCAGAGAAAGCTGGGCAGAGGCTGCACACAGAGAGTGCATGGACATGCAAAGCCTTCTCTGGCCAGAGGACCGTGTTCTGGAGCTGGGCGTCAATTGCATTCCCTCATCATTCCTTTCGTGTACGTATTGTCAACCAGTTTTTAAATGTTACTATTAGTCTTCCAAAACGTTCATCTTTTGTTTAGTTACCACTGGACTAGCTGGTCCTAATGTTATGTTAAAAATACCTCTAACAAAGTAAAAGAGATACAGATCACATGCTTCAGTTTAAGTAAAAAACACCCCACAACAAACAAACAAAACCCACAAAAACAACCACCCCAATACTTGAAATAAGAGCACAAGCACCTAAGTAAGGCCCAGATCACAAACAGGTTTGTTAATTCATTAGTCAAATGGAAAACTTTTCACAACAACCCTTCCTTTTCCCTACTAATTCTATGTACATCTAAAGTTATTCACTTCACTTAAGAGAAGATTTGGTTTGGGTTTACATTAAGATTTTCAAATTCCCTTTTCTTTTTCAAATGTGCTAATTCTAAACAATTCTAAGAAAAGTGAGAAAATAACAAAATAGACCATTTCTGTCACACTTCTGAAATCACTATTGTTTAAAAACACCCACAGTATTCCAACAGCTTTAAAATCCTTCTCCACATGTTTTGTTTTAAATGAGACAGTCTTTTTGACTGAAATTTTACTTTCACTGGAAGTTTTCTGTCTTGCTCTAACCCATAGACCAGACAGTAAAAAATAGATGAAAAATCCTGCCTCACTGATTTTTTGAGCCAACTTCACTTCTTTTTCTTTTTGAGGAAAGCCTGCCTTAAGATTTTTGAGTGCTTGGGACTAGCAAAAATAATTGCGTGCCTTGTTTCCCTGGAAGTCCTGAATTTCCAGAAGGATTGGCTTGCTTCACCAGGCTTCATCACCTGCTACTCAACGACTTTTTTTTTTTTAAACATGCCACTTCTTTCTTGTCTCAGACATTTTGAATTAAAGAAAGCAGGCTGTCTTCATATAAAAAAGCTGCTCTTCCTACTCCTAGCAAGGTTTCACTATTCCCTTTCCCAGGTACTCTTTCCCAGACCCCCATGCTGCAGACACAGAGCAATACTGAGAAGACAAAGGGGGGCCAGGGTGCGCTGTGATCCTCCCTGAGCTTCCTGCAATTAACTCGGGAAGAGATTGAAAGAAGATAGACCAGGGGAAGCATCAGCATTTTCTGGTTGAGCAGTCCAAGGTAAAGGGAATGCAGTGCACATAAACAAGCCGAGCTACCGTCACTGTTTGTTATGGAGACCCAGTCTGAAAGGTAGCTTGAAAATTCCAAGTGAGCTAATGATGGGGTTCGCACCACAGACTTTCAATCTGGCAGCCTGACCAGGAAACACATTATAGAATTGCTTTGAGCCACTGAGTATTTTAAAATTTATTTCACTTAGAATAAGTCAAAATGAGAACGCTGAATTTTTCAAAATGCTTTTTTTTTGGTCTATTGAACCTGTTTGCCAGATGGAGCAACATTTGCAAACGAACTTTTCATTTTCCAAAGAACAAAATCACTCAGCTGTCTTACTGTGGACAATCAAGTACCACACAGAACAGACTAAGTTGATAAAGAAATGCTACACGCTTACTGCCTACAGTCATTTGAACAATAAAATTGTATGTGCGTACATACATATATATGTATACACACAAACGTATACATATAAACACTTTCAGTTTCCACATTTCTCTTTGACATTCACAAGCTTTCTAATTCCATTACACCTCTTACTATTCAGATCCCCCAAGCACACTAAGGCTGCATGTGACTGCAGAAAACCACTCTGGCAGCTCCAGCTGTAGAATCATAGTCTGTAACACAAACAACTGCCTCCAAAGATGGGGCCTCACAACCCAGGTACTGTACATTCCAGCTCACGAGACCTGTCACTACTTATGCACCTCTTCTCACTCTGAAGAACTATGCTTTTTATCCCTTCTCTTCAGAATCACAAGGGCTAAAAACTCGCTTAAAAGAAAAAAAGAAATCACAAAATAAGATTTAAGAAGAATGATGAGATTTGGAATAAGGAAGTAAGAGCTGATACCTTAGATATTCATGCTGAAATCATCTGCGTTCTGCTACAGGACTGTGCAAGAATGTGTTTTGTCTTGTAGCCTAGTTGTTACTTTTATGTAAAGTCACTGATTTCATCTAGCTTTGACATTTATAGAAAAAGTAGCTCTGATACACTGTCACCTACAATTCTTGAACAACAATAACCTCCATAAAGGAGAAAACAAAATAACTCCTTCCACAAGTTCTGTCATACTCAGAATTAGCACAGTTGTGAGGTTCGTGGGATGGGACCACAGAAAGGCCGGGTGCAGGCAGCCGTGTGCTCCCTCATGCATCCCATGCCCCACACAAGCACAGGTGAAAGCAGTTACTCTGCCTACTGCTACTGCAGGAGCCATAGACATGCAATTGCAGAAAAACTATAAATTCAACTGTACTAAAAGCAGCACAATTATGACATGGAATGAAGAAAAACTTTGATGTTCTAACATACATATTTATCCCAGTGAAAAGGTATTTTGCAGGGTATGTAGCAGGCTAATTCACAGGGGGAAGTGAAAGAAAAGGAAAACTTGAATAGGCTGCAACTAGTTTAGTAATCTCTGTCAAACCTGTAAAAACATTTCAGAATGTTCTCAACAATGCTGGTCAGTAAATGGCAAAAATGCTGAAATTACTGTATTTGTTTCTTAAAATGTCAAACTTTTCCAGCCATGAAGCTGCTTCCTCAGACACAAAAGGCATGAAAGATTCTGTCCGTTGCCCACAAACCCCCTCTGAGCACACTCCCCTACATCTATGCTAGCGGCTCACCTCCACATTTGCCACCATGGGACTGAGGCTAGTACTTTTATGCTCTTTCCTCTCTCAATTATTTTTGTAATCACTTTTTACCAGTAGGGTTTGAACCTGATTTTTGGTTTGTGTTTTTGCGGGGCAGCAGGGGGGCATTGGGTTTCCCCCCCATTTAGTTTTCTGCTTGACATATGCCACAATGAGGAAGGAGTAGTGTCTATGTTTGGACATGAAACTCTGGTCTTACCAGCAGAAAATTCATTCTCTGGAGTGAACACTGGTGTGTGTGTGTTCGCAGAGCTGGGGCCTTATTTTGCATTAATATGAATGTTTTACATTGTAACATAAAGCAATTACACAAGCAAAACTAAGCAGGCAGAACCTATTGTCTCTACTTTATCTTGCTCTGGTAGAGTGGAAGTAAAGCACTAAATATCACAGAAGAACATCTGCTTCAGAAAGTAGTGAAAAATCACAAGTGGAAAACAGAGCTCTCCTTTCCCACCCACGGAGCCTTGGATACACCTGCCCATACTCCAGTGGCCAAGCTGCAGCATGGCATGAGAGAACCTATCTTCAGCTAATAATTTGTGTAGAGCTATATGTTCAATGTACAAGTAATAATTTCTGTAAAGCTATATTCAATGCAGCAGGACAAGACAAATAAGTCATCACAAGTTGCAGAGGGCTCAGGAGGGAAAGCACCATGCAAATAGTCCACAAAAGCCATCACCAGACAGGCCTGAAGCAGCACAGAGCTGCTACGGCAGCTATGACTGCAGGCTGAATGTATCCATGAGTCACAGGGCAACATTCGTTCTCCCGCCACAAACACAACCTGTTTCAAGCCATGTGTCCCACTCAGGAGCCTTTCACTCCGTTTTGGTTTGAGCTGAACATTAACAGCAACTTTGTTTTTTCTTCTGCAGCTCAGCAGTCCAGGGAAGGAAGAGAAGAGCTTGATAGTTTCTTAATGACAAGAGAAATGAAGACAGTTTCACGCAGTGAAAGTTGGCCATTAGCTGGAATAAACACCAAAAGGAAACGTTTTCCAGGAAGTTTAGTGCCAGACGGCTTTACCTTGGGGAGCTGAGCACTGGCAGCTGTCTTTCTCCACAGATGGATGGCTTCACATTGTTGTGGATTTACATGTGCATGGTTACCCATAAACATTTATACCAGCCAGATCCTAAGGAAGAACTCCTGATTCAAAGCGTATTTAATTTTATGCATCATTCATGAAGTTTCCACAGAAAAATGCATGTAGGAGAAAATAGTTGCCCATAATTGTTGAGAGGTAACACTCTTAATAAAATCCACAGGTAACTGTGTGTGGGAAAGGGTGATGCTCACATGGGGACAGTTCTCCCAGAACACACAATGAGAACAAATCAGTTCTGCTGCAGAGAAACAGCAGATCAAGCCCTGGTGTGAGATTCAGAAAACCTGGAGTTTTCTCCCCACTCTACCCAGGTAACTCAGCTGATCCCTAGGCAAGCAGGCAGCCTCAGCTGCCGATGTGCACTGGGGCCTTAGCTGGCAGCTGCCCCTACGAACAGCAACATGGTGCAGTAAAAGGGTGCACGTTGTCACAAGGCTGGGTCTGACACCAGTTAGGGAGAACTGTGTGTAGCTGTTGAAGGAGGCAACCAAGAATTGCAATTCTAGCTTTGCTCTCAAGCTCTGTCATTAACAGATTAGGTAAGTTTCTCAGGACTACATTAAGGTCTCTGTAAAACTGGGAAATACAGCATAAACTGCCAATTAAGCTCTTTTTAGAAGCTGGAAAGTGCTCTAAAGTCTTCAGGTGATATTTGTTACACCATTGCAGTATCAACATCCATACAGATGAATAATGACTATCCTGAACATTACACAGCCATGAAGGAGGTGAGGCACGAGAGCTGTCCTTCAGGGCATGTTCTCTCACTCATTTTTGGTCCAAAAGCTCTCCATTCCCAGACTATGAGAATTTCTTCACCCTTTTGATTTACTCCTTAAACCTGTCAGAGTCCTGCCATGGCTCCAACAACCCAGTGCAAAAGGTAAGGCTGCCCCTTTATAACAGGCCTGTGTCAGCACCTCCATTCTCAGCCTGTAAAGGAGTAGCATTCAGGGAATAATAATTCAAAAAGAGCTATGGGAAAAGAACTATGAAAAGTAAGTTAGTAAAAGGACCTTGGATGTGAGGGGAAACTCTAGCACAACAGTACAAGTGAGGCTGGAGTGAGAATGACATATCCTCTCCTTGGTTAAATCCCCCCAAGTCAGATTTTCTCTGACCAGAGGAGACAGCAAAGAGAAAGGTCTGTTGTACACGGGGAAAGTTGAAAGCATCTTTCTTTGATTAGGATTCTCTTCTCTCCCCATCCTGTCCCAGTGAGGGAAGGGAAGATTATTTCATCTGTCTGCAGGAACAAACCAAAGATTATTCTCAATGACTCAGAGGCAACGAATGCCTCACGTTTTCTATCTTTAGTATACTGTTTCCTCCATTTATTAAGTATCTTGATGAGGTAAAACACAAAGGCTGGCCTCACTGTCCTAAATGCAATTGGTGCTCTACATAGTAGAGGGAAACGTGACAAAGTTTGTGGTCTCTATAAAACTGAAGACACTTTCTTAAGAAATTGGAAGTATAATATAATTTAACAACGTGTCTGAAAACCCTGTGCAACCTTGGCTTGGTCTCATAGTTTGGAATTTAAGCAGCCTCCCAGCTATCCTTCAGCTCCTCATATTTAAAAAAAAAAATTTAAAAAAAATCTTCTTTGTGGTATTTCATTACTACATGAGAGACAAAAAAAACTCTAACACCCCCCTCCCCCCAAGCTGGTTTCCCTAATTGCTTCTCTTCACCTGAGAAATTTTTGGGCTAGGGTTTTCAGGGCAGGGGGGAGGAGGGTAGGTTTTTCATTTTGGATTTTCCTTTATGTGGTCTTAATTAAAGCAGCACTAAATCAGAACTTGTGGTTACCAAGTAACTGCTGATTGAGCATGTTTGTAGCAGCAGTGGGACACAAGCCCTGTCACCTGGTCTGAGGGCAGTTTGCTTGCCAGGGCAATGGATTCGCCCTGAGGCACAATACTGCATGGGTGGGAAGGACTCTTATCCTCCTTCTGCAAAACTGGGACAGCACATTTAATAACAAAGTCAAGAGGCCCATGTGGTCTTGTAAGGGAGAGTCACCCTTCAATCTGCCAACCTTGCTCTCCTTATCAATAAAAGAGGAATGATGGTGATAAACCTATGAAACCTCCAAATAAAACTGCTCTATTAGTCCTAAGGTTTATGGAAATACCAGATTCACAAAGTTTAGACCATTCTGTGATTAACAGTGAATTTCTGGCTGGATCATCTTCAAACATGTTGAGTCAAACTAGTTAAGCCTAATCATGCAAAAAGAGCTGCTTCCCCCCTTTTGATCCTGCTTAACAGACTCTTCTTCATAAATGCTGTAGGCAAAGCTTGTACAAGCACTAATGCAACTGCTATGAAGAGTACTACCAATGCAGGTGCTTGTTCACTACCACTTAACCCTGAAGCTGCTTTCCAAGTGCATGGCCTGAATGTACAGCTGATCTGCTCCTGAATTATGAAATCCAACTGTACCTTGATATACTTTCCCTGTTTTGATTTGAAGTAAGCCAGGTTACCAATCTGGATTTAGTAAATATTGTGGTTAAATAAATCAAATTTATAAACTTCTAACATTCACTGAGTCACAATCCTTTCTCTTTGTTTGAAAAGAGCAGAGGGTGGTCTTGGAAGAGAGGCTATGACTCCGCTAAACTTCAAGAAGTTATCCTTCCCTCCCCTTATTCACTGATATAATTAAAGCCATCTTTTCCCCCTCTTTTGACTCATAATAAAATAAAACTCAAATGTCATTATTAATAATTATTATGGATATCAAATAATTTATCTGAAGAAGGAAATGTTTTCTAAAGGTTACAGCCAGGAAGTCAAAGGTTTTCATTCCCAGCTCTGACACTAACTCATTGGCCATACCCAGCACCTGTCCTTTGCCCATTCCCTATTATAGGGCTGTTAAAGGTTTATTTAACTTGAGAGTGAGCAGTTCTGCACACCAGTAATTCTTCATTCTGGAACTTGGGTATGTCCATGTGCAAGTGCTAGGTTTTCATCTGTCCATACAAATGCAGAAAGGTTTGTGCTGTCATTAGTGGCAACTATACATGCACACCAGATATGCATTTTTACAGCAGTGAGCTCCTCCTATGCTTTTCAAAACACAAGGAAAAGTTATTGTTTAGGTTAAAGTCTTCAAGAATCTGTGTGAAATGTGTGGAAGTTACTCTGCTGGTAAATATTATTTCTGTAGCAAAAGTTGGTTACTTCATCAGCAAGAATAACAAACTGTAATTTTTTTTTGTTTCTGTATCTCAACTGGAAGGTTTAAATGGAATATTCTGAATCAGGAGACAGGCTGATGACGTTAGTTTATAGATAAAATTTAAGTGGAGTAGTCTTCTCATTTTAAAGAGCTACAACAGTAGTGAGCAAAGTAACATGTTCTAATCGCTGCATATCTTGGGGATGTTAGGAGAAAAAAGATAATTAATCAAAACCACTGCTTTGTCATGTCATCATGCCAATTAATACTGTGGCAACAGGCAAGGGGAGAAGGAGTTTACTCAGAGCAAATGTTCACATGGTGTTTTCCTTGATATTTACTTCATTAATATTTTGTTTCTATGGATATTTGAAAAATCAGGCTAAAATAATAATATAGAAATAACAAATGAGATAGTTTGATTCACTCTGTGGGTTCAGGTGGGCTGAGGTCTGATTTCCCAAGAGTTTTGGTGTGACAATAAATTGAAGCTTTTTCTTTAAGCCTAGGTGAAAGTTAAGCTGTGCCCAAGGTCTCAAAGCTGTTGGCATCAAGTTTATTTTCAAGACAGAGGGAAGGGAGTTTTACAGAGATGACCTGTTTGATACTATCAAACAAGTAAGAGTTATGGTGCACCTTTGCAGAGATCTTGTCATCCAGACACTGAAATACGACAGGGCAGTATGGATGTAAAAATACCAAATAACAAATGCACCAACCCAATGCCATTCACACAAACATCCTTGTTTTCCTTTGCTAAGCTTGATCTGATAAATACTTTCCAAAAGTCCCATTTTATGATATTAAACAGGCCTCAAATCAGTTACCAAAGTACAGAGGCACACTGACATTTGAACTGCAGGAGGTTTGTTTTCCATCTTGTTTTTCCCCCCTGTGACTACTGCATTTGAATAACTGGAATTTTTAAAATCCTTTTTCCTCCTTTCACCATGATGTAATGCAACTGTTGCACAAGACTAACAATGTAGAGCTACTGCTGCTGGAGCCAAGTTTGGCACCAGGAGAGATTAGGGTTGGCACCAAACACTATGATCTTTAAAATAAATTTGGCAGACACACTTAAAAGGTTTGCCATTGCTGCTGCAAACAACAGACACAGAAGTAAATGGAAAAGTGCCGAAAGAGACCATGGTTTTGTCACTGGAATAAAGATACAGACTAGCTAACCACTTAATCTAGCACCTACCTATATATAAAAACTAAAGCGTTTTACAACGGCACGTCAAAATTAAAGGTAGTAGCAGGGACCAAAGTGAGAATCTTTGTGCACAACTGCAAGTTCCACAAGATATTAAAAGAAAAACACTTGACCCATACAAGAACATAGCAGTCTCAACAAATTTCTCTTTCCTGTACTTTTCAGTTATGCTTTCCTGAGAGGTAATTTGCTCCCACTCAGTGATGCTGGAGCAGTCCTCTGGAAAGAGATATATGTGCATATTTTTCTTTTTAAGTGCAGATGGAATGGAGAAGAGAAATGCAAGTTTTCTTCACTGTGTAACATTGTCCCGGCTTGAGCTGAAAGAGCGTGGGCTGATTTTTCTCTGCTTTAAGGATCTGATGATTTGTGATGTGGACATCTGCCTGCAACTGGACAGATGCAACTGGCTTATTTCACACAGACAACTACACCGCCATGTAATAAGAGCATTTTTCAATTGCTACTAATTATTTTTTAAACTAATTACCTCTAGCAAATTTTAAAATTCTATATGCACCAACTCAAACAAGGGACCATCTTCACCAGAAAGATAAAAGTCAGAAGCACATGTGGTGCTATAACAGCTTTTTACAAATCTGGTTAGCACTAAAACATATCAGAACATTCAAAGCAGATTTCAAGCAATTTATCTCATCTTCAGAAGCAACCATGCACTTTCATAAATAGTACCAACAAGCACTCCTAACAGGATATCCAACATGCTGTTTGTGCGTGGAGGCATATAAAAGTTGTAGCTTCCTGTTGCAACTGACTTCGTCATAGATGAGAAGCAAGAATTGGTTTACAGGTGAAAACTTGACCTCCCCAAAAAATCAAGCTGGAAGAAAAAGGATCTGATCACTACAACCTAACTTTTTTTTTTCCTGACAGCTTCAAATTCTTCAAACAAAACTGCCAAATCTGAAAACTGAGGACAAATTTAAATGACCACAAACCAAGGTATGTTTTACTGGAAGATGTTTACAGCTTCAATGGCAAAACTAGCACCTTAAAGTCCACTTTGTTTCACTAAGGAGTAGTTTCCTCCTCTCATGTTATATACCACTTACCCTCGGGATCACCAGCCCAACCCTCAAGAAGCTACTCTGCAATACAGCTCATCACCTCTGAGGCTGCCTGTCAACAGCCACTGCTTAAGCACAATGCCCAATCAGGGAACTGCTGTAAACACAAGAGTGCTAGGATTCAAAACAGCAACAGAGATGACTGCTTCATTTACAGGAGTGGAAGGCTGATCAAGAAAATTCCTTGCAGGCAGAGAAAATGGCAGCTGCCTAGAGTTCATTCAAATAATCTAAGAGTTTTATCATCTGTACAGATTAGGAAATCTAGCTGCAAGTAAAAGCCAACTTTAGCTTCTCGGGTATTTGAGAACAAGCTCACATGTGCCATTAAGAAAGTGACTGCCTTAGACTTAAAACTCAGATTTGATCTGCAATATCCTTAGCTCAAAGGCAAATTTCTCTCACATGCACGGGACTTCAAAGGCCCTCACTCTTTCACAGCCCAGAAGAGCAGCCCGACAGCCTGGTTCAACAGCAGATGAGTTTCCTGACATTGGACTAACTTAGCTCATTGCCTTCAGCACAGTTCCTCTCCAACACGTTTATGGAATAATTTCTACAACAGACAAAAGAATCAAAATAATTTTCTCCCTCCAGCTACTACAGGATGGCACAGATATGACCAATTCACTCATAAGTAGCATGCAAAGATGCTCTTACTGACCCCCACTGTTCGCAGTACTGAGCTACCAAAACAAACAAAAAAAAAAACCACCACAAAAAACCCACAACCAAACCCAAAAAAACACTGTGCAAAAATATCCAAATACAATGCTTGGCTTCCAAAGGAAATACAGCAGCTCACCTCTTTTCCCTCTTCCCAAAAACACAGTCCTGGTAACTCTAGTGAAAAACAAGAGCAAAGGAGAGCATGCCTAATTTCAGGGGTTTTTTTACTAGCACATACAGAGGAAAAAAAAGAAATTGGAGTAGAGGGATCTGAGCTCAGACAAATGACAGTATTACAGAACTACATGAATTTCCCTGAACTACTAGAGAGGCACCTTAAAATACTAACACCAAGAAAAATGCAATTAGGAAAAAAATTACTTTTTTCTCAAGCGGAATTGTCAGGAATGGCAAATTTGATGCCATAGTCCAGTGGCTAGGGCTCTCATTAGGGAGACTTGGATTCAGTTCTGTGTCAGCCACAGGTTTCCTGTTACCTGAGTATTTTATAAAGCCAACTCATATTTAATCTGCTTGTCTCTACTTCCCTTCTCTGTAAAATTGCAATTACTGCTTTTTTCCACTTCTGGGCACGCTAAGCTCAAAACCATAAAGATAATGTGCCCCACTCAGATAAGTTAGCACAGGGGCATGATGAAGAAAACTATACAAAAGGCAAAGACAGAAAAGCAACCTACACTTACTAAAAATGCCATGAAACTACTTCACAACCTTTCTCTGCTTTTCTGCCAATGCAGAGAACAGACACTGCCTGCAGTTGTCAATACAGAACAGCAGAGCAAGTCTCACATTCTTACTTTCTCCTAGACCACAAAACATCTCTCTCCCTTCCTACACCAACTTTTGCATGGCTAAATTCTCCCTTTAATTCACTTTTGGCTGTGTAACTCTTCTATCCCAGTCATTCTACGACAGTTGGTCTGTTTCTACCCTTGAGCAATAGGTGCGTATGTTGTGCATCTTCTGTTAGCACATGTCCTGCCACGGTTCACATTAAGCATAACCAATCTGCTAACCCCTGGACAGCTGCTGGTTTTACAGGCTGTCATCACAAAGACTGCCTATGTGCCTGCTTGTGGGATTTTGATTCTTTAGGAGCCCAGCAAACTGAATCCATGCAGTTCAGCTGCAAATTTAAGCATGGAATTGAAATGCCACAATTAAAAGAACCAGCTTTGCTTAGTTGCTTCTCTTCACAAAATAGCATCAGGGCTCATCTAACATCTTAAAATCCTGCATCTTTCACTTCTAACATAGTTCCTGAAGGTTAAGAGGTTGCATTTTCAGCAGTAGAGATTGCAGAGTAAATGGGTACAACAATGATCCCAAACTGCAAGCTTTCACAAGGGAGGACAGCCCTTACCAGAACTTCTCCCTCTAAAACTGGTCTAGGTACTACTTCCTTAGTGTGTATGGGCTGCTTGTCAGAAGAGGGGGAACTGTGAGACAAAAATCCGTGAGAAAACAATACAAACCTAGAAGAATGTGTAACAAAAAAGTAAAAAAAGTTCCTGGGATGTAGGCCTGAGAAAAGCCTTTTGAAATGTTATGGAGTACTAGTGAAAAACAAAATCTCCCTTTTGGAGCACTAGAGAAAAAAAAACAACAAACACCAACTAAAAAACCCATTGCAGTACAATTTGTAAACAAAACTTTCTGCTAGAATTACACTCGATCTATTTCCCTCTATCATGGGACTGTCCACAAGAACTCAAGTTTCTGGCCTGTTGGCGAAAAGATTAACAACATCTAATTGAAAAAGGCGACTTTTTCCTTGTCTTGTCACATACCACTTTGCCAGTAAATATGCAGGACAAATACTCTGAAAAGCACATACAATCACCTTAAACAAAAATACAAGTTTTAAAAGCAATAGCCTGACACCGAGAGCTATGAGTTAAGATTTTTCTCAAAGCTAAGCATACATTTTTCCATACAAGCAGCTGAATCATGGATATTTTAAAGAGTAGTTTATTAAGCACAATATAGCGTATCTCCAACTCAGTGCTATAAAATGTGTCCGGTGCTGTACAAAGCACTAAAAAGGCACTTACATTTGGAACTTGCTGGCATCCACTGGTATATCAAAAGAATCGAGATAACTAACATAGGAGCCATCTTGAAATACAGCAGATCTATACTGTGGGTTTAGTTATTGACTGTAGTTACCTGACTTACACCAGAACACAAAATGAGTAGTGGTGGTGTCTGGATTACTGTAATGTATGGCAACACCTGAAATACACTCCCCTGCTTCCAGGGTGCTGAAGTTAGTTGCATTGCTTCACAGTGCAAGCATTCAATTTTGGTTAATACAAAGGTGTAATCAAAGAAAAAAAGCCAAATAAAGGCTACATGCAAGTCAGTTTATCAAATTACAGAATGTTTCTGTTGGTCTTTTGCATTGCTATAGCACTGAATTTGCAGGCAAAACCCAGCAACTGCAAATTGACATGATTTAATAGTCCAACACATTTTGGGGTTTTTTATATTGCTTATGTTTATTTTTTAAAGGGAAGAGGAGAAAACATCAGAGAAGCAGTGGTATAAATATTATCCCTAGCTGCAGGAAAGCTTAGATCTAAGTACGCATTCATGAGTGCAATGCATGGGAAATACTGCTAATTGGTTTTAGAACTCAAAATTGAAGCTTGGTGAATTCAAGGGAAAACAGTTACACGAATACTGCCTCAATCTATGAATAACTGAGTGTATGAATGAAACTCTAGAAAGCCTGGCAGAATTACTCTCAGTTACAGCAAAACTTTGGGTTTGTGCCAAGAAAAGCTCTATGGTTTTCAACAGGAGTACTCAGGTGGGCAGAACTTCAGGTTTAGATCTCACTCCAAAACAGGGTTTTCTTGTGGCCTATAAAAACACTGCACTTCCTACCATCTCTATTCTTCCTTACATTCGAGCAGCCTGATGACCGTTTGCACTCCAGGGCTGCGGGGTGGCAGAGATGCTACAGACTTGGAAGGCAACTGAGAAAACTTCTGCGGATGCTTCCTGTGAGGATGGAAACTAAAGATGTCAGAATCAGAAATCACTCCTTCCTCATATTCTGCCAATAGCATAAGTCAAACTGCTAAGAAGCTTTTCACTGCCATTTTGTTTAAATATTTTTAAAAGACTGCTATCAAGGACAACACTGAGGTAATATGAAAGTTGGGTCTGGCTTCTCTCCCATCCCCCAAGGCTTCTCTCTCTGCATCTTATTTGGCAGAAAAGCATTCCACAGCATCTCATCCAACATTGCTACGGGAGTGTTCCTGAACACGATTAATTTGCTAATGATACAAATCTCCAAACAGCATGTTAGTATTGCTGATGATTTACGAAATGCCAAAGATCACTGTCTCATCAACCATAAGCTCTTTCAAGCTGGCAGTTTTGTATGAAACCTCTTGCAATTGGTAAGACCAGTCTCATCTCTGCATTGCTCCCAGACAGTGCAGAGGCAGAGAGCTGCAGCAAGGATTTCTTTAATGAATTGCAGGTTATGTAAACACACAAATAATATAGAGGGTCAGATTATGAATTCTTGCATACTTTCATATGCAAAAAGCCCACAGTTTGCTTTGGAACAGGGACAAGCCTCACTGGGCAAACGCTCTGCTTGGTCTGCTCTCCTCCCAGGATGCAAGTGCGCATCAGCAATTGCAAAACTAGGGAACATGTTTCCTTTCCTCAACTGCTCACAATATTGCCCTTGGCACCCCAGTAGCCCAAGATACATGAGTACAGATTCCAAAAATAGTCTCAGAAACTTCAGTAGTTTTTCACGTTTCTTGGGCAGATATTTCCTATGCTGTATAATAAACCTGAAGCCCATAATATGACCCCCATAAGTTACCCTAGTTCCAGTATCCTCTTGACGAGAAAACACTAGCAACACCAGAGTGTCCTCAGTTATGATTTGATCAGTCACATAAAGGATATGTTTTTCTTCTTTGAGCAATATTTGCAGTCAGCTTGTGGTTTCCTTGTGTTTATTCAAATCTATGCAGACTATCAGTTATTTTTACCTATGTGGAATAATCACAGCTGAAAATATTTAAGACATGAGATCTTCACTATGACCAGCCAAGAATCCTGTAGCTGCTTTTTCTATTTTGACAAGTTAGCCCTTGTTTAACAAAAGATTTCAAAGTTGGAATAGCAGGGATTTATAGGACAGTTTTGGAACTTTTCCTGAATCATATGGACTGGCATTAGCTACTGATTCCTAGAAAAGTAGGCTACTGCAAGATACCTTTGCTGTTATAGCCCTCCCTAGTGCATTTACTTGTCTCTAATATGGGTGTGCTGAGACACAGTTAGAGCTCCAGCCAGTCTCATTGTCTACAACCCATTAATTTGTAAGCACTGATAAGAACGCCATTTATCAAGGTGTGCATGCCTAAGGTTAGCTGGGGGGGTTTCCACTAGTGATGCCTCCAAAGCCAGAAGTTTGAACCACCCTGTACGCCACAAATATGGGATCATTCTGGGCCTGCTCTGCATGCTTTCCTGGCACAGAAAAAAAGTCAACCTGGTCAGACTTCTACAAGCAAAAAAGTGATTTTTATATTGTTAAGAACCCTTCTCAATCTTATCACTATTCCTCTATCCATCCCTCATGCACATTTACTCCACTGAAATATTTCAAAGAAACCCATTCAATAAGGTCTTGTATTTCCCTGCAACATTACAAGCATGGAACCTCCTCTAAGGCTCTGCAGATGACGGAGATAGGAATGGCAGAATTATATATGTGTGTCTGTTCCTATACAGAGAATATACATTGGAAAATTTACAAATGAGAATGATCGAATATCTAAAACTGTTCCAAACAGTCACCAATCATCTCTAAGTGCCTATTCCAAGTCAGTGAGAAGTATAAAAAATGAATTTAGAACCTTTTCAAGAAGTAACAAGCAGGAGAACACAAGATTTGGGAACACAATTCAGTCCTTCCATTCATATCATTAACTAAAAATGACAATCCAGAATTAAACTGCCTACGTACTAATAACTGTCATGACTTTTTTTTTTTCCCCTTTAGCGCAACTGATTAACATGCATACATTTAACACTAGGGCACTATCAGTTATAAAACAGTTGTGCATTTGATAGAACAGCACTTTTAAAACTGCAGTTTGTTTTGTAAACCAGTGCAACTCTGGTTGCATTTAACAGGCAGGAGAAAGAACTTTACCCATACTTGCTTATAAGGTACTTCTGTGCTCAGACAAGCCTCAGATTTGGTTGTTTCAACGCTACAGTTCTGTCCATAAGCTGGTAAAGCCATTATTGCCACAGAAACCTCACAGGAGCAATAAAAAAAAACAAACCCAACCCATACCCCAAAACAACCTATCTTCATCTGCCTGCACACAGTTTTACTGAAAAATATGCATGCAATGAGGCTGCAGTCAGCTCTTAACACTAACAGCAGTCCATGATGTCACAGATCACCTGCAAGTTAGGCCATGCATTAGGCTTTGGAAACTACTAAACGTTTCTTTTAACTCCAAATGGGCTCCTTCTTGGTACTCTGCTTCCAGCCTGAAATGAATTCCAACTTCAGTCACAGAAGTAAGGCTCCAGGACCAACACTGCTGCACTCCTGGAAGCAGAAATGCTTGAGCAAAGGTGAGGAGGTCAGACAAGGGCAAAGTCCAAAGTAATTTTAAGTGGTTCAACTAAGTAGGGAAGGCTAATGGGAAACCATTTTAATTTATTACAGTCATCCCTAGTGAATAAAAGGACAACGTTTTTCTTCAGCAGCTTGATTACAAAGCAGTAAATCCCTCTGTATATACAAGACCTATGAACAGTATAGATCAAATGTCAAAAAAAAAGGTTTGCACTGCATGTTGGATGCAGGAGAAAATATTAAGAGTTGGAAACAGTTTTAGGTATTCATTAATTCTCATTTTTAAATTTTCCAATATTTATTCTCTATATAGGAACAGACACACATATGTAATTCTGCCATTCCTATCTACAAAGACACAAAGTAACAACGTTTTTGCAGCACACATTTTTGGATCTTCCCTTTCCAAAAAAACCCCAAGAAACATGCTCTTGAACATAGAAACATGCCATGCTGCTTCAAGTAGTGGCTGCAATCTCTACTTTTTAGACTCTAGGCAGCAGTAAACAAGCAAACAAAGCACAGGTCAAGGTGATGATATACTTCAGGAGCATAAACATCTTGAAGGAAGAATTATGCCAGAAAAGGATTTTCTCCAATTGCTGACAGAGTTTTTGTTCAGTGTATCAATTTCTTTTTCCCTGAACAATGGCCAGTTTTGATAGACCCATAGGCCTGCATACAACCGATAACTATTTCATTGCACTCGTTTAAGATGGGATTGAAAAACATTTACAACAGTGGAAGTTGCAGCTACACAGCCTCAGGTTCTTCTTTCAAAAATACTTTATTTTTAAATCAGAAGCAGGATTTCTAGGCTTAGAAAGAAAATGTTCAGCATTAGGAATTATGAGCTTTCCGAAAGATGTATAATTCGGAGGCAAAACTCAAATATTTGGTTTACTTTGCAACAAAATAACGACCTGGTCATGGCATTTTTAAATTTGTGTCCATGCCAGTTTTCCACACATTTTTCTCTGGTCATGAGAAATAAATATTGCGAAGCAAGAAGCACTTTAGTTACACCTATACATAGAGTGTGGCTGGGATGTCTACTTGCTGCCATAACACAACAGCCACCAGCTACTGTCTGAACCATAAAACACCTTTTCGTAAAGTAATTTCAGTAATGCTTGCTAAATAGTTTTGTCAACTCCAATTATCAGAAACTTTCTTGTATTGGGTTAGCCTTTTGATGAGGAACACCAACCAGTCCTGCAACTCTGGAAGCCCTCAGGGACTACTTCCTAGAGAAGTTACATGATGTCTCAGCATGTGCTTGCAACAGGATAAGGGGTCTTCACAGAGGTCTGTGGATGCGATCACATCATCAATGGCTCAGCTATACAGCAGTAACACTCCTTGTGAGCATTATTCACCTCTTCCTAACTAAAGGACAAAACACTTCTGCTGCTGGCACCTGCTGCATACCTGCTTTGTCAGACACTCATATCAACATTTCTCACCTTCACTGTCTTGTACTAATACTGCTAAGTTGCATCCTCAACCAGGTTTTGAAAAGATCAGTGTTGTCTTCAATGAACTTTCCTATACAGCAGCAAAGATGTATGCCAAAGACATAGTGTAATTTTTTAAGATGTTGAATTTTTAACTTTCAAGCCATTTATCATCAATAAAGAACTTCACAGCAGTTTAGACAGGTTGATATCAACTCTTGGCCAAAGCAGGCTCTACTGTTTGTGTTCTGTCTGCCCACAACACTTCCTGTCATTTCTACTGCCTAAAATGTTCTTCTCTGTGGTTTTGCAGTGTCCGTCCCTGCTGCAGACTAGACAGTAACAGTTAGGTTTGATCTCATATACGGGGCTCTTTCAAGCTGATGGGGAACAAGGGGAAGGAGTGAGAACAACAGGGAATCGGACCCAAAGCTGAATAAATTAATGTTTCTTTGATCCTTTGGGATCAGGATGCTGTAAAAACACATAGTTACTAGAACTGTGAATTTATTGGTGAAGGAGTTGGTTACTGGCACTGTATTTCAGCATGAACTTACATTATGGTACCAAGTACAAAGCATTCATTCTGTTTGCGGCTATGAGAATTAATCTCTTCCATGTGCAGAGAGGCTGTGTGATAATTTAACCGAGACTCCCATTGGTAGTCTGGGCAAGCACTCATCAGCTGCAGGGCTTTCAACAATACACAAGCAATAGCTCTAAGACCAAATGATGTAACTAACGTCCCTCTGAGCGCTACCAAGCAGGACTAGAGTGGTCTGCTCATTCCAGGGTTTTCCTCCGAGTAGGTTGTCAAAAACCTGAAACTACAAGGTGAGTTTCTCCCAAAACGCTTCAAATGCTTAACTTTGGACAGGATTCAATAACTAATGGACTTTGAATGAAATTGTATGTTTCTAATATCTTGCATTTGCCTCAATACCAAGGAAAGGTCTGATCCTGATTATTAAAAACGAAAAAGTAATTTGAAATGTTTATGTGGATGGCAGCTTTACATGCAGGATAGAAATGCTCCAACTGCCTTTTCAATCCAGCTGGAACAAAGTTTTCATTTTTCTTTTTTTGTGAAATTTCATTTATTATGAGTACTATGTCTTAGTAAGGCAGCTGTTGGCAGCAAGCTGTGAAATTAAAGTTGAGCTGGTTAGTACTAAGAGCCAAGATATAATACACTTTTGTCAGAGAGAAGTTTTTCTTGTATATGTGTAACCTACATTCAATAATTAATATAGCTAGTCAGTCAATCCTACCAACCCCACTTGAAGGGAGAGTTAATGCTACTTTAAAATACAATTTCCAAATTTCAACAAAAAAATTGAGATTGCAATAGCTCATTTCTGTGAGGTCTTTAAGTAGTCAGTTCACCAATGACTTCAGAAACCCAGAAATTAAGAATTCCTGATTCTCATCATTGTCCTACTAATATGGTGTTAGATTTTGGGCAAGTCACTTCTGACAAGATCCCAAATGGGAATGAAATCAGGATCAGTGTGTTACTATTATCCACTAAGGATGTTACACACAGCCTACGTCTGGAGGAAATCATCCTGGGCTTCCTACGACTGGGGCAGAAGCTCTTATTGTTCAATACACAACCACGACTTCCCTCCAGCTTCTCTGTCTGTCTGTCCTGGTTTCAGCTGAGATAGAGTTAATTTTCTTTCTAGTAGCTGGTATAGTGCTGTGTTTTGGACTTAGAATGAGAATCATGTTGGTAACACACTGACGGCTTTTAGCTGTCCCTAAGTAATTGCAGTGTTTACACTATGTCAAGGACTTTTCAGCTTCTCAGACCCTGCCAGGCACACAAGAAGTTAGGAAAGCACAGCCAGGACCTCTGACCCAGACTGGCCAAAGGGATAGTCCCTACCATATAACATCATACTCCATATATAACTGGGGAAGCTAGCTGGCAATGAGATTCGCTGCTTGGAAACAGCCTGGGCATCAGGTTGTTTTGGTTTTTTCCTTCTGTTGTGGTGGGTAATTACATTTGTGCATCACTTGTTTTATTATTATTGTTATTACTATTATAATTATTATTATCTTCCTTTGTTATCCTATTAAACTGTCTTCATCTTAATCCATGAGGTTTTTGGTTTGTTCCCCCACCTCCATTCTCCTCCCCATCCCCTTTGGTGGAGAGAAGGGGATGGGGCACAGAAGCAGGAAGTGAGAATGGTTGCATGGTGCTGAGTTACCAGCTGGGGTTAAACCATGACACTGTCTTAAAAGAAAGTAGCAGTAAACTTCACATCCTGCTCTGAACCTCCTCTGGAATGTGCTTAAGATGCACATTTCAAAAATACCTACCCAAAAGTGCCCTTAGGAGCCAGATGAAGGGGCAGAACAAGATTTGGCAGGTGCTGCTGGAATTCCAAGCCAGGTAAGGGTTGGAATTTTATGTAATAAAATGTATAAATAAAAGAGGAAACATAAAAAAAAAAATACTGAACTACAGCACCAGGCTGATTAATCCTCAACTAAGTTGACTACACATTTTAAATTGACTTATTTTCCCAAATCACTGCCTGGACATTCAGTTGTCACAGGTAATAAGCAAAACTGTATCATTCTGTATCTCAGGATTTGATTAACTTCAAACGATTGTAAAAATTCAGAGACTTCACTTCTGACCAAAGATGCAACCCTATCCTCTCTCCAGCCCAGCCACAAGATCTTGCAGCCACTTAAGTCTGTTTACAGCCAGACCAAACTGACTTTTTTTTTCCCCCCTGGTTTTCGTCTCAGCTGGATCAGCAAGTTGATCCAGTTTGAAGCATGTCCAACAGCACCAACACAGAGGAGGCGGCAGGAACACGCAGCCAGGCTGAGGAGGCCACTTCTTCCGATGTCAACATAGCTCTCAGTCAGCTTAATCCAGTCTTGAAACCATACTTGCAATCTATCAACACGATTGCCGTAAGGAGGGTCCCATTCCTCGCAGGGTGACTGTAGTTCTAATGCCAAAACAGACAGTCTGCCCAAATTACTCTACTGCTTAGGTGACAGGGAAGTACAGGTAGCTGTAAACACAGGATTACAATTAAATACTCCCATACATTTGGAGTTGGCACCATTTCTTCTACTTTAATGCTAACTGACAAACATTGATTTAACATGGCTTTGAGGACTATGCCCACCCCACCTCATCCATAAACTGTACTCACGTGCAGACGTTGAGTCAGCAATTCTTTCTTGACATCTACTTTAGCTATCTGCAGTACTGTCCTATTTGCAGGAGTATCAAGCTACTTTGACGGTTTACTTCATGTCATGCATGTACCTTGGCAGCCATCTACTGCAGTTAAAAACAAAGCCAAAAAGCTCTATTAGATAACTAGAAAATTAAATAGCGTTTAGGAATTGGTGGGACATTGCTTAGTATTAGTGAACATAGCGGCTGACTACGAGGTACTTGTAAGCATTTTTAAGCGGAAGGCAGCTTAGCAGGTCCTTTCCTCCATGCAATTCTTTTCCTGAAGAGCTTTTTAAGGGATAAGCATAGGGTTTTACTCTTCTGAGATTACACACATCGTTAAAGACAACTGGATCGTATCTCAAAAAAAAACACAACATAATCTGACTTGTCAGTATCTAGAGAGTCAAAATCCTCAGATCAAAATACACTTAGTATGTTCATGAAAGATGAGAGCTGGTGGCCATCACTCCACAAGTATTGCCTCAAAATACAAACTCAGATTCACAGCAGTATAAAAATACAAGGCTGGCAAGAAATTGGAATGAGAATAAAACCCATATGAATCATTCACACAACTAATTAAACATGAAAATCAACTTTATAGTCACTTACCTTCACCACTGTAAATTAACATTCAGCAGAACAAATTTGAGCAGTGTATTTTGGACATTTACAATCTGGGAGAAATATTTCTTTCAAACTCATGTCAGGGTAACACAGCTTCCTTTCCAAGGACTGATGATTTCAGGCCTTCCTAACTGAAATAAAAAATGCTTAAGACTGAACACAAGCCTTGGTTGACAGCACTTAAATGAGTCTGGAAATCTTCAAATTTAGAGTGTTGGAAACTGCTGCGTAACTTCTAGGGTAAGACTTCAGGGCAAAGCATACCTATATTCAGTCAACTCAAGTTAAAGTAGTCAGGTTTTGGCAATTAAACCCTCCTTCCCTTTTGCGTAAGTAACACAGCTAAGCACTTCACTCTTCACTGCCAGGGGACCATCTGAAAAATGCCTCCACAAGTCACATCCCTTTCACATTCTCCTTTACTAACATTTGATTTGTGGATTACAATCCAAACTGCACTTCCAAGGTCACAAGGGTGTATCAGTCATTTCAGGCACTATGAAAAAAAACCAAACCAAAACAAAAATATGACACAACTCCAGGTTTGATTTTCAGTGACTCTGAAAAAAGCCCCGTATGCACTAACCTTTAAGAGTATATGCCAAGAATAATTACAGAATTTTAAGTTCCAGTGACCACAAGATTGCAAGTTCCATACTACTACTTCTGGGAATGGTATCTGCATCAACACAGAGAGCATCCATTTGAGGAACGACAAAGAGCATCATGTTGGCACAACAAAACCCCTTCATTAAGGGGACATCTGGGCCATTAATTGTATGTCTGCTGGGGGAGGCAGTACCTCGCTAGATTGGGTTTCAAACCAAGTGCTGCATGAGGTGTTGAGCAAAAGATTTGGCTGCAAGCAGGACAACACAGGCCTGGAGGGGTTTGTTTACCATATAGTTAAAGGACCACTGAATGATTAATGGAAGACTGACAGTTTCTTTGTAGAGTGGCAGACAATATTTTGGGGCAAGACTTGTCAGGTTAAGTATAAAAATGCTTACATAGACCTCTCTCCTGAGCTGACTGCCATTCAAATGACTTTAACTTGCTTCCCAGGACAAAAGCATAAACGTAAGGCACTCAAGAAGCAGCAGTCCAAAAAAAAATCTTAGTTTGCCAACAGAGCACTTGGCGTATTAGCATGTGCAATAACACTAGTACCATGTAGTCATCTTCACTTACCACATTGTTAGCAGCTATAGGCAAATCTTTGGCAAGATCCCTCTCAAAGCAAACCTAATTCCACTGAGAACAATAGGATCTTTTGCCCTCCTCAAACTCTCCCCTGCACACTCCAGGCTCTTCCTAGAGACAGAGCCACCACCACCAACAGGAATGGCAAACGGCTTGTTAAGAAACTGGACACAGATCTTCCTCTGTAGCGTAAATCAGGTAGGAGAATGATGCCATAAAAGCTTCAGGTTAATGGCTTGAAAAGCCATCTGAAGGAAACTGTAAATGTTACTTAGGCCCCAGACACAATTAAAATCAGAGGATGGCCACTGTTGGATGGTAAGACTATCTCACCTGTTTCTATGCTCCTAATATGAATATTCAATAGAATGTATGCAAAAAAACACAAATGTATAAGAAGATTTGGCCTCTGGAGAGATGGGGCAGAGGACAGGTCCCCTACAGCAGCCCTTCCTGTCTTCAGAGTAGTTATAAAATTACAAGCAACTTAAACCCCCAAAACCCTCAAGAAAACAGATCTGGCAAATATAAGATACTGAACATGGAAAACACACATCCTTAATTCATGTAGTCATTTGAAGATGACAGCACCAAGCATGTTACAAGTGCAAGTAGGTTATTTTTGCAAAAAAATCAGTCCTTAAACAAAGCACAAGTCCAGTTTTCCATGCAGGATGACTTGTGCCCACAAGAGGCCCAAATAGCCTTTTAGCATCAACTCAGAGACTCTTGAAAAGATGGATCCAATTTTAGCTTTCAGCAACCAGGGACCATTCATTATCAGACTTGTATCTTACCTCAGCTGGGACGCAGGACAAGCAAGGCTGACCTTCTGCATCACCTTTCCCTTTCCTTCTCTGTTGTTAAAACCTCTAAAAATGGCAGCAATTCCCACAGGATGGGATGTGCAGTCACTCCAGATCACAGTCTAATATGAATTAATAAAGTGCTGATTTTGTCATACTGTATCAGGTGTCTGTACCCAGTGCTGGCAGGGGCCTCTGTGAGGAGAGGTGAGAGGCTGCCCCATGCCAGTTCCAACTGGTGCCAGCCAGTTCCAGCCGGCTCCACAACAGGACCTGGCTGAGCCCATCGGAGAAGCCAGTGGCACCTCTGAAAACACATTTAAGAAAGGACAAAACTCAGCAGGGCAGAAAGGAAAAATATGAGAGAAACAGCCCTGTGAGGCCTGCACCAAGGCCTGAGGGGAAGGCGGGAAGGAGGCGGTCCATGCGCCAGAGCAGATTCCCCTGCAGCTCCTGAAGAGACTGCGCTGGAGCCAGTTCTCCTGACAGGAACTGCAGCCCACAGAGAGCCCACACTGGAGTAGGGGAGAAGTGTGAGCAGGAGGAAGGAGTAGCTAAAGGAAGTGCTACACTCTGCAGTCCCCCATTCCTCACCCTCCACACCGCTCTGGGGGAGGTACAAGAATCAGGAACGAAGGAGCGAAGTTAAGACTGGGAAAGGGGGTACGCAGAGTTGTTTTAGTTCTTGCCTTTGTTTCTCACCATCCAAATGCTATTTTAATTGGCATTAAATTAGTTTTCCCCAAGTCGAATCTGTTTTTCCTGTGATGGTAATTGGTAAACAATCTCCCTGCCTTTATTTTGGCCCACGAGCTATTTCATCTTATTTCCCCCTCCAACCTGCTGAGGATGGGGAGTGGCAGAGGAGCCTGGTGGGTGTCTGGCCACCAGCCAAGGCCCACCCACCACATACAAAAGCATTTCTTATTCCCCTCGGTGCTCTGACTGAAGAATACACTAAAACTGGAAAAAAAAAGTAGCAAAACCAATACGTTTCCTTTCCAATGATCTGCTTCTGACAGAACACAAAATCTTCCTTTTCTCCAACTAACCGTAGAATGGCTGAGATTAAATCTTACTCTCTAGCGAGAAACAGAACTGTGTTAACGCGGCCTGGAGTCTGCAGAACATGCCAGGGCTTCCCCCCACTACATAAACACTTTTACCACAAAGTTGTCGTGCATGTCATTTCTAACATGTACATTGTTTGGTACAGTACTGACTACTACTTCCAAACTCTAACATCAGTGCAGTCCCAACACTGAATCACAACTTTGGTCATGGACACCTACTGCTACTGCGCCTTCCGAGTGACTTCTTGTGTTGTATTAAAAAAAATCAGGAAAGAGTAAACCGAAAGACCTCAAGAAGCTAGACTGCTGCTGCAGGGGCACGGCATAGTGGTATCTGCTCCACCTAAGAGCAATCACTCCTGCAGTGGAAATCAGGCCAGTTCCTGCAATTCTTGCACCAGTAAAGCAGACAACAGAGGCTGCTGGCAGATATTCTGCTGCCACAGGCCAACACTTTTGCTGCCATTGCCAACTGCCTGCTTACCATTCCTCAAGTTGGTCAGAAGCAGATGTCTTCTACCCAATATTCACATTTTACTGTGCCTACTCACATATAACATGAATGCAGAATTGGTTTGTTAAGGGATGAAGATTGAAATTCTCATTCCACTCTCCGCTGGTATTGCAACAGCTCATGCTCCCCCTCCTTAGACTGAGCTGTTGTGAAACCACAGTACTGGAAGGACAGCAGTGGAGTCAAAGTTTTGTTGTTGCAGCAAAAGGCAAAGTGATGACACTATGCAAGTGTCTGGACAGTGGAATAGTTCTCCGCTGGGAAAAATGACTTGTCCAGACACTGACAGGGCAGAGACACTGTGATCTTTGTTGTCAGGTTTGAGCTGTCAGTAGCTGCAGACATTCTCTAGCAGCATTTTCATCTTGGACCCAGTTCATTTAACACTATGATAAAGTATAAAAGCCATGACTAAGCAGAATGTGACTATTATTTAACAATACAGTTCCTTCTCAAACAATTACCAGGATGCAGTACGTGCAGTCTGGAGGAGAACTGAGCGTCAGCCTGGGTATTACTGCATGTCAGAGCTCCTCCTCCAGAGTCGTATCGAGTGACTTTCCTCCTCAAACATGTCCTAATGAATTCCACTGAAGCCTGCAGGTAAAATCCTTACCCAACCATTTTGTCCTGATTGATAGCTTTAGAGCTTTCCTTCACACTGCTTCGGCTGCTTTCCAGACCTTTATTTTTCTCCTTTTGGTAAGTGTCTGCAGCAGGAAGCTGCACTCTGCTTTTTCACTGTACGTTTCTCTTAAAACTGACATCTTTGCATTGTAATGAAGGAACCCCTGGGTATTAGTGACAAATTAGTCACCGGCTAAAGAATATTTTCTTTTCATTTCTATACCAGGTGGAAGATATTAACATCTCTAGAGGAAATTTGCCTACTCTGCTACAATAAATCATCATACGATTTTCTTTTAAAGTGACTTAATTTTTCTACCTTTAAAACTTCACCACAAATAAGAATCCCACACTATTTTAATGTAAGATTAAAATAGTGTTGTGAACTTGATCAAGGAGACGTTATCATAAGAACATGTCTTTAACTTTACTTTGAGAATTAATGTAATTTTACTTTTACATTTTAAACACTCTTTTTAAAATAACAAATTATTCCTTTCTGAGAACCAAAACCAGATGCCATAGGTAGCAGTATCACCTTCAAAAAATTAGTAAAAAAAAAAATCTTTTCCCTTCTTTAATTATCTAATTTAATAGGGAACAGTATTTTAAGAATCTGTAGAAGGTACCACACAGTCTGTAAGAAAAGATGAAGTACTGCACAGTGACTATTCTTTGTTGAAGAACTTGTAAAGTAGCCAAAGTAGAGGAAAAAAAAAACAACAACCCACCCAAAACACTTAGGTAGTTTGCTGAAGTCACAGGCCATTGAAATATGGCAAAAACGCATTCAGTGGAAGCAGCGCTTTGCCTTTTTTCCGTATTTTTTTCCTAGAAAGTGGTATTATATTAATAATAACATGTTACTAAGAAGTTGATACGCATAATGTTAACTTCACAACTATGCAGACTGTGTCATTTAGTGGGGTTTTCTACTTTAAGGCAGATAAAAAACTTCCATAGTTTATAATCAATACTAAATACTACACGTGGCTTACTCAACTTCTGATTAAATGGCTTCACATAAAATTACGTGCTCTTAATCATCAATTAAGTAAATGTTCCATGTTATAGTAGGCCCATTAAGTAACCCAGGCGGTGGAAGAGTTCATTTTACAACTGAAAGTAACAGTAGGACTAAGACAGAAATTTAAGAGTCCTGCTCTACCAGCAAAGGGAGGGCAGGAGGGTGTCTATCAATAAATACAGTACATCAAGTCTACATGCAATTATTTCTTCCTCTATTTGCCAAGGAAAAATAGAGGAGTGGAAGATCAATTAAAAAGCAGAAATGTAAAACCAAAGCGTTAAACACGACTAGATATTTAAGATCCCACAGCGCTTCTTATAAGCACAGTGCATCACTCCCCCACTTCTCCCATGGGAGTTCCAGCTCCGATAATTACTTTCTGTCTGCTCGCTAAGTTCAAGTTCAAAACAATATTCATTTTCCACTTCCTGTCCTAAACCAGGGCACAATGCTTCTGTGCATCGTTAAGCAACCATCCCACTCCACCACAGATATGGTTAAACCGCTGTTGTGATTGAATAACCCTGATTTGTGGCAGGGGGGACTGGGGGAAGGAGAAGCGCTGGGCTTTAAGAAGGAAAACGCCAGGCTCCAACATCAATGCATCTCACTTTCAGCAGCAGCATCCTTTATTACTTGCAATTTGAAATCAAGCATTTGTCTCCATCTCCCACCCCTACTTTGCAGGGGGGCATAAATGGTGTTTCAAAACTAATCTAGCCCAGAAGTTTTGCTGTATCTCAAATATTTTACAAAGACTCAGCTGGCTTCCTCAGTCCCCTTTCCCATCCCCAAATTATATTCATCTGTGTCAATGAACAGGAAGGATGGTTGCCAAACAAACAAAATTAAATCATATGTAATAGGCAGAATACGCCTTCTTTCAAACCACAACTTAAGGTTTTCAGGTGCAGAGATACTGAAGTAGACAAAGGCATTTTAAAAAGAGACACCAAAGATTTGTCTAACATTTTCATACCGAAGATACCTTACATTGCCTTGTACAGGGTTACATACATTTACAGCATTTCTGAACGATTACATATTTTAGGTCAGAGACCTAAACTTGCTTCTTATTCAGAGAGAACAGAATTATGTTAAAAACAAGATTCCTCTGAAGTAGATATTTACGCAACAGGCTACCAACGCTAAACAGAATGAAGATCTTGGTAATTTTATTTCAATAAATAAAAAGAAAATTAGTGCCTGCCCTAATTTTCCTGCTACACACCTACCGCCACCAGCACGCTTAAGAGTATTAGATCAAAAGAGATGTTATACCACGTACTATATCATATCACTGCAAAGGTCTCGGTGCAGGGGGTTACTACACCCACTGTTACTGCAGGGACTGCGGTACCATCCTCTCAGGGATCTTTACTGGCTTCCCACCCGACTGGGGTTTGTTAGCTTTTGCTAACTGCTGCTGAAAACCTTCCCTGAGTTGCAAATAAGGCCTATGAGTGTGGATAGCACTGAAAACCAGCAATTCTGACTCCCGTTTTGCAAGGCTCAGGCACTGAAAAGTCAATTGGACTTGCATTGACAGCAGTTAAATGTGAAATATTTTTTCCCCCCAATTTTTTTATGCACTTGTGCAACAAGTAAAGATGATTTAAACTGCAGGAGCCAACCCTTATTTGAGTGAAATGACTGGGAACCGCAGTGGCAGCAGGACTGGATCTAATATATTTACCCAGTTAAATACAAGGAAGGAGAAAATTTACCTGTTTTGCTACAAACTTATCTATTTTGCTGACTTACTCCTAACTACGTATCTCCGTGGAGAGAGGTAGCATCAACATAGCACTTACTGTGTAACCTAGCAAACGCCACGCTTTTATAAATTCAGAAAATAAAGTTAGCCTATAAACAAAGGGAAAACTTGGACACAGCCAATATAACATTCAAGTGTTTTACTTATAAAAGTGTCATGTTTCATGAAAAATGGTGCTTTTTAGTTTGTTAAAGGGTGGAAAAACAATTTCTCTTTTTCACATAAAAGTATTGCTCAATTCTGAACAAGATTTTGAGTTGTTTCAGGCACAGAAATGGGAAAAAATAATAAGTTTGCATCATTTACAAAACTGAAGTACACATTGTCAACATTTACTGAAAGTATTTTGTAAATAAATTTTGACTTGACTTGCAATCAAATAATTGTCAGATAGTTACGATCAAACACCAAAGATGGCAATTTAGCACAGAAGAGCAGTCGTAAGGGGAATCAAAACTGGTGATACAGATCTACATTCAAAACTGATCAAAGTTATTTCAAAAGTAGCTGTAGGACAATTACACGGCAAAAAGCCGAATTAAACGTGTCATCAAAAGACAATTTGCCATCGATGCAAAACTTGCCTTTAAGACAGCTGATGAGCCTCTCTGCATGGTGCGCAGAAGAAGTTGTAAATAACTGGGGCCCCCAGATTGCTCTGCTTACTCAACCTATTTAAAAATTTAAAAAAAAAATCCAGATGCCTGCCCCACTTTCCCCTCACTGTTTCTTGTGGGTGCCTGAGTAATCCTAGAGGCATTTCCAGTTTTTAAGGCATTTGCTGAGTTTAAGAAATTTTCCCCACGTCTCCTTGTCTTTGTTTGGAAGTACTAGGCTTTCCTACTCTGGTTGAGTTTCTCTGTGAAGCCTGCCCTTTCCAGCACACAGAGAGGCGTCAACTCTCTGCGTGTTAACTAGTTACTATCTGGACTGACTAGTATTAAATTGTTCTTTTTATTTAGGATTTATTTATTTATTTAGACGGGCTGTTTTCCTTCTCAAAAGCAGAGATGGCAAAAGAGAATTTCTGCACCAAGAGACTGAAACGCCTAGAGTTAAGCACCAAACAGCATAAAATTACCAATTTTCTTAAACCTTTCCGCACATCTAAGAAGGGGCAATTAAATCTGGACCTTCTTTAATTACTGCAGCCCAGAAAAGTAGGAGCCCACTGCCAGGAATGGGCAGCAGAGAAAAACCTTGTCCGCAGAGTTACTTGGCTCTGGTTAGGCTTGCAGTCTGTAGCACTGGTTGACTAAAAAAAAAAACCACAACATTCCCAAAGAAGTCAATTATTGTTGAAATAATTCAAGACTTCCATTTCCCTGAATTATTAAGTAGTGTTGCAGCAAAAGCGAGTCGAGGCTCTACCGTACATCAATTTTGTCTCCAAAAAGCAGAGGGGAGATGAATGACACCGGCGTTTCATACAGCACTCACGCAAAGACACGGACTTGAAGAAATCTCAGGTTTGTAACCAAATACTTTAAACCTTCACTTCCTTAACAGGAAACCAGCTGGGAATAAGATCGCAATGGGCTATCATCAAGGAAGTTTCTAACATCTGAAAAACAAACTTCCATCAATTTCAACCAGTCTCTGTCCATCAATAACAAACCCTTCACCTGCTTTTCAAATTGCTAAGGCCCAAATCATACCCAAACTCTCCCAGTCTCAATCCTATTTTCACTCTTCGTATTCAAACCTGGCAGCAACAACAGAGAGAAAAAAAAAGCAAAAAACACCGAACCACAAACCCAGCAGTCTTTCAAACAACAAAATCCCACACCCCAACAAAACACGCACTCTGCTTCTACAAAGAAATGTCAGTCAACAAATAGGCACAAATTTCACAATGGCTGAGGTCATTCCCTTTAAGTCATTAGGGTTTGTGGGTGAGTTTTCCTGGTGGTTTAACATTGGTTTCTGTGATTGGAGTTATGCTTATTTATGCATTTAAGGCGTATGATCTAATACACTTAGGTTTAACTACTTCATTCTTTTGACATTCTTTCCAAATTATAAAAAGGATTCTTGGTGTTTTCACTGCCTTGGTAAAGAAACAAAATTGCTGTCCACATAATTTCTTAAAAATACAGAACAGAATAAGTACTTGTTGAAAATAATTCAAAGCAAAAAAACTCAAAACACCCTACACCAGACATTCCCCCCCAGCATAACACTTATTTTTATTCTCTCCCTACCATTCTGAGGGAACATACTATTTTTTAGAAATAGCTGTTTTGCTGGCTTTTTAAAAACAATATTCAGGCCCTCAATACACTTCAGTTACAACTTATAATCAACACAGAAGTTCAGTTTATTTTTTTTAAATCCCTTCTATTTTTACTGTTTTGCTTTTAAAAAACTGCACATTTGCGGTATGCTTCATTCACGTTGCATCTTCCACAGCCACTTTGATCTCTACAACAATGCTCATTTTATTCAATGCCTTTTGGTTATGATCTAACAGGGGTCCTTGCTTGATAAAAATCATGGAAGTCAATTTTCTTTTTTTTTTTTTTCCCCCTAATGGAAGTTTAAATTATCTTCTCCCTCCAAGGCAAAAAAAACACCCAAACAGTCCCCACCACCCAAATCAGGCTGGAGAAATTCACTGACTTGTTGGAAACATTCAGAAACATTTTCAGGAAGCTCAAATAAAAAATGAAATTGCGTGCACGTGTGTTTGCGTGCGCACGTCTCTCCCTCAACACTGTGTGCAGTGCACGGCCATTAGCTTGTATACATAAATCATATTCAAACGTTTTAAGTAACCTTTTAGAACTTGAGGCCCTGGTTACTTCTATACAAGGTATTTCCAGTGTCCCTGATACTGTTTCATATACTGAAGCATGTTTCTAGTCAACAGGAGAAAGAGGGGAGAGCACCCCATAAGCTTAGCAGGAGACGGAAGAGCCCATTCCTGCTCCATCCCCTGCAGATGGAGGTGCCAGCCCTCCTCATGGCTCTCAGCTCAGTGTCACCACCAGGTACAGCTGTTCTGAATCCAGCTGTGACCCAGCCACACCAACAAAACATTACCCAATGGCACACAAAATGCGCGGAACTTCCCAAGCCATTGAACCCCCATCTCCGTGATTCTGTAAAACATCACAAATTACAGCCAGGTACTTTGTGGGCACCACAACAACCTTCCAGGTTCCCCTCTCCCCTGGTGCTCCTCCTTTTCCAAGCCACTTTTTCCTCATCGAACCCCAACTAAAACAATCCTCCACAAGTTACAACAAACCTTCCTTAAAAATTCCCCATTAAGCTTACCACAACCCTGCAGCAGACTTCTGGCTTTCCACAGAGCCTCTGTACATAAACGCAAGGGAAAACACCTTAGCACGGCACTAATGAAGCATTTCCCGGAGACAGCGGAGGTGACAAACAGAATGAGAGCAAAGCCAAGATGCCATCTCGACTTCAGGCAAACAACCTCTTCTGACCTCTGGCAGCTCCCACACACTATTAAACAAAAAGTATTCTCTCCATGTTAATGAACCATGTACAATCTAACAGATAACGCTGATGTTAAACAAACATGTTTATATCTGACTCCTAATGCTAGGACTTAAGCAGCTGCAGACAATTTTAAATGGGAAGGATTATGCCCATGTAATCTTTCTGCTCTCCTTTTACGCACCTTTGAAATAATGCAGACACAGAATTAAAGACCAAATAGAAAGAGTGAGGGAAAAGTGGTTTGACTATTTTAATTAAATATTCACTCTGCGACACACTGGAACCATCGATGCAGTGACAACTATTTTGGATCCAGTTTTCCTCTCACACCTTTTGCAGCTGTAAATCAAGAGCAACTGAACAGCTTGCTGAAGAAGGGAATTGGATCGCGTTTTGTAAGCTGTGATCAAAAAATATTTTATGAGATGATTGCAGAGTCCTAAATCCTTATTCCAGCTTTCTCCTCCCTCCTGCTCCAATACTCTGGTAGCACCAAATCTACCTGCAATGGGCAACACCTCCAGGCCCCAAATGACCCAACCGAGATGAGCAATTATTTGCATCCTAATTGAGGGGCTTATCCTCACCTGATTAAAACAAGATGTTTGTTAAACATCATTACTTGAGTTAAGATCTGCAAATAAAGATGAAGTATTGTTTTAAGAATTAGATTGCCATAAACAATTGTTTTCTGATGAGACCTCTAAACAAACAGTCCTAACCAGGACGGTCTTTCTGGTTTTTCAGTAGAAAAGGGAGGGGAAGAGACTTGCTGAGTTCTATCTGCTCATACCAAAGTTAATATTATGCCAAGAGGTTTGAGTAGTTACACCTTTAAGTAGATACACACTTTAAATAAAGAAAAATCTTGTACTTTTTACTAGTCAGCCACTGAAAAGGAGGACGTATCTAAAACCTGAATGGCATGCCATTGTTTAGAGCTCTGAACGTAATTTTTGTTCCTCCTTGGTGTAACTATTTTCTTGTCCTATGTAGTACAATTTTGTGAAATTTAATGAGAATAACCTGATTGTTAGTCCAGGAGACTGCAGCACGTAGTAACCAAGTTTATATTGCTAGTCCTGTGAATAATACACATACACACTAACTACACATCGGAAACAGCAGTACAAGACTCCCCGACTTGTACCATGAGCCCTCCACTTAGGGGTTGTCCTTATTTAAAAATCTTCATATTAAAATTGCAGCATCCCGTGGTTTATGAAAAGGATTTGAATTTGCAACTTCATTTAACAGTTTGTCCCTAATAAAAGTTATCCCAGTCAGGCAAAACTAATTAAAAAATATTTTCTTAGCATTTTAAGAACTTTTGCTAGCTTTCACAAAATTTTAAAAGCATTTTTCACTGCACAAGTAATCTTAACAATCATTTCCAGAGATTAAGCCTAACAACCTGTGAATTTATTGCAGAAGAAATTTACTGCAAGGAATAATTAGTCTTCAGCACTGTTCTTGCTTGTTCTCCAATCGAAGACACCTTAAAAGCATCTGGTTACCACAAGATTTGGCACAGAAGAAACAAATCTTACTGAAGAGAATTATAGCTGATTTCAGAATAGCTGTTTTACTACTGCACATCATAAATAACAGTTGGGAAGACAGCAGAAAATTACTAACTTCTTTAATTGTTTTCTTAGTCAGCAGTGTGTACATATACACAGTGACATACAAACACAGCCACACCGACTTCAGCAGGATTTCTTGAAGTTAAACATGCAACTATTTTTTGCAGGATCAAGAGTTAAATTATTTTCAGAAAATCTAGCACATTAACCACCTAAGTAACACCACAGCATCATGCAAGATTCTTCAAGTGATATTCTGAGATCAAGTTCTTCGTACGAACACTTCAATTTAATTCCTTTGTACAATCAAGGTGTATCTACACGCATCGTGTAGTGGAATATGGGACTTACTGTTGGAGGGGGAATTATCAACAACACTTTTATTTTTCCCTAATGAAGCTTTTCTAATGAAATTTAAGACTGCCAAGGTTGTGAAATATTTGAAACAGGAGACCATTTCAAACATTTCAACCAAATAATGGTGATAAGATTAGTGAGTCGTGGGAATCGAGTCTCAACATAGTCTTTTAAGAGAAAAGAGGTGAGGGGAGCGGGCTGAACAAAGCAAAGCAAAACAAATCGATGAGCATAAAATCAGAAGAGCACACCGCCTGTTATTTAACCAAATGTTTAGACCAGTTGGTGAGGGGGGGAGTAGAAGAGACAAAAATTGTGTAGACAATTTGACTCAATAACTTCACAATTTAATTTTGCATCACACACAGATTTTTTTTTTTTAAGAGATGTAAGTTATTTGATTTAATTATTCTAATCAGCTGCTATACCATTTCAAGTGAATTTTTAAAACACGCTTAAAAAGTTTCTGGAATGTTTCCAAAACTGTGAGCACCGATTATTTTCAAGGCATTTGTACTGCAAGTCCTTCCTACTTGCATGTGTAACATTTGAGGCCACATGATGCCTTGAATTTCAAAGTAGAAATAAAAATTCAGCTATGTTTAGGAACATAATTGAATGTTCATATCAAAAAGGATAAGGAGAAAGAATTTATCCTGTATTAGCAAAAAGTAACACAAAACAACTCAACACTATACATATGAAAGGATCTAAGAAATGTTAGTATAGACATAGAATAAGTAGTTTAAATATATGCCATCTTTCCTGGACCAGACCGCTGTAATGCACACAGATATAGACAGGGAGAAAGAATTCAGACATGCTTTCTCAATATATTGGGGGGAAAACCAATGGCACTGCAGAGGTAAGAAATTCTCAGTAAATTCATAAAGTCCATGAGAAAGACTGAACAATAAACCATTCCTGCCATTGCCTTGAACAGCGCTAAGGGATGTGTGAATTTGGTACTATGCTGAACAAGATTCCTGTTACTAAATTTGATGCAGACCAATAAAGTGTTTATTAGTTAACCACATATATTTTAACAATTTCAATTTTGTACAACAGAATATATCATTACTTAAAATATGTGAAAAACAGTAGATGCATACTATGAATAATTTCCTTTAGAGGTCATTCACGGGGCTCAAGCAGAATTTAACATTCAAGAAAGTTTTCTTAAACTGCATAAATCCCTCGTATGAGCAGCCACGAAAAAGAGCATTAACTCATTTATGCTTTAGGTTCTAAAATAATTACTAACTGAAGCCAGTTTTAAAGTAAAGTCAAACGCACTGCACATCAACTAACTACCTCCGTCAATTCTTAGTTAATTCTTAGTTAATTCCTGCGCAACTCCGCAGGCAGGACCCCAACGCGCTGCCGGGCTTCACGCCACGGAAGGCTCCGCAGCGCGCTCAGAGCCGCTCCGCGCCCGCGGAGGGCAGCTCCCCGCGCTCACCCAGCACCGCCGTCCCCCGACGGGTTTCGGGGCGAGCGCCTCGCTCCGCGCCGTGCCCCGCGCCCCGCTGCGCCCACCGCGCAACACGCAGAGACAACTTCACACTTCGGACCGGCCGCGGGCACGCG
>VWZZ01006928.1:718285-728919 GCA_013399095.1 Psophia crepitans
CCGGGGCGGAGGAGGAGCCTCCCGCGGCTCCCGCACGCCGCGGGGCCCGGCCGGAGCGCGGGGATGCCCCGGCAGCCCCCCGGCTATTGTCACAAACCGGGCGGCGTGACCCACCGCCGCTGTTTCGGCTGGAGGCAGAGCTGTCCTCCCGGCCGCTTCCGCCGCGTTTTCTAACAAAAGCTAGCCAGGGTTCTCACTGAGAGCAGGTACTCACCTAACGTGCGTTTTTGTTTTCGTAGCTACGGTTTTATCTGTGTCGGTGCTATCATGGTACATCTAGCTGCAAATTTTTCAAAGAGATTCGTGGTTTAAAACTTGGACACTTGAATACCACCTTATTTGTAGGCTGTGCTTCTATGAAAATAATCGTTCTCACCACAGTCCCTGTGTTACTGATCTCTAGTGACAATTTTTAAGTATAATTTTAAAAACAAGAGCTTTTGTGGATGCCTGTTTTTCTTACGCACGCTGTGCCACAGAGCTGTATGTCCTGCAGAAATAACTCCACTCCTGCGAGCCACCCCTCTGCACTCATAAACACGGAGCATCACACAGCACCTGGCTGCCTAGAGGACGGAAGCCCCCCTAGGTGATCTTTCTTCTAGTTCTGATCTCCTCAAGGGAACCAGAATGAATTTGTGGCCATACAGAGATGCTTCCCCATCTCCCATATCAGTACAAAATCAGAGGCAGTCTCTGATGTGTGCACCCCGAGGGGGATTTCTGCGCCTGCCTGATGACGGGCGCCTCGATCAGGTGCATCATCTGCTTTTCCCCACATCCCAGAGAGGTGCAACAGGCACCTTCGGAGGGCTCATGCTGGGGAGATGGGACTGGGGCCTCCCACCACGCGCACCCTCCATGCATCCCCTTGTGCTGTACACCATGTGCACAGCTTCACCTCGCCCCTGTCAACTTCATCCTCGTACATGGCACAGGTAGCACGCAGCTGCCTCTTCCCACTGGCATACCTGCTCGCTGGGGATGCAGCCCGGCCACAGTGGCATTGGGACGTTTCATTTCCACACCCTGCTCTTCGTCTTTATTCCCCCTTTCTCACCAGCCTGAGGCAGACTGCAGCTCTGCAGTTCTGTCTCTCCAGCACTGCGGAGGCATCAGAGGAGACCTGCAAGTCTTCACCTCGACGGCTTTTATTACACCTAGCCCTTTCCTCAGGAAGGGGATATCCCATGAACCGCAGTGGAAAAGCCAAAGGAGCACAAAGGGTGTTGAGTTCAGGGTTTGAACAAGCTGCAGCCCACTCATGGATTTAACTCAAACTTTTGACAATGGAACAAAAACATCATTGCAATGAGACAGCTGTTTTTACTATCAAAATCTCTCAGATCAGTTTGACTGCAAAGTGTGTTCCTACAATCCAAAGGAGACAAAGCTCCCAGCATCAGTTCAGAGCTGGCAGGCTTCCTAGCATGAGCTACCTCCCGCCAGCCTAGAAAAACCAAAGCTCTTTCAGTTGTTATTCCCCATCAGTTCTCAGCACTAACCCCCTGATTTCCCCACGGATTATCTGCAGTTCTGAGTTTACACCACTCTCACATTAAACTCGGAGAGATCGCTGGTTTGGGGCACTTCCTTGCTGCCTTTCTTGCCTGTAATCATGATTCTGGTGAGGAGTCTCTGAAGTGCAAGAAAGCCTTTAGATCTGTCTTGAAAAAAAAAATCTTTTCCTTTCTCCCCCCCTGCTCTGCCCAAAAAACTGATTGCCACATTAGCTCCTTTTGAAGCTGGTCTTAACAAGTAAGTTCATATATACTAATCATCTAAAAATGCCTCGCATGCAGAATTCACTCAACCCCTGATTTCACAACATATTTGAATATATGCTTAGTTTTATGCATGTGAACAGTCCTACAACAATCAATACAATTATTTACTTAAGTGCTTAAAGCCAAGCAGGTATTTAAGAATTAGTATTGTTTGTGGTAATGCCACAGCAAGCCAGGCAGAGACCAGGACCTCATTGTTTGTACAGCACCCTACACAAAAAGACACTCCTTGTCCCTTTCAGTATAAGTAATTTTTGTAACTTGTGAATTGGTGCCAGAAACACCTTTCTTGAGCTGGTGGGTAAATATTATTTGTCTGCTCTAATATCCTTTCTATTTACTAAAAACATTGTATGCAATATTTAGAAAAGTAGATAAGGGCACAGTGGGAAAAGGGTGCAAAGAGAAAGATAAAGGGTATTTTTCAACTAGGAATTTTAAGTATTTTCATCATTGTTAGTATCCGGCAAAATACCTGTAGATCTTAAAAGCAGTTTAGAAAGACAAGGGAACAAAATGGTTTCTGCCCCGTACATGAGGCTGTGGGTTGGGGTGCATGGGTCATACAGCTGCATGGGGTACCAGGCTGCAAGACAAGAGAAAGTAGGAGCAAGTCCTAGTAGTTGGTTCAATAAAAGCCTCCATTTTATCAAGCTGGGTCATTATCAGCCATATAATGTCAGGGATTTCTCAGAGTGGTGGATTTATTTTTTTTGTCAAAGATAAGGCAGGTTTAGCAGAGGCCTGACTTGTCACCCTGTGCTTATTCCCACGTACCATAAACACAGAATAAAGGGAAACTGTGCAGAAAGCTCCACATATTCACCAAATAGAAATTCTCACCTGGCTGGGTGACAGTGTCTTGGACAGATTGAGAAGCTTATGGTCCTCTTTCAGCACACCGGGGGACCTGAGCAGCCAGTCCATACCCTATCCTTATGGCACACGGGGAACCTCCTTCTGCCACAGCCTGAGATCCAGACAGCTTATCCCATAGTGCAGGAGAGCCCACAGCTACACCTCGGCCTCTCCTCTGAGGAGGCAAGGAGGTAGGTCCCAAAGTTACCAGGGAAAGTGTGTTTTCCTTGAAGAAATATTTCCTGTTACTGCTGTCAAAATGAACAGTTATATCAGTACATTGGTTCCATTTTTAAAAACAAGAAATGAGCCAATATTTAACTTTAGCATCCTCTCTGACAATTAAGACGTGATGATTGTACCCTCTGGTACAAACCAAGGTGAGAAACCCTCAAAAAGTGCATAGAAGATTTCTTGGGGTGGTTAACCTCAAGATAGAAACACCCCAAGTCAGACCCAGAGTGTCATGAAATTGCTTTACAAATGTAAGATTTTAAAAGCAGTTAATTTCGGGCTCTTACTAATTGCTCTCCGGCCCCTGGGTTCATGTTTTCAATTTCTCTTTGCAATCACAATGCTGAGTAACTTGGTTGGCTTCTAAAATTAAAACTGAGAATCTCACATTTTCATGTTTGCACATGATGCCAGAGCTCAGGCTTTGAAACACAACCAAAACACCCCAACCCTCATATTTTAGAAGACTTTCAACAAAATTGCAAAAGTTGGCAACCATGATATTTCCTAACACATTATTTTGTGGACTGCAGTAAAATTTCATTTTCAAGGCTAATGGTTGTTTCCTTTCTGGTAAATGCCCAGGATTGCTGCTGCTGTTATTGTTAGAACATCATTAATTTATGCTTTAAAAACAGAGGAGAGGTACGCTGTCCTCAAGTAATTAGAGGATAAATAACAGAAGCTAGAGACTATTTTGAATTTCTTTGTTGTACAACTAAACAGAATTACTTAAAAAAAAAAAAAACCAAAAAAAAGAAGAGGAGCTATTTCACGTCAAGACTAAGGGTCTGATTCTGGAAAGACTTGAAACATATTTAATTTTAATACCGCCAGACTGACCTCAGTGCAATGAAGCACTTAATGCAAGACCAACTATTTAACAGGATTGCCATCTGAGGGGACTTAACAGTGCTGTATTGGTTGCAATTTTGATGCCAAAAGGCTCAGCACCTTGTAGCATGGATTCTTCCAGGGATGACAAGCACTGTGTCAGGATGTGCCAGTGCTAACATCTCACATTCAGAACCAGAGCCATCAATTTTGAGATTATTCTTATTATTTCTAAGAACTACTTGTTTGCAAAGTTACAAGCCACAATATTAAACAAATTTTTTAGTTGAGTCTCTAGTACTGATGATAAACCAATATATGTTGTTTAGCCTGCTTCATCAAAATTCAGAACATTTGTAACTGATAAACAAAGTGCATGTTAGCTATTAAAGCTCAAAATTAGGCAGGCAGTAAAAAGTAATCTGAGAGGAGGACTGTAGCTACTGATACTATTGAAGCTGGTCTTAAAACATATGGTTTCCAATCGTTGACACAATGCACAAAAATAAAACCCTGCAACTGAGGAGTGCCTGGTCTTTTCACCACTAAGTGATCAAATATGCCTGTTTGTTTTTCAGTTTCATGTCCCCTTCCTCTTTCTGGTTTTTAAAAGTAAAAGCTTGCTATTTTATATTAACTGAAGATTTGGCCCTTTGTACCAGCTACAGATGAGCTTCATTAATCAATTTCCACTACTGGCTTGAAATGAAAAAAAAACCCAGAATTTTTTACTTTCTTTTTTTTAAACCCTCCCACTATTTTGCTTGGAATTTCTCCTGTAGAAACAGAAGATCCCTCTACTCCGTCCTTCCTGTTTCCTCGCTCTTTAGCAGAAAAATTATTTGTATTATGAAGACAATGAAATTTCACAAATAATACATCTATGGAGAAAAAGAATTATGATTTGTTGCAGGGTGGGATGCTGCCAGTCTTTACTGTAGACAGCCATCTCTAATGAAAGGAACAAACCCAATTTCACCTGTGAGCACAACTACGTAACAGTTAATTTGCATGGAAATGTATTAAAATAGAAAATCAGTTTTGTGTTGTCATTTTGATCTTTTTCATCCATTAGGTTTTTTTGAAAACTCTTTTAATAACATAATTTTGCGAGAGCAAAATTCTTAGCTTGGGGTGGAACGTTATATGCAAACATAAGCTTCTTGCTGACTCATTTTGGTACATGCAGTTATGAACCCTGTTCTGAAAACGGGAAATAGCCGTGGGTCCGCTGGTGCAGTGAATGGTGCAATGGTCTGCAGGAGAGATTTGAAAACCTGACCTGAGACAGAGCTAGAGCAATATTTTAAAGTTTGATATGTTATTTCAATTACCATCAATAAAAAAAATCACTAGGAAGAATTTGGACACTGATCCATTTAGAGAGGAGGTGCACAATTGTGGTGTTTGGGTTTTTTTTTACACTACAGCAGAGCTGGAAAATGGCCAGTTTTCAACTGTAATCAATATGTGCATTCTAAGTCAGATTAAGAAAACTTATATTAATTTTTAATAAAAGAACATCCCCTTTGAAAATAGGATGTATTTATGGTCTGAAAGGAAGACACATGGTCCACTGTTGTGGCTGCGAAGGAAAAGGGAAAGTATCTATGCGTTATTTTCTCCTGGGTTAGCAATTTATTTTTTAATTTTTTTTTTCATTTTTACACTTCAGGTGAAGATATCAGCTTCCTCCTCTGGGAAGACTTATGAATTCCACAGACTGGCAACCTGCTCATAAATCACAATTTTGGCTCTGTTTCTTTATGACCAGAGCAACAAGCATGAGGCAAAATGTAATTCAGGGACGTCACTGAAGTTGCTTCTGACCCATATAATGTTGCATCTCCCTCCAGGTAGATTTTACAGTAAGCCAAAAAAAGCTGAATTTTGGGTGGGCTGCAAATTAGGCACTGGTTATCTTTTGATGCAAGAGCGTCAAAGTCCTCAGCTGTCGCTGCGAGAGCAGCTCAGCAGCACTGCTGGTACAGAGTGACTGACTTGAGTCTTCCAGAAACCTTCCATTGAATTTATCTTGTAGAACTGGCAAGTATTTCGGAACTTTATTCACACATGAATCAAAAGCCATCCTTCTTCCAAATTTACATTGAATTTTGACTGCAAGGAGGATTTTGATTTTAGGAATCTGAATGCAAGCACTCTGGAACTTTTCTTAATGTGTCTATGCCCGTGGGAATAACATCTCATTATTACATACGTTAAAATTGATAATCAAAAACTAATGCTTCAGTGTGTTATTTTAAACTTGGAGAATGTTTACCTAAATTCTATCTACTTTCATTCAAGAAATCTCATCTGGCTTTCCAAACCATATTCTTGCTTTAGAGGACTTTTCTTTAAGTCACATTATACTTGATGGAAAAACTAGGGACAAATTCAGTTGTACTTTCAATGTAATCTAACTACATCATAGAAACAAGCTTTCAAACCTTTCATTGAACTGATTTACGAGCGGAACTAAGGTTTGCTTAGTACAACGTTTTCACAGTAAGAGTTACGTTCCCACAAAAGGGAATGCTGTCAGGTAGAATGACCATGAGTCAATTCTGCCAACCTAATTGCTCTGTTCAGATAACTCAATTTAGCTGCCTCAAAACTTTAATTAGAAAATTTACCATAATATTTTAAGAATTGCTCCAAACTATGGCTGTTAAATATTTTTAAACAAACTGAGAATACAATAGATGCACAAGAGCATTTTGCTATTTTCCCATCATTAGTATTCAGTGGACTTTTAAATTAGTTTTACAAACTAATGAAAGGGCAGAATGTTATATGTCAAAGAACTGGAAAGTACCAAAGGAGATATGCTTCCAGAGTGCAATTTATACTACATTTAATGAATGCATGTGATTTCAAGTTGTAAAGATCCATCCCAAATTAAAAGAATAAATGCTCTTTCCTAACTGTCATGCAAATACAGTGAAATTTAAGAAACTCAGATCTAGTCAGATAGTGCAAGGAAATCACAAATGGTTAGTCTCGTTTTTTGTCAAGAAGAAATGTAATAATTACCTTTCTGTTTATTGCAACAGAGAGATCATTTGCATTTTGCTAATCCATATGACAGGGAGGAATAAGCCACATCCTCAATCTGTGAGGCTGAGGGCTCCGTGGACCCTTCCGAGAGCTCATTGGTCACCCTTTAGAAATGTAAAGCAAGTAAATCAATATGATTTATAGTTTTGGGAGCAATTCTCTGCAGATCAATTTACCTAGGATAATTCTTTTAAAAACTGACTCTGGTAAAATGTTTCCTTTTCTTTCTGTGCTCAAGAAGATAATTAGACTAAAATGTTCCCTTATGCTCCAAAAATCTGACTTCTCATGATCTAATTTTTACTTTGTTTTTGTTTAAGCCCACATGCACCTTTCACTACTGCGCACTAGTGCAGCAAGTGCTCAGGCAAGAGGCTGCACTTTGTGTCCGTCTGTAGCAGAGAGAGGGGACAAGCACATATCTGCTCTATATGGCACCATTCAGGTTTGACTCAGGAGGTTCACTCATCTGCTGTGCTGTAAGCAGAGTAACTTGGGGCTTTCAAAAAGAAGTTATTCTAAATTGTGGGAGGTAGTATGATAAGATCTCCATCTGGCTTGCAGCAATTTGAGTACTTCTACTGCCTTGTTTATCCCATTTGAAATATCTAATGAATACAATATGCTGTCCCCAAAATAATATTGCATATAAGGCCTGTAAATCTAGAGTACAAAGTTTCGTAAGAGAGCTCAGCACATTACCTCTCTATAAATGTTAACTGAGTGTTTCTTATAGTGCTTTCCTGAGCTTCTATCACAGCCAACAAGCAGCCAGGGAAGTACAGGCAGCAGGGATGCTGAAGTACCGGTGGAGATCGAATCCAGTGCTCAAGCTGTTTGTTGCTGGTTTTTCACCCCCAACAACTTTTCACTTATATTTTTCAGGGAGCAGCAAATGGGACAATGACCCAGGAACCAGGTGTGACCCCAGAACAGGCAGTGATGGATGCTGGCAATGGGGCCCATTGAGAGCCCCAGACACAGGGAGCAATGAACCAAGTCCAGGGTCCACCCAGGGTGCCCAGTCAGGTACAAAAGCACGAGAGGCCAAAGAGAACACCAGAGATGAGCCACCTCCAACATAGGGCCAAGGTCCACCTAGGAGATTAATACACAAACACCCCCATCTCAGGCAGGGACTAAGTGCCCTGGGGCTGAGCTTCAATAGAGCCCCTGGGCCATGGGCAAGGGCTGTGGGTGGGGGTTCCAAGTGAGGCTGGGGGTAATTAAGGTCTCTTGACGCATTCAGGGCCCTGACAATATCTGGAAATCGGTGAGGTCCAAATTCATCAGTTTGTTTGCTTGAGTTTGGTACAGAGCATGAGCAAACAAGTCAGGGTAAATGAGGAGCCAACCAACAGTTTAGGCTTGAGTCCAATTTTTCAGAACAAGGTGGTTGTGCAACTGCAGCCTCGGTGCAAGCAGACCCGGGGATCAGGTGTGCAGCAGCTAGAGACAGACTTGCTGCAAAACAAAGAAGTGCCCATGATGACCTGTGTGATTGTACACGCAGGTACCCAGTATCTGCTGGTCACCAGTATTTCGCTGTGCCTCACTGTTTTTTTTTATTTAGGTGAATCTACCAACACTTGACATAGACCAAACTGGCTCCAAGGGTTGCACTTATGACTGGGGCTGCACCCGAAAGGGGCAGAGATACAGAAGGCCCAGGCGGAAGAGGTTGTTCCATGAAGCTTTTGAACCTCTTTCTGCTGCACACAGTCTCTGAGAAGACCCAACACTTGGATGTTTCTCCAAAAGAGGTTGAGGTCCCTTTATGGCAGACTCTTGCACTGAACGAGATGGATCATTTTGCTGATGAAATATTATGTGGCATTTGCATTGCTCTCTTAAAATATATGTTTATAGAAAATGATATATATTTATATATATTTACAGTCACTTCTTTTTTTTGCCTTTATGAACTGATGGAAAATAATGTCTTGGTTTGGGAGAAAATGATTTTGCCGTCAGACTTCATGAGCCTCCCTTCATTCATTGCAAATGTTGCCCATTTTAACACCAACTTCCAGAGGCCCCGTATGACAGTACAATACAGATCAGAAATATTGAGTGCATTACAAGTAGCAGGTTACACTTCAAAACACTTGGTTCACAGTGTTCAAGACCATTAATCATTTTTATTATTCTAAAGGACTGAAAGGGCTTAGAAACTTTGCCTAGGAAGCAGTATAGATTCTGAACAGCTGCACTACGATTCCTGCTCACATTAGGTTTTGGACAGACCATTGATTTTCAGTAAATGCTCTTGGCGGCCAGGAAGTGCTGAAACTGGCAAACTTTCTCTTGCAAACTTTTTTTTTTTTCCCCCTTCTGAAATGAAAAACATGCTGGTTATTCTGATTTAGATCATCAGTATGGCCCTGATTTACCACTACATCACAGTGTCATAAAACTGGAGTATCAAGGGAATTTAGTTACAAACCAGAAAAAATCAAATTCACTGCAGGGAGCATATATACTATTTTTGCAAGATTTTTTTTTTGAGTCTGTGTTAATAGGCACTGTATATGTAAACTTTTGCATATGGTTTTTCTTTGCTGTTATGACAATTGATAGTAAGGAACATACTCAACAGAGTTTGTCTGTATGTGAATTCAGATTTTCAGAAGAGACTGAAAAAACATTGCTCTTAGAGAAGTATGCACACAAACTAATAAAAGTATCATCACTACCCATGCAAATGCATGTATGCTAAAATTACCTTTAATATCTGTATATATTTTTGCATATTTAATTTGGCAAACAAATGTACCAGCCACTTTATGGAAAGACGACAGGATACTTTGCCCCAGGTTTCCTTCCTGGAAGTTACACTTTACTGTGAACTGGAACATACAGCCTGCATTGTTCCCAAACCTGCGTGACTGAAGAGAGACATCTAGACTAGGTTACATTTTGAAGGGAAAATAAGATTGTAGTATGGACTTGAATGTTGGATTTAAATGCATAGAAAAATTTGAATTATATTTAAAAAAAAAAACAATCCGTATCTGAAAATGGCATTCTAATTAAATTCTTTCAAGTGAGAAAGGGGATAAGTAAACACCATTTATATCCCTTAGGCAAAGCGATATAACTTTTTTTTTTCATTTTCTCTTTTCAGGCTCCTTACAAACCATATTGTTTCTTGTAGAGAGAGAAAGTGGAGAAACTGGAAACCCCCCTGCCCTGCCAGCAGAGATGGAAACCAAAAAAGTTCAGTTGCAAAAACCTGAAATGATGTTCTGAACAGGTATAGTATAAAGCAGTGATATTTTGATATTTTAATTTGAACCATTTAGAATGGAGGTAGAATTGTATCATATTTGAAAATGCTTCTGGAAAACAAAAAAAACTGGCAGTTTTTGTCATTGAGTTTTTCTTGAAAAAGGTTCTTATGAAGAGTAGTCATGCAAAAAAAAAAAGTGCTATAAGTTGGTTAGTGTGAAGTACTGCGGTCAGAGAAATTGAAACATTTTCTATTTGGCATTTGCAGTCCTATAGAAATCTTCATGTAGAAGATGGGAAAAAGGAAATTCAAATGGAGCATTTGATGTAATTTTTCAAATATTCAATATAAAAAAGGGCCTGTTTCCTAGCTCAGTAAAAATAAATTTACTGTTTGCAAAGATGGGCAGTTATACAAAATCAGTGTTTCTCTTTCTCTTTCTTTCTTTCTTTCTTTCTTTCTTTCTTTCTTTCTTTCTTTCTTTCTTTCTTTCTTTCTTTCTTTCTTTCTTTCTTTCTTTCTTTCTTTCTTTCTTTCTTTCTTCCTTCCTTCCTTCCTTCCTTCCTTCCTTCCTTCCTTCCTTCCTTCCTTCCTTCCTTCCTTCCTTCCTTCCTTCCTTCCTTCCTTCC
>VWZZ01006928.1:729057-765523 GCA_013399095.1 Psophia crepitans
TCCTTCCTTCCTTCTCTCTTTCTCTCTCTTTCTCTTTCTCTCTTTCTCTTTATTTTTGTGATAGAATAAGTTTCTATTTTTTATTGCTTTCATAGGCTCAAATCCCACTCATGCTGAATGAAACAAATAAGATCTCTCAAACCTTGTAACTTGTAACATCTCATGATTCTTAAATTAATGTCACTATTTATAGGGTGGAGGCCCACACTGTTATGATTTAGTGCACACGCGGCTGGCACAGCTGCAGGAGGGTATCAGACAGCGAGCCTGCTCTGTCTTATTTACACAGACCCACACGTTTTTCATCTCTCGTTGGTATTTTTATTTCAGTAGCATTTGAGATCCCATTTTCCTGCACTTTCACATGAGAAAATAGTGCCTGTCCTGAAGAGCTGAGATTTTAACAGCAGACGAACAGAAGTGGGGGAGGGAAGAGGAGGACTCCCCCATCCCCTCTGCTCAGCTCCGGGTTCCCAACGGGAAAGCTGGGATACAGACTCCTGCCGATTTCAAACTGAGTTGTTGGTTTTTTTTTTAAAGAGAGTCAGTCAGGCTTTGGGATTGCACAGAAAAACAATTTGATGCACGGTGCCACTTAGAAAGTAAACTCGTGTCTTGACAATTTTCCACCAAAGCGTGTCCAACTTCCCAAACTGCTTTCTGTTGTTGCTTTTGGGATGAACTTGACTTTCATCGCAGAGAGCCCTCTCCTTTGTTTTCAAAGGCTTTTCCTGCCAAGCAAAGTAACTATATTTCTCAAGCACAGTCCTCTGAAGGCACTGAAGCATGTTGAATACAGAAGAGTAATTTGTTCCCTCAGGCTGTATATGTCTTGTATTAAAAATTACAAGATGAGAATCTACGGCTGTGCTGGGAGCACACACTGGATTTGTTGTATGGTGAGAAGAAAACAGGTTATGGCTAATCTTGTTCATTCGTTGCAGATAAGAGCGGTGCTGCCCTTTCTGCCTTTTTGTTTTCTTGGTTGGGATCAAATCCCCATCCGTCCGTCAATGTGAACAATTGTGTCTGAGTCAAGAGTGCTTTGATTAAAAATGATATGGTTGGAAACACCCTCTCTGCTGAGAAGAAATGAATAAGGAAATGGCCGTCATGTGTGAGCTTCTGGGGAGAGACTGTCTGCTCAGCTCGCAGGCCAGTCAAAATATGCTTTCTGGCAGGGAAATTAATAAATAGACCAGCTTCAATAGATGGAGATTTAAGGGCAAGAGACTAACGTTCTAAAATTCTTTTGGGTTGGAACTTAAATCCAATTTTAATGAGGTCATAGTAGAAAATTAATTTATTTTCTATCTTCCAAACAATATCTTCTTTGTTAAACAAGAAAATTGGAGAGGTGTTTTTTTTTAAATTATTATTGGTATATGTTTAAAAATGTGTAAAAGCTCTGGCCCCTTTCATTTCCTGAAGACAATCATGTGATAATCTTAAGTGGACCACAGAAATGTATTAATCTCATATCCCTAAGTGTTATAGAGAATTGCAAAACCTCCATACTTTGGCTTTCCTCAGTATGGGATGTCAAGCATGATATGAAAGGAGTGGTTTTGTAGCAAAAATACAAAAGTGCTGAGTAACAGCAACATGAGTATACAGGGACCTGTTATGGAGCAGTCTCCAGTGGAAGTGGTGGAAACTCCATCATTCAAAACATCAAAGTCTTATGACTGTTGAGACTCTCAGAGTACTGGGTGTTTTTCTTAAATGTCCAGCTTCTGGAATGGATGAATTTGTCAGCATTTCCATGTACCTTACATAAGAAAGCATACAGGCAAGCTACTAGTTTTCCTACTTGTGGAGAAAAGCTTAGAAGTGAGACTCGGAAAGATTCAAATACCAAGAAATGCAAAGAAGTAACAGTTCTTGATTTTGCAGATCTGGCAGATCTTTAAATTTTGAACCTGCAAGTTTGCCCATGCCTCAGCAAATAAAAGCAGTGGCCTGCGAAGTGTCCACAATAAAGAAATGTTGGTAGTAGGAGGTGGTGTGGGCACCCTGGGGTACCGACACCCTTCAAACACTCCCTGCTCACCCTTTGCCTGCGGCTGTTTGAAAATACACAAGTGTTTGGTTTGTGTTTCACAGAGCTGGTCGTGAGGCAGTGAGGAGGTACAATGTGAGTGCTTGATGAGTACAGAACTGCAGGGGTCCATGTCTGGGTCTTGGCTTTGGGTCTCTCATGGCCGGGGTGTGAATGTCACTATATATCTTAATCACTGGTTTTATGAGTGCTTTCCCTGTTCTGTTTCCCACATGAAGTGTGAAAGTCCTCCTCCTCAAAATAAGCTTTTATTTAACAAGAGACTTAGCAACATACCCTCAAATGAGCGGATAACTTTCCAGTGGCAGAGTGATGGCTGACCCAAGGGAAGAACAAAGGTAACTGATGGAAACAAGAGCTTCTTGAAGCAAATAATGTCTGATGGCTCCTCACTGCATGCAGGCAGGTAACACTTTATATATGGATCTCATCTGGATTTTGGAAGGAAATTAATTGAAGGCAAGACAGATATTTAGGGTAAGAGTGACTTGATGGAAGCAATGGCATAATAATGATGCATTAAACTACTCTACTGTGGTCAGAAAACACTCTCTCTGTTCACCAGTTCCGGATAAATCTCAGTACGTCTCCTTGCTGGAGAACCTATCCTCATCGATAACTTCCAGCGAAGGCAGGAACACAGCGTAATGCAGCTCTGTTACTACAAGTGCTTTTCAAGTGGCTGCAGAGATGCCTGGAATTCGTTTACACACACCCTTCTGCAAAATCCACCCAGGATTTTGTGCCAGCGACTGCACAGCCAGGGCACCATTAACTCTCTGGTGGCTGTGCGAAGACCATGTTTGCACTGAAAGTGAAGGGTGCACCCTGCCAGAGCGTTCCGTGCAAATTAAAATGCACTCACAAGTAGATTCCTAAAATTTCGCCTCCCACAGGGGCTGAGCTAGTCCTGCTGGGATATGAGGCACTGATTCCCAACCATGTTTCAAACTCACTGCTTAGCTCCTTAAGCCATCGCATGGCAACTGATGCTTGTGCTGAATGGAAAGGGGTATTCTTTACATGCAGATGCAGTTTAATGTCTTTGCCAAAGTTTTTTCACCTCCTCTGCTACCCTGAGCCATCACCTGCTAGTGCTTGTGGCGTGCAAATTAGAGAGTTTTCTTTATGAGTTGTACATAAAATCCACACCTCTGGTCATGCATGAGAAACTGCTGAAAGAGCCCGATACAGCCCTGAACGTGTTCCGTGTTTTATGGACAAGACCTTAAGGTTGTTTGCTTTTCAGAACTGCACCATGTGTCATGCCTGACCCTGCTGGCACTCACAGATACTGAATGACACACTCTTGGCAGGGGACCCAGCTGCCTAATTATGCATGCAGTTTACCTACATACTGGCTTTAAAAAGAGACCAATTAAGTAATCCAAGGGGTCAGAAGAAAAATGAAGGCATTACTAGAGGAGCAAAACCTTTTCTACCTCTTGAGGCAAACCCAAGTATTTTCACACTGTTGAGGAAAAAACAAAAGAGAGCAGATGTTTTCCCTTTAAAAAGAAGCGTATTTTGCTCCTTATTGGTGTTGATCACCATCACCCTTGGCATTCATTTTTGTTATGACAAAAAGAGAGATTCTCATGCTATTTGAGTATTATTTTATTGCTGATCTTTTTCTCATTCAATAGCTCTCAGCTTTCATGGGGTTATTTTCATAGAAGTGCTAGTTTAAGTGAGCAAAGATAACAGAATCTGCCTTTTCTTCTTTGCCTTGGTTGTTGATAGTTTTTCAAGTTGGGCTGGTATAACCCTAGCATCATTTACAGAACAGAATGGGCTTTCCAAATTATTCTATCTCCTAGTTAAACCGACATTTCAAAATCAAATTATCTGTCTGACAAAAGAACAAAACCGCTAAGAATTCTTATTACAACTTTTGACAACTATGAGGGACCTTCTTGAGTTTTTAGATGACCCACCACAAGGCTTTGCACAGGCTGCTGCCAGGCACACGATGCTGCAGGCAGTGCCAGTGCCCCACTGCAGTGTCCCACAGTTTGCAAACACCCAGGCACAAGCTGTGGTCCCAGCTCTGCAGCCCCATGGTCACCAGGCAGTGCAGGAGCAGTGTGGGAACATTTCCAACCTTAAAGCATTTGCCCTCTCAGTTTTGCTATACAGTAGTGATGAGTTTTCTCTGGAGGTGTGCCAAGCCCTTTTGGGTAATATACCTCTTGCAAAATAGGACATGAACTTGAGTGTTCTTGATTAAATCTTGTGGCATGCACACTTCAAGAGTTGCCCAGCAAATGCCTTCTGCATTTGACAGTGTGAATCCAAAGATAGCTCACGCTGCTGCTGTCTGGGTAAACTATTTTTCCTTCTGGTGCCTATAAAATAGCTGGAAAAACTTCTTGGGGGAGAAAAATTTCTGGAAACTCTGAAGTGAGCTGAATTCCCCAAGTCATTACACTTGGTTAGTGTCTTTCACAACACTGCTAAGCTCTAGGTAATGGTATGCATAACCCCGAAAAGCAGAAACAGAAAGACAGGAAATTATGGCTGAACTAGTGTTTTTCTTAGGGCGTTTGTGCTCACTGTTGGAGCAGCCAGTGCCAGGTATTGTGAAACACAGTGAGAAGCCCCTTTTCAGCTAAGTTTCTGTTTAAAATTCAACCAGATTATAGTGAGATATGAAAATCTCCAGAAGAGGTATCCTGTAAAGGCAGGAAGCTGCTTCAAGAAGTGTCACTTGCCTCTCTGGGAGTCCTGTGTACCCCCAGGTCATAGCCCCTGTGAATCTGACAGTGCTGCTAATCCTGCAGCTCCAGCATCACAGGGAGGTTCCCTCACTGGTGTAAGAAAAGGTCAGTCAATGCTTAAAACAATCATGATATACTCTTTGAGCTTTGAACAGTTTAGATTGTCCTCATAACTGCGGTGTTCAATGTACTTCATATATTTCAAATGAAGTTGTATCTCATTGTCTAGTGACGTAGGCTGCAATGCTTGGGCAAAAGCTCTGCATATTGCAGTGGGTGCTTCTCTGGTTATCTCTGTCTGTCTTATAGGCCCTTCTTAAAAAATGGTCAGTGTGCATGGCAATTCACAAAGATGTGATTCTCATTGACAAGCCTTGCTACTGTCCTGTTCCAGGACACCCAGATCTGATGGGCCCTTTGCTTGTGCTGCGCTTTAGACACAGTGCAGTGTTTAAAACAGCCTGAAGTCAGGGTAAGTCACCTGCCGTCAGGTTTCCTGAGGGATATAAAGCACAGTAGAGCAATATTTGCTGAAAAGCATGTTAAGGGCTACTGATCTTCCACTATTCCCCAGCCAGGTTTCTCCCCACAGCCTCTCCACACCTGAAACTTTGTGGTCTGTGCAACTGGCCAGCCAAACCCCTGCACTCTGCAGGTTATTTGGGGCAGGGAACAGCTTTTGCTTTGGATAACAATGAGGAGGGAAGGAGCAGCAGCAGGAGCAGCCCTTAAACCTTCACAAGGGGTGAAAAAATCAAATGCAGTTGTTGGGCAGCCACATGAAAGGATTAGAAGCAATGACAGCAAATTGTTCCCAAGTACACAGTGACAAACACAAACTTGCAGCCTTAAACGCTCCCCAATTAAAAGTGGCTTCTTCCAAGTTTTGACAGAGAAATGGTGGAGTTTTATGGTACCATTTGGCTCCAATTGTTTTTTAAGATCTTGATGTAGCAGCCAAATCTTTTTATTACAAAACAGATGAGTCTTGCGTGGCCTTAGGAGCTCTGCAGACAAATACCTGACACACCGTGTAGCGAGCGCCATAAGGAATAGATCAAGCCTTGCTCACGCGTGTTGTTCATTTACACCTTGCATCACACACAGCCCAGTGCCTTCATCTCAGCTTTGTACTAAATCTAGACAATGAGCCTGATTCACCACTGCATTCCTTTATTTTTACCTCAGGATAATTCCATTTAAATCGGAGTATGGACTGGACTAACCCAGTGGTTTTTGTGCCAAAGAAATCAACGCTACAAGCCTTTGAGCTTCCTGACCTGCTGTTTTGCTTTAGCCTTCACTTTGGGGTTTTTTATCCTACTTGGGGATCTTGATGGGTTCATATTTGTTGGAGGCTCCTCTGTTGTCTCAAGAGAGCCAGTTAGGTGCTAGAATTAAATACTGAATGACAGATTTTTCATAGCATGGGAAGAGCAAAACAAAACAGCTGTCTGCATAGACCTGAAGGAGCAGGAACTAGACCGGTCTTTAAAAATAAACTTGGCATTGGAGATGGTGACTGAGATAAAGTTATAGCCAAAATTGGTGAATATTTAGGATGCTCAAAAATATTCCTATGTTAGTGGTTTGCAAATGTGGGAACAATATATTCAAGCTTTATTTTCTTTAGCGTGTTCTTTGGCTTAAAGTGAAGTTCAACATTCAAAATGACCATGTAATAATGGAACCATTTCAGTTGATCTGCTGTTTTTCTGTATTCAGTCAGATCCACTGCCTCTAGTGCCAAAAATAAGTTTTTACTGATTTTTACTTCTGTTAGCCGAAAGAACCAAAACAATAGAGAACCAGCAAACTGAAGACTCAACTGTACAAATTCAAGTTCACTAAATTCACCTGTTCAAACTCATTAAGACAGTGGGGTACCATGAATATTGCTGAGATTCTAATTTGACCTACCGAATAATGCGTGATGAAGGTATAGGGCTGAAAGAACACACACACACACAGAAAACAGACTTTGATCTTGGTAATGTAACTCTTATTAAACAATATTTGCTTGCAATATACATATATTTTTGTATGGAAATCAAAACGAGGAGGAGTAAATACTCCATGATGGTTTTTTTCCAACGATGGTCTTCAGAGCCAAACTGTACTTTTGTCTCCACTGCAGCACTGATGGCTTCTCATTTGCACATCCCACAGTAAGTGAAATTAAAGTAAAAAAATTCCTCTTCCCCATCAAAGTGCCTCAGCCCTGGCCCCAGCTGAGCTGCTCCATATGTGAAAGCAAACCACAGTCCCTGTGGTGTGTTTGTCCCCAACTCTGCCGCAGGATGGCAGGAGAAGGGACATTTCACCAGGGAGATGCTTTGTCTACCAGAGCCAGGAATGAGTTATGAGAACATTATTTGCCAGTGCTGCCATGTACGCAGCTGCAAACGGCAGCTTTGGTCACCATCTGCATTACCTGCTGAGCTGCTCGTGTGAAAGGGACTGTGCAGGTGTCAATGGCCATCTTCATGGATACGTGGAGCAGGAAGAATGAGCGAGAATAAAATTTTTGCAACTGTGACTTCATTTTTGCATGACCATAGCAAAAGGCAGGGCCATTTCAACAGCTTATGGGGTCTGTTTGGAGGGCCACATCCCAAAGCACAGTTTGACGGGCTTTGTGCAGACCCAGTTTTGTCTGTTTGTGCATTGGGGATGTTAACTCCATGTTGGGGAAGATCTGGGAAGACTCCGTTTACAGCTCTGCTGTTTCATTTCCCAGGACCTTGCAAAAATGTTTCCCGGTTTTGATGTGTGAGAGTCTACTCTGGTTACCACTCAGCTGCAGAGTATGAAGCCCAAATCCAGAGATTAAGTTTAGCTTGAACAGTTGTAATTAACTCATTTGTGTGCCTAATTCATCTGTCCCCGACTTTGCTCAGTTTTCAGGGCAACACAAGAATGGGTCACAGGTACGCAAGTTTTTCAGCAGGGAGGTACTTGGTTTGGAGGCTACGACAGAATGCAAAACCAGATTAGTTTCACATAATGTCTAGTTTCCTTACTGGCATTTTCTATGAGTGCATTTATCAGGGAAGCTGTGAAAATCAGGAAAGCTGCTTGACAGGAACTTCGAAGTAGTGCTGAGGTCCAAGGTATTTCTCAACGCCATTGCTGGCATGAGAAATGGATGCCTCTTTGTATTTCACATGAATCTCTACTTTCTTTCATGTGCAAGGCCCAGTTATAATGTAACTTAGAGAAAAGTATCTGGGATACTATATACTGTCCAGGAATACCTATGTGCACTTCCATTGAAATCAGTAGCTATGCACAAAAGGTTTTTATATTACGTCATTAAATGTGTTGAAATTGTTAATTCAAGCACTTAAAAACTAGGATAGTAAAAAATTAATTTTGTAACTATAGCGCAGCCTTTTTTTCCCCTATGCTTGTTTTAAGGTGGCTTCTTCCCTCCCACTCCACCTCCCTCCCCACATGATTCGGTTAAATCACAGTTCATAGAATCATAGAATCAGAATATCCCAAGCTGGAAGGGACCCCTAAGGGCCATCGAGTCCACCTCCTGGCTCCACACAGGACCAGCCCAACCAGAGCAGATGGCTGAGAGCGTTGGCCAGACGCTGCTTGAACTCAGCCCAGCTCGGGATGGTGACCACTGCCCTGGGGAGCCTGTTCCAGGGCTCCACCACCCTCTGGGGGAAGAACCTTCTCCTGATCTCCACCCTAACCCTCCCCTGGGGCAGCTCCAGGCCGTTCCCTGGGGTTCTATCGCTGGGCACCAGAGGGAGGAGATCAGCGCCTGCCCCTGGGCTCCCCCTCAGGAGGAAGCTGTAGGCCGCCATGAGCTCTGCCCTCAGCCTCCTCTTCTCCAGGCTGAACAAACCAAGGGACTTTCGCCTCTCCTCACACGCCTTCCTCTCTAGACCCTTCCCCACCTTTGTTGCCCTCCTTTGGACACTCCCCAATAGTTTCATGTCCTTTTTTGTACTGTGACACCCAAACCTGCACCCACCACTTGAGGCGAGGCCACACCTGCGCAGAGTGGGACAATCCCATCCCTGGCCCAGCTGGCAATGCCGTGCTTGGTGCCTCCCAGGACATGGTTGGCCTTCCTGGCAGCCTGGCACACTGTTGGCTCATGTTCAACTTGCTGTCAACCAAGACCCCCAAGTCCCTCTTGGCATGGCTGCTCTCCAGCGTCTGACCCCGCAGTCTGTCTGTACAGCCAGGGTTGCCTCTTCCCAAGTGGGAATTGCATTATCCTGTACTGCTTCATCCACTGGATGCTCACTGGCTACTCAGGATTTTTATATCACTTTTTAATATGCAGTCCCAGATGTTTTGTACTGCACATTACTCAAATGCTGCCGGAATATGAAAGTTAATTTACTTGTGTACATTTCCGTGGTGGTATTACCATCATATCTGAATGCCTCTCCAAATCAATTACTTCACCTTTGCATCAATGCTGCAATAGGCAATCATATTACTAGCCCCCTTTTACAGCTAAGTAGAGAAGACACCTTCTCAGCTTCCACAAGACTCTGATGAGTATATACAGACATTTCTGAACTGCATGAATTAGTCAGACACAGGCAAAGGTGTAGTCGCACCAGGGACTGCAAATGATCCAGACACCATGCTGATTCCCACACCACCAAATGTCAAGCCCTTGCTAAAAAGAAGGGAGGAGGCAAGAACTTCTCAGTGAAATGTGTGCGAGATTTTTATTTTTATAGCATTTCTAAGCTTCAGAGACATCACCCAGGTGGGTCAGAATGTCAGGATCTAAATGGCAACACTTTGAGCTGCCTAATGTGACGAAAACCTTACACAGACCCTCTGCTCCTCCTCCTGTTTTGCCTCCTTGTATAGTGCACTTGTGACCAGAAGAGCCTTAATTAACTCTTAAACGTGTCCTAAAACAGCAGGTGGAATTTATTCCCATCATTCTTTTGTGTATTCCCTTTTCCCTAAGCACAAAAGAAAACGTTGTGCTGCTTCGGAGGACTCCTCAGCCAGTATTCCTTGTGGCTCTATTTTTGTGGCTGATGAAAACATGCAGGTCAGTGCTGACAAACACAGCTCGCACCCTGCTTTCTGCAGTCCTAGGGAGGAGCTGGTCTGGCTTTCTGGGTGAAAACTCTTTGCACTGCTCTGACTGGAGTATATTGCTGCTTGGGTGGCAGCCAGTTACACAGCACATCTGTGAAATCTGGGGGCTGCCTGGTTTGAAGCAGTGTCGCTATTATATCATGTCCAAACTATTTGTGAATGGGAACTGATGGTGATACTTTCAGCAGAAAAATACCTTTTCTGAAGCTACATGCAATAGCTAGACTTGTAAATGTCCAGAGGCTATTTAAGAATTTCAGTATATATGTGATTTTATATATGTGCACGAATCTGTATCAGAGAGGTTTCTGGCTTTTCAAATGATGCTAACACTGTACTATAGCATGCAAGTTGCACATAAATTAGCTACAATGAATAATAAAAATTAAAATGTTGAGGCTTGTTAGATCCTCTTCTCCTGTCACTCTCTAAATGTTTCACATAACTCTTTCTCCTATGTGATGGCTTACTGCCATTCATGACAGCATTAGTACACTAATCAAGCACTAGCATTAATCAAAGAGATATTCAGTCCTACTCTGAACATGTCTAGATGACAGAGGAGCCAAGATCTGTGCAGAATTGGATGCTTGTAAAAGCGTCATTACTTGTACATCTTACACAGCAATGGGGGAGGAATTTTAAGAAAATAATTTTAAAAGAGATGAAGTTAAATAGACCTGAGCAAAATGGACTGTTAGCTGTCAAACTGAGCTACCTTAAGCAATAGAGCTTCTGCTTTCTGGCAGCTCAGATCACTGTTTAAAAAGATCATTTTATATACCTATGTTCCCCTCTTTTGCCTTTGTAACCTCTCATGGATGATAGAGATTTTCAGAGAGACTGTGATGCTTGAAATGAAGGCAGTATTTTATCAGATTTCCCCACAAGTCCCAGACTTATCCTCCTAACTTAGACATTTCTCAGGCACCTACAACTTGGCTGATAGAAAAGGGACTGTATTATTTCTAACTGAACCACTGCGGATATAATAATGTCTGCAGTAAATTAAATGAGAAGGAAGGACACCTGTGTTACCCTCTTGCTCGCTACAGGGCAGCGTTCGGAGGTGAGCACAGGCACGGGGGAACTTTTACGGTGCTGGAACAAAGGCACGATTGACCCCTGACATCATTTAAAGCTACTTGATGCCAAGGACTTCCTCACTTTTTACGGATATTGAAACAAATAAGTCATGGAAATGATGACTGACCCCAACCATATGGAAGCAAAGAGATTAGCTGCTAATATGGAAAGTTACCTGGCCAGCGTTGAGATCAGTCACGAGGGAAGGGGGAGATCAGAGGGAGGGCTGCCGAAATCGTGAGGTAATGTGGCTGCTGGTGAAGAGGAGCTGGAGCTCGGGACGACTGGAAGAGAAGAGGAAACGTTTTTTTTTTCTGTGCTGAAGCCAAAAGTGTACGTCATAATGTGGCTGACTGACAGAGCTGTGTTTTCCAGGACGTGCTTGATATTATGGGAATAACAAGCACGAGGAAGTTACTGTGAAGTGCATGGGAGGAAAAGCAGTAAATCAAGGACCAGCACAAGGCTGGAAAGCCTCTGCCCGGTCCTTAGCAAAATATAAGCAAGAACAAGGAGTTGGGGAGCAGGAAAAAGTCCGCAGGAGGAATTAGAGGAAAGAAGAAATGCGGAGCAGTGTGGTGCAGGGATGGCTCTGCTGACAGGAGTACTGCTCAGATGCTCTTGTGGGACAGACCAAGCTAAAAAACAACATCGAGCCGATTAAAAAAATGGAGTGTATAAATGCAAGACAAAAAAAAAATCTTTCTAGCAACTTGATTGCATGGATTAATTAGGTGATACCACTCTCTGTTTAAATAAATACCCCACTGAAACCCAACAGGAAAACTTCACAGTGAGCTCTCTCCTGCAGTAGCTCACAGCACACAGAGAGATGATACTGGCTCACTAAAGATTATTTTGGTCTGCAATTTCCAGTTTTCCCGAGCATAGGATTTAAATCCTCACAAAACCTGCTTAGATAGATTCCAAAGCTAAGGTGTGTACAGCTGAATAAACAGCAAAAAGAGGACAGGTTTTAAATCAGAACATGGATGTTCTATTATCAAGAGCGTCAGCCAGAACATATCTGAAACATGTAGACTTTAAATTTAACAAATGACCGTTGCTATGAATTACCTTGGAAAAGACCGAAATACAGTTGCTAGGGGGATCAGAGCCTTAGACATCTATAGAACTGGGAAGGTCGAAAGAAAGAGAAAACAAGAAGTAAGGCTGAAGTAAATTTTTTACCGTTCACACTTGGGATAACCATGATGTAATCCTGTTGAACCTGATCTGAGAACAATAGTCTACAAGAGAAGATGTTTCTTGCTGAGAGTAAGCAAAAGGAACGGGCCCATACTGGTGAAGGGTTGTGGCACGCAGACTCAAATCCAGGAAATGAGGAATTAGCATGGAGCCATTGGCATGAAAGATCAGAAAACATATTGTGTGGGATAATATACTGCGAGAGGTCATTCCTACACTTGTTATGAATTATTTTAAGACGTAAAGAAATCGTGTCGACATTTCTGTCCATCTGTCTACCCATAGTGGAACTTCTGGTGAAACTAGATTTGAGGGTTTTTTATAGTCAGACTAAGTGGAAGTTGAATATCATGAAAATTATGATTTTTGTTAAAATGAATCTTTGCCTTAGGATTGCTTGAAAGACACTATGTGGATCACAATTGTGCAGCAAACTATTTAGGTCCCATTAATTAGATCCATAAAGGAAAATGACAAAGGATGGAAGTAGAACTAAGACATTATAGCTTCACATCGCTTTTCTTTTTTTCTTTGTTTGCTATTGAGTCCTGATAATTCATGGGTTTTTGAATAATTTTCTTTCTGAACACTGACTAACACATTTGGTATACAATGTATGCATTATGTTAGCTTAAGTTTTTGGTAATTATGGAAATCCGTCACCCTTAGAGCTGCCTTCTGTTTCCATTCTTGTCTCTGACTTTGGTGGCTGAAATTTCTTTCAGTGTCATAAAATTTAGGGTTGTAAAATTCATATTGTAACTTTAACAGCCACATCTGTTTTAAACATTTTTGTTTTAAGAACTCAATGTGAATTTAATGACAAGGCAATAAAAGTAAAAGTTGAAGGAAATTATCACAGATTTGTAAAGCCGTAAGATATGTTTCTGCACTTCTGTGGGCCATCAAATTACAAAGAAACAACCCAATTGCTTTTATTGCAGCAATTCTGCTCTTAAAGTGTTTCATAGTTTAATCTATTTAATCTATTAGCAAGAATTAACATTTCATTTACATCAGTATTAATAATGACAATTATACCCAGGTGTAGGATATTGCCATTAGCATACAGACACCCACACCACATTCAGAAAAAAAATAATTCTCTACTGTGTTTTGACAGTAATAGATGATAAATTATCAACATATTTTGTGTGCCACCCAATCAACCTACAGAACTGAGACTGTAACAAGAATCACTTCTGTCTTCAGGACCTTGCTGCAGACCAAGCTTTCGGATGATGTCAGTCAGGATGATGTGGCTGTCTAGCGCTACTCAGACCCATCTGTACAGCAGAATCACAGAAGTGCTGCGGGTAGATGGGATCTCTGGAGACCATCTAGTCCAGCCCCCTGCTCCAAGCAGGGTCAGCCAGAGCAGGTTGCTCAACACCACGTCCAGTCGGGTTTTGAGTATCTTTACAACCTCTTTGGGAAACCTGGTCCACTGTCTGACCACCCTCACCGTGAAAAGAATACATTTTCATATGTATTAGTGGAATTTTTTGTATGTGATTTTGTGCCCACTGCCTCTTGTTCTGTCACTGCCTCTTGTTCTGTCACTGGATACCACTGATCCATCTTCTCATCTGCCTCCCATCAGATATTTGTACACATTAATAAGGTCCCCAGGAGGCTTCTCTTCTCCAGGCTGAACAGTCCCAGCTCTCAGCTTCTCTTCATGTTGGATGCTCCAGTCCCTCAATCATTTTTCTTGCCCTTTTCTGGCCTCGCTCCATTATGTCCATGCCTCTGTTGTTCTGGGGAGCCCAGAAACCATTAATTATAGCCCATCAGAAAGGATAAGTTTAATGTGATGTTTAGTACCTCTGACACTAGATCTCCTGGTCCTTCTCTGCCTCTCCTCCTGGGCCTTTTCTGTTTGATGTCTGTCTCTGCTGATAAATGGAGACCAAATGGAAAGCTGTAAAAATCTGTCCTACAAATCCTTTAATGTTGCATGTAATGTTTATCAAATCAGAGTCACATAAACATTTATGTAAATCAATTAGGAGCGAGCAGCCAGCACTCAGGATTGCTTTCAGTATCACTTTCATACCTAAAACCCTTCTAGGCAGACCTGGTTAACCCAGTCAATATGTTACAAGCTGTCTCGGTGCCATCTTTTATATATGTTTGCAAAACTCATTACGGCAGAGGAAAGGCAGGGGTTTTAAGAGAAGAAATTCAATGACTAGAAGTATTTCAGCAACCTATCCTGCCAAATATAATTGCTACCGTGGCCTGACTCTTGGCATCTGGTTGTGGCCCAGTTGTTATGGCTGTCACTTTGGAGAACTGTCAGTCTTCTACAGTATTTAATAAAGCCATTATAAAGAACTCTTTCTTAGATGAGATTTCACAAAGAAACACAGACTCTATCTCACTGACATCTATTTCAGATAAAGTGATTTACTAAGTATTTACAAGTGAGTTGCTGCTCCTGGCATTCAGAGCTCACCACCAGTGCGATAGTTAAAAAGTTGGTTGAAAACAGGCCCGCTCAGGACAGATTTAAAATTGCTTCTTACAGTAGATCAAAGATAAGAAAAATAGTAGCACTGCAGGTTTGAAATGTAATTTGATCCTTAGAGGGGCAACACTGAGCTCAAAGGAGTTTCTGTTACACCGGTAAGTGATGCAGTAAGTTACCACAACACAGGTTTATCATGCTCAGAGCTGCAGTGTTTTCTTGCTTTATCATTTTGAGATTATTATCTTCAATTCATAGATATGACATGGAGCAAATGTGTAAGGAATCCATATTTCACCAGTTCTTTTTAATTGCTTAATGTAACTTATATATAGACAGGCTATGGCTTTCCATTGGCAAGTTGACATAAGTTTGTGCAATTTGTCTGTTTTGTCTGCAAAATTCTGTGGATTAAGTTAAAAGCATCTGCTGCAAATTTGTTCCTAGTAGCCTCACTTGGATATAGAAAGGTGCTAATAACTTGCCAAAATTTATGAAGCCTGACTCTGTGCTCTCTGACAGACTCTCTGAGGTCTTGAGCTGATAAAAAAAGCTTCCAAAAGTGATTTTTTACATTATAGACTTGACATCTGTGTGATAGTTTGTCTCATCTATGTAGGTTCAATGATGGCACACAAACTAGTTTGTTTGTTGGGTTTTTTTACTTTCAATGCAAGAGAGCACTCAATTTGTCAGCTGTGTGCACAGATTCCTACTTTCCTTGTCAGATAATAATGAAGCACATCTCACACAGGAACTTCACATACTCATCATTTACTTTCTCTGTTATTTTTGGAAGATCTGGTCGGTAGACACTAAAAGAGCATAACTTATAATAGAAAATACTATCCCAATTTGACCACAACCTTAGTCTTTATTTTCTATGAAATCACAGGTCAAAACTTGCACAATAGTGGGTCAATTGCATTGCAGGAGAAAAATTTAGGACGATCAGCTAAATTTGTGCAAGGCACTGGATCTACTCCATTTCTCAAGAAAAAAGTCCTGAGATCACAGTGGAGACAGTAATTTAGTTATATGACTTGTAGATACATAATTTTGTCATTCATAATGCAGCAGTGTCATATTTAATAAAACTGAGAGCACATTAAGCACTTTTGCCTGATTAATACCTTATTCTTCCGTGCTTGCCATGAGCAAAAGAAAAGATGTACAGAAAACTTTCCTTTGTGCCTTTCTTTTTAGTGCTGTTTTCTATCCTTAGAAAGCCTGGGATGATACATGCTGCATTTTAGGGTAGAGAAAGTGAAAATGTGAATGCTGCTCTTTGATTTTAATGAAGTCAGGGACATTCAAAATTATTTTTGCTTTATTTGAATTAAAACAAAATCCCAAAGGCCACTCTTTCCTTCACTGGCACTCGTATTTTCCTCCTGACTTCAATAGGTCTTATTACAGTTTGAAACTGAGATTGAATTTTTAAAATTTAAAAGAATAACAAAAAAAAGCAGCCAGAAAATTGCAGAAAGAAAATAAAAACTCTGACATTTGTTCCATTTTTACCAGAGGCAGTAGGTTTCATGCAGAATTAATGAGAGAAGAATTTGAATCTAAAAATGTAATTTGGTTTCTTATTTCTCTTTTCTGTCACTTCCACTGAAGAAACAGACTTACAATACGTCTTTGCTTGCTTAATGCTATTGCTAATTGCCCAGATGGGACTCTGAGAGACCATTAAGTGTCTATTGATTGTAATCAGCTTGCCTATGACAGATGAAGTTGGCTCTGGAAGGTTTTTTTTTTCTTTTTTTTTTTTCCCCCCTGTCTGGTGCTGTAAACTGAGGTCTTCATGCTCTTGCTGACCGTGACTTTCCTGCATTGACTCTCATACATTTTTCCAACTTGCCTGGTGCTTTTTGTTACTCAGACAGCTGAGCCTGCCTGATGGCAAGTGCTGTCCTGCATGGTGGGTGCACCTAGCCCTCTGACTGTTTAACCCCTGAGCGTCTGCACTGCACGCTTGCCAGTATTTGCTGTTGCTGAGGTTCAAGTGTTGAGAAATTCCATATGGTCAAAATACTCTTTTGTAGGAGTGATGAGTGCCTGGGGCTCTGCACCTGCGTGTACCCACACCACCTTAACGGGATCTGGGCTCTGCTCCGATGGTCACTTTTTTCGCAGGTAAAATACGACGTGTAATGTTTTCCTCGAGAGTCGTTACCACTTTTGTGGGTGAAGGTATGCAAGCCCTGTTTGGTTGCTAGCTAACATGAATTTGAAACCGCTTAGCGAGTCATCCATGTTTTGCCTGATAAGTGTGTCACGTTCATTACCCCCCAAGGAAGGGTGAAAGATCTGCTCAGCTTCCCTCTAGTTGGAAACCTAAATCTCTGGGCAGTGCTTAGTACATTGTTCAACAGCTAAAGAAAGTGCTGTGTTAAAAATAGAAGCTGTCTACAAATAAAGAGGAAGAAGGAGCTGGGGAAATGTACAGTTTCAAGAGCATAGGAGGTGGTAGGACTGAGTGGAAAAGAAAAATGAGAAACACTGTATAGGAAGAACAGATGCAGGGGGAAAAAATGAAAATAAAATTATTCTCTGGAAATGAAAACAAAGGCAGTAACAAAACTGCCTGAAATAGAAGAGGAAGTCTAGAGTTATAAAATGAGTAAAAATAGGTGTGATAATGGAGGTGGGGGAAAAGGTACCATTTCCCAGTAGCCCTGGCAACTCTTTGGGCAGGCTGTGCAGGCTTCCCGCAGCCTGTACTGGTGGGACTGGAGACCCCAGGATGGCATTTCATGCAAGTGAAGGGAAGGACCGGAGCCCAGGAACACATGTGAAAACAAAGCTCCTCGGTCTGCCAGATGATTATTGTGTCATCTGCAGGAAAGGCTGCTCTATAATGTCAGGTCAGTGTAATCTCCGTAACTGGCAAATGTGTTGCGCTGATCACTCGCGCTCTGACCACTGTCAGTCAACTGACTGGCATCAGCTTTTGTTGCTTCCCCGTATTCACCACTGTTACTTTTCGTTTCGGTCTGTTCAAATCCTAATTTGATGATCCTGAACATGCCTTGTGTAAACCTCATCCTTCTCTGGCTATTTCCTCAAGAGAGACAACTGCTTGCCCCGTAGCCCCCTTGTTTTCAATGCAGTTGAAAAATTGTTGTAACACATTGAGCTGCACGATCAGATTTCACCCCGTTTCGGGGGCCTGCACGGTCTCTCATGAGATGCCTCATTGATTCAAAGCACTTACAGTGACCTACTGGACTCTGTGTAATATAAGGTCTGTTGTGTCGAGGAAATGTTCCATCTGTGTGTGCCATCCAGCAAACGGCTTGTCCGCACCAAGGTCAACGCCGGCAGCTCAGCCTGCAAAGCTGTTGCTCGTGGGTCTCATTGTATGATGCTGTGTCTGGAGCTGTACGTGGAGTGGGCACAAACAGACACGTGTGGGTCTATGCAGAGAGCACCAAGCACATGCCAGTCTCTAGCAGCCAAAGGGCAGGGAGAACTGGAGACAGATCTGCGTTTTTACTGCCGAGTGGTTCAAATATTGCTCGTAACTCAAAACACCAACCTTGTCTTCAGAGTGACATGAACTTAGGGCTGAGTTTGGCCTCAGATGTTAGTAAAGGAGAGTCCAGGATCTTCTTGGGTTGGAAACATGTTATGTACAAGTAATGGCAAATGTTCCCCAAGACTCCAGCGTGGCTGAGTGAGCCCCACTTTATGCATCAGTCCGGTCTGAGCTGTGGGCCTGCTGACTCCTGACAGATTTCCTAGTGCCAGACAGAACTCGTTCCCTGAGTCTGGGACCAGTGCAGGACGTCGTGGGCTCTGCCTCCCGCAGCCAGCCAGGCCCACTCACCCCTCTCCTAAACGCAGCTGCCGGGGTACCCAGGTTTAGGTGCAAACAGAAACTCTGTGCACTCCTTCTCTGCAGTCCCCCAAAGGGAAGGAGCACATTCACCATCTGCACAGCACAGGCGTGGGTCCCCGTGCAAACGCCCCGCACAACCTGGCAGAGCTCGCACACTGCCCCGATTGTTCTGCCGGGCTGCCCGCTCCGGTGCACAGCTGCAGGGAGACAGCCATCTGCACCAGCAGAGCCGCTGCGGCGCGGTACGGGCAGACCTTAGGCTGAAGTGGCAGCCATTCAAGAGCTGACATGAACTAATTTATGAGAAATTGCTTTTAGCAGGTGCTAACCTGTCTCGATCACGGATAACAGGATAGTCGCTATTGGGAATCAAACCAAAGAGCCATAAAACCTGACTATCATTATGCAGTTTGCTAGAGAGCACAGCTGTTGCACTGTCATCATTTCTCTCCATCGAAGACCAGCACCGATTCCTGCTGAATTCTGGCCAATTATACGCCAGGAATTAAAGCCACGCAATCACAGAGTAGCAATTGCAACTTCAATATTTTTCAATTCTATCTCTGTGTGTGCGTTTCTATGGTTGCCACGTTGCCACATGCTCTTGACACCTACTGCAAATCTCTGTTCTTCGCTTACACACTCACTTCTATTTCTCTGCTACAGTTAAAACAAGAAGTGAGTATGTTTTCCCCTTCAGTCTCACCATATATGTCACTAATAGGACTTTTCAAAACTTTGTCAGTCACCTTCCGTAACAGCCTGAGGAATACTGTAGGGACGTCTCTAGTAGCTGGGTACAGGATATTGTATTTCTTAGTTTGTCCACTTGAGTAATTGCTTGGAGTAGGTTTGTGGACTTGCACAACTGTTACTTGGAAGGAAAAGAAAAGCCAGTTGGGGAATCAAAATATTTCTAGGGTGACTTACAGAAGAATCAGGTTAAAATCAACAGGTCAGAGTTTGATTTGAGATCATAAATTAGATGTCTGGAGAGAATTTGTTGGAAGGAACAATATTCAGCATATTGAAATAATTTGAAAAAACTGTTTATTGATGCAACATTTTTCACCATTGAACTAAAATGTTGCTCCTGCTTTTTGCACTTAATGCATTTTAGCTGCAAGATACTGCTGAAAAAGAGGGTGAGAATCAATGCTATTAAAATCTCCTCTTGTTGTCTCTCTTATTCTGGAGAACGCATTCCTGGAAGTGATACTCTTTAATACGGCTATAGCGCTGGATCAGTGGGCTCAGTTCTCACCCTGGAAATCATCTGTCTGCATCAGGTAGCAGCAGGGGGCTGAGCCCGGGGAGGAGCTCATTTGGGCAGCAGCCCGCGTGGTGAGCAGTGAACTCTGCTCGTCAGTCTGGCATCTTTCACTAACACCACATTTGCTTTAAGGATGAAAAAAATGAAGCCAGAATGTGGTTAAGAGTGAACATATGTTGGAAGTTCAGGTTAGGTAATACAATAAGCTCTTCAAGAGTGGATTCTCTTCCTTCTCAATGTAAATAAATACTCATGATAGCCCCAGACATATTCATTTTCTTGCGATTCTCCCCCTTCCTTATCAGAGGTGGTGTCCTGTGTGTTATTGACGTGGGCTCATTTGCGAGACTGTGCTCTTGTCCATGTGTGCAAGTCACTTAATAAGATGAGAAGCAATGTGTAAAATAACAAGAGTGTTGATGTAAAGTTCTCAAATGGCCAGCACTGGGATTAATAGTTAATGGCCTATTGACACAGAATATTTATTGATGAGCAACACAGGGTTCCGGTAACACCAATACAGGGTTGTTTTGGAAGGTTGCGTCTTTTTAAAAAATAAATAAACAAATAAATAAATAAAATTAATGATTTAGTTAGTAAAATGCATTTTATTGATGTCTTTTACAGATTCTCTTACTATGGTTGTATGGAAATGTTCACTTTGAAAGAAAGAATTTGAGGTAAATAAAGCCTTTCTAAAATTTCAGCAGATTTTTTGAAAGGCCTGATGAGATTGTTAGTGCTAACAACTCTTTTAGAAATGTTTGATAAGTTAATTAAGAGGAAAAATCACATTTTGTGCTTTGGGGTATAAATTGATCAAAAAATCTTTCCCATGTACAGCTGTCTAGTTAAATATTCAAAATGCAAATGCATGTACACGTGAGCGAGTGTGATTTTCCCATCCTTGGAAACAGTGGTAAGTGGGAGCAGCAGAGTGGACCAACACCATCCCCACCCCACGCCACCAGGGACGAGAGCAGCCCTGATCTAACGGAGGCAGCGGTCAGATGGAGCAATGCCAGGCTGTGCTAAGGCTGTGCTGTTTGTTCAGAGGAGGAGAAGGGGTTACCTCTGCCCTAGGTTCCTCCTGATCAGTCAGAGTCTGGTCATCGGCAAGATGCGGTGACCCCAGCGCATGTGTCTGTTTCCCTCTTGGAACAGTCCTTCAGACATTAGGATAAAGCAGTGGTGCTTCAGTGTGCCCAGATTCTGGTCTGGACTAAGCATGGCTCGGCTCAAGAAAAGAACTTAAACCACTCTGTAGCTCTACAGGACAGCATCAGTGCAACATCAGCTCTGCTGCCGGCAGTGTCATCGCGCTGAGCTGTGCTCCCGGTGTGGGCGTGCGGAGCCAGGGGCTTCAGCTGCTCCAGATCTCAGCTCTCCTGGGCACCAGCACACCAGGATTGCCGAGGACACCACGTGAGTTAGAAACCACTGAGCCTGACTCTCTGCTCTCAAACTGGAGATGAAACTAATTATGTTTTTATGGTGATTGAGCAGACTTAATAAAACAAGCTGGAGCAAATGGGTGAAGTTTTAGAATAACTCTTCCAAGGTCAACAATTCTTTGTGGAAACTGTTCCCCTAGACTCAATTTTTGATAGCAGTGTACTTTACACAAATCTTCACAGAAAAATGCTCCCAGAATAAGCGGTCAGTGGAGTTTCTGACTTCAGAACTACCTCGGTGTGACTAAGGGAGCTCAGTCTGTATAAAGGCTTGGTGCTCCACACACTGCAGAGGGCTGATAGTTAATGAGATGGGAAATCTCAGTGAAAAGTCAGCTCCTTCCCCACATTACTCTGGGGGTGACAGTCAGGACCGCAGTCCAGTGTCCCTTCCCGATCACTTCAGTAGATACAAACTCCTCACCTTCACAGCTCAGGTATAGTGTTTCCTGACTGATTCCTCCTGATTATATGTGCTGTTGTTTTAAGGAGAACAAAAATGAAAAAGATAGTGGAAAAACATAAACTTGTTCACTGGGCAGGAGTGCCAGTATTGGTATGTGTCTGCATGGATGTGGAAGCAAATATAACCTTACAGATTGATGTAGATGTGTAAGTGCTATTATCCACAGATTTTATAAGTCTACAAACATATATGCATACCCCGGCGTGACAATCTGTGCTGAATGCACGTTCTTGCACACAGGCAGAAAAGCAGGTACCCATGCTCTGGTACATGCGTGCGCAGACACGTACACAGATGTCACCTGTAATTTTAGATCAACTGACACGTGCACACACGCATCTGCTGGTGAGTGCTGGGCAAAGTAGGTATCAATGAACTGACCTCTAAGTCTGGGCACGTGAACTGAAACCTAGAAGCAGCAAGGCTGGGGCTTTTAATGAAGTGAATGAGAAATGAAAAAAGAGAGATTGAAAGTGCCTGGTGCTGTGATACATAATTGATGAGACTCCAAGCAGGGCTTCAGTGTCTAATAAATTATTAAACACTGACTCATTAGGGAAAGATTTCATTATAGGATAATTTAATTAAACGATAAGTAAAAAAAGGAAAGAGCTTTAAGGGACTGAGTCCTTCTGCTTTTTCCACTGTGACACTGATGGTTTAAAGAGAGAGGAGCCAAGAAATGATCCTGGGGGTGGGAAAGTTGTTTACCATGCACAGGAGGACTGATCCTCGGTTTCCTCGTTGCTTACATGTTCATCTACATGTTGCAAAGTGGATGTGGGCTTTCGTTGTCCTGATTTAAAGGCATTTTGCAGACACTTTTCCCTGGCCTCACTGCCCTCACTGCACAGCAGCTGAGCACTGGTCCTGGCAATGCTGTCCCAAATGGTGACAGAAATGAGATTAATGGTTGTGGTCCCTGGAGGGTGCATGGCTGGAGCTGCAGCCGAGGTCAGGCTTTGCTCCCAGGGGCTCTGGTGGGGCCAGGACAGGGATGACCCCAGTCGGTCCCTCACCAGCCCCTGCTCCAGGGGACAGGACGGCACAAGAGGGCGTACAATCTCAGTTTTCAATCTTAATGAGGCCAGAGGCCTTGAGCAGAGCCAGATCTCCATCCTGAGCAGGGCAGAGGGTTTGAGTGCCACCGCCAGTGCCATGGACTGCCTTTGGTTGACCTCTGTACCTGCCCAGGGCACCTACCTGTTGTCTTTCAGAGGCAATAAAGTCCATCTTAATATCAAGGACAAGCATATATGGAATGCAGCACACAACACAAAGACCACTTGTAGTGTGGCTCACAAGCGGGTGGTGTCACCAGCCCAGAGAACAGGAGCAGAAAGAAGAGCCAGGTCAACACTCCTCACCAGCTCTGATGTGTTTGGATCCAAGGGCTTTTTTTTTTAATTGCCATTTGAAGACAATGAAGATACCATCTAGATCCCTGAAGACAGATTGAAGGGACATTGAGTCTTCTGACAAATATTAGGCAGCAGCGAGAGGGCTCTCCGAGGCAGAGCTGGGATGTGCAGCTACAGCTCCATTGGGTTCCTGTGTTGTCTGGTCTCTGTGGAGGGGACTTTTTTCTTCTTTTTTTTTTTTTTCCTACAGACTGTTTCTTTACTCAGATGAGTTTATTGCTCCGTCTCACTTAGGTAAGGACATTGGAAGGAGCAGCTGGGAGGAAGGTGACAGGGTGGTCAGGTCAGAGAGAGCCACAGGAGAGCAGCGATAGTGAGTGGAGCAACCCAGAGGGATTTCCTTCTGCACCTGTTCTGGTCAAGGTTGGTGAACCTCACTAAGTTCTTTGCCCCCCTCTTTTTGCTTAAACAATGTTTGAAACAAACACATCTACAGACGTGTGGGGTTATTCAATTGCTTTGCTCGGGGCTGCGAGCAGGACGGTTGCCCAGCTGCTCTGTCTGCACAAGGAGGTTTTCAAGATGGAACAGACAAGGTCAGGTGCATCCACACTGATAAATAAAACAAGAACTTGCAAAATGACAAGCATAGCAGAAGCAGAAAATCCTCATTTCCAAGCAGCTACATTTAGTATCTGTTTTACTTTGGAGAGATGCATGCAGCTGTCTAACATTTGCTCAAGCCCTCAGTTTTAGGCCCCATTTCAATTCCTTCAGACTTTCCTAGAACCAGAGTGTATCTGCAAAGTAGGCTGAATTAAGGCTGAAGTTTTGCAAAACCTGTGAGGTTATTGCAAAATCAATAACACCTCTTTTTTTTTTTTGACAATGCAAAGATAAAGAGCGCATGAAAATTATCTTTGATTGAAGGGATCTGTTCATCTCTTCACAGGGAAAGCAAGAAGAGGGAAGGGATGATGAACACAAAGGTGATGAAGGCAAATCAGGCTGGGCTAATAAAAGCGCAGTCAGCAGGTTGGAGAAAATGGTGATGCCCCTTTGCTCCCCAGCTGTGAGACCCCTCCTGGAGTGAAATGCTGGCTCTGGGCTCCCCAGTTTAAGGCACTAATAAACTGGAGGGAGTCCAGTGAAGGGCCACTAAGATAGTCAGGAGGCTGCAGTAAGCAGCTGGGTGAGAGCTGTGAAAGGCTAACGGGCATCTTAATTGCTTCTAATTGCTAGGCTGTTCATAGGGATTGTAACAGGTAATTTTATTCCTCCAAGGATATATCTCGCTATCAGACTGTAATAAAATGCTCAGCTAGATGTCATTCTTAAGTGTCTGGTGAGTAGGAACAATACCTTTATCTTTTATCACAAGAAGAGAGTTCTCCATAAATACAAAATTGCACTTAACTGCGATCATTTGCAATCATTTGCCAGCTGATTACCCACAGCACCTCCCTATAAATACCAATCTTTTGGGGTGCTTGTTTACTAGTTGTCACAGAAAAAAAGGAAATGGCTGGGATTTTGTGCTGGAATGCAACTCTGTGGTGAGTGTGGTCAGAAATTTGGGAAGTTCCCCAGAAATGCTGACTTTTCTATTATTGTTCAGAAAAGAGAGAGCCAAGGGGGGAAGAAAAAAACCCTGTCAGACAAAGGAGGAATCTGACAACATCTGTCCCTTTAAAATCACCTATAATTGTCTGAGAGAAAGGAAACCAGTCCAAGAAGCATTTATGTGCACTGTGAGAAGAGATTATTCTGTCTGAGACTGACTGTCAGCTTTGGTTCGGTCTCATTAGATCCTGGCACAAAGCTGAGAATATGCATAAAAGAAAAGACCTTTCCTAAGTCTTTTTCTGCAGAGAAATCCAAAACTGGGGTATTTCAACTGAAAAAAAAAATAAATGAAAGAGATGATAGAAAGTATGAGTTCTTGGCTGTCTGGCTGAGCCTTTTCAGGTTAGCATGGAAGCTGCTGCTCTGCTAAGGTGGGGAGGCTCTAGAAAACTCATGGCAGCCAGAAAGTCAGTCAGATGTAATTGCTGGCTGGGCAGGATAAATGAAGTTCTGCAATCATACTTGGACCTGTCTCGCTGTTCAAAGTTAAGGAACCTACTCTGGTGAGTCTCTTTAACTGGTGACCTGGGAAATGGAGCTGGGATGCTTAATTTCAACAGACGAGCAAGTAAAAAACAATTAAGCAGAAAGGCAGTGGAACAGATAAAGCAGATCACAAAATTAACAGCAATTAACATTTTCGAGGTTGTACTCTTGAATTGTGTTGCAGTAGCCTGATGCATGCTCGTTGCTTCCGTTACTTGTGGGTGTAGTGCATTTGTGAACGTACTGTGTTCAGTACTGGGTGCTTGGCACAGGAACAGCCTCCTTAGTCTCTGAAGAGCTCAGTCTTTAGCATTATATTTTCTTTTCAAGATCTCCCTGAAAGAATTTGAAATTCCCTTTCTGCAACTTGTCTTTGACAGATCTTAGCGTGTGAAGTAGAGAAGCCTTTTTCCCTCCACTTATGAAAACTTTCAGCTTGAGCATTGCTTGCTACTGTGCACAAAATGTCTGTGATAAGAAAGCAGATAGGTGCGGTGGTCACGTCTTCCTTCCCCTGGCTGACAATGAGCGTCAGCTTTTTCATTTCAGAAAGGATGGTACATGCTGACGTTCCTAGTGGTGTCAGAAGGATTACTTTTCTGGTTATTCCTACTTACTTTCAAGGACAATTTTGGAAAGGAGATAATCAATGAAGCTGAAGAAAACTGTCTTAATAATGCAAATTAATATTTTTGCATGACTGCCCAAATGCAGTGCTTGCTCTGTCCTCACAATTCAGTAACAGAGCTGTGAAGAACTGAAATCTCCTAGTTTTATGCCAGTGAATTTTGAACTGCCAAAGATTTAGAAGTTTGGCTTGGTTTGCCTAGATGCTGAGGAGATGATGCTCTCCTTGGTCTGCAGAGGGAGCAGATCACTTTTTAGGGAAAAGTGTTTCTGTGGAGAGTTTCAGGAAAATTTGAAATCATATGTGGGTTGCCTGTCAGTTAATGGATCCGACTTTTCCTCTGGGATGAGGAAGAAAAGAAGTATGAAGTGGCTAAAGGGGGAAAGAAATGAGGAGACATATTTCCCCTGTTACTCTGGTTTTGCATACATTTGCTTCTGGCTGTACATGCACAGGACCAAGTTTTTTCTCTCATTTATCTCAGAGCAAGTCTAGAGTGACTCTCCCAGTGTTCACAGGTACCTTCTTGCCTCCAAATAAGTCCCTCCTTGCTTTTTTGACTTTCTCCTCAGCTGAGGCTGTCCTCACAAGACTTTGCACCACAGCTCAGTTAGGTCTTTAGCTACCACTTCTGCAGCTTCTAGTTACAGAAGAGCTAACATTCATCTTGGCACTCCTTCCTGGGGCTCATCACTGCAGTGATGTTGGCATCACAGCTTGCAGACTTCATTTTTCCTGGCCATCCTGACAATAGGGGATTACTGCAGCAGAGCTGGACTTGGCACAAGCCTCCAGAGCCAGGCTGGCAGGAGCACTGTGGTTGCATGTGGTCCTGGCAAGGGAGGTGTCGCAGCTCCCAAGTCCACTAGCCCCTCCTACCCCGTCACTGAACCAGGGCTTGCATGAAGGTTATTTGGGAACCCTGTTCCACGGCGAAAATTTATTCCGGATACAAATGTCCTTCTCTGCCTCCTCTGAGTGGGAGTGTTAGGATTTATCTTGACCCTCAATGGAAAAGGAGTAGAAAAGAGATTCATCTAATGGAACAGGTCATTTGAAGAGCTTTAGTTATCTACAACTTGTTCCTGTTAATGCCACAATTTCGCTTGGTGGTCCTTAGAAACCATGTAACCTCCTGCCTCAGTTTCTCCAAATATAAAATGTAGAAGTCTCCCAGACGTGCTGTGAAATTTAGTGGTTGTCCAAAACTTGCCTGGGAATGAAGAGACTAACCTTTGCACCCATGGCCTCTTTTGAGTCAAAGTTCTCAAACCCCTTTGCAGAATTACATAGCCCCAAAGCCTGGAAGGCAGGCAAACAAGATTGGTTCAAATGATGCGAGGGTGGGACAGACAGCAGTACCATTATCTGATATAAGTCCTGGGAGTGTGTTATTTGGGTTAGTGTAGTCCTGGGGAGGGAAGGGTGGTGGGCTGCTAGTGCCTGTTGGTGTGCTCTGAGAGAGCCTCATTCTCTGGCCTCACCAGCAAACCTCTTCTGAGTGCAGTGAGAAACGACCACACCAAGTTGTGGAGGTGCTTGTTGTTGATGTTCTTCCCCTAGAGCTGGTTGCCCCACACTGAGGTTTGATGGTTTCTGCAAAGCCTTCAGAAACTTTCTGGGTGGAAATCATGGTTGCAGAGTAGTCTTTAACATGATTATTCTTTGTTATCATAATGATTGTTTTGAAAGATTTGACTTGCTGTTTTTCAAAGAGATTTTCTACCTGATATGCAGAAAACCACCCTGAGGGAGAGGAAGAACCCTCTCCAGTGAAAGGCTCCCAGTTACAGCCCAGAGCAGAGACAAGCCCCTCTTTTATTTTGCTAGTCTACCTGCTTTACAGGCTGATGACTCAAAAGGATTTAAAACCTCTCTGTCTCTCCATTTCAGAGGTAAAACATTGGGCTTGTTCTCTCGCTGTGACCTCCAGGAAGTTTGGCGCATTCCTTAAGTAAGATTGACCCCGAGTTCCTTTTTCTGATGTTTTTGGATTAAGCCAGACTTGGCATTCATGTGGGCTAGGATGCAGTCAGCATTCCCCAACTGTGATAGTTTGTCATGGGTCAGCACAAGCGAAAGCCTGTTCAGCAGAAGGTCACAGTGCTGCGGCAGGGCTTCCTGCAGATTAGTGCTGAAATGTGTTAAAGCAAGAGGAGGGGAGCATGTCCGAGTAGGTTGAAACCCTGTGGGTGCCACAGATCAGCCCTGATGTGCTGTGATACTCAGACACGCTCAGAAATGCATTAAAAGCTGGTTTATGAGCAGAATTTCTGCTGGGTATTTCAGGCTGCCTCACCCACTGCCCAACTCGTTGTTGTTCCCACTGGATTGTGCAGACCATATTTCTGTGACACAGGCTGATGTTTCCTGAGCTGCTGAGGCCAGTTAGACACATCTTCCATTACTCATCTCAGTTCTCCTCAAAATGCCAACCACGGCTTCACTGGTAACTGAAAGACAGAACTGGAAGTCTGGGAATAAATGCAGCCTGGAGTACAGCAGGAGGCACTGCTGTCTCGTTGAGGGAAGAGCTGAGGTCTGAGAGCTCATCTTTTTGCAGATGAACCAGGTACATGTGGGTGAGACCCCAAGGAATGTGTGGCACGATACTGGGGTCAGATAGCAAGCTTAGATCCATGGCTCTTAAACCCTCCTTGGAGAGTGCTTGATTCTGCTTAGATAGGTGTATACCTAACATCACAGCACCCATAACTTCTTAACCTCTTAGCATCCTGCACTCCAGCTGACATTAACTATGATTTCTACATGTTATTGCTGAATGTGGTTGTATCTGTGGGTACTTTTTTTTTTCTTTTCCCATTTTACAGTTGATTAGGAAGACTGCAGGAGCATTCTGAGTTTAACTTATATTCTGTCCCTTGATATTTCTAAGTTGAGAAATACAAAATAATTGCAGAAATAGGCCTTTATAGAATGATGGTCAGATTTGGGAATAGACTTTTTAAATTTTTTTTTTAATTTTATTTTTTATTTAGAGTACTTGGAGCATTGCATCTCAGCTGAGCAGTGAGAAGTGCTGGATCTTTATTAAAGAAATTCTTTCTTCATTCATCACTGGAATGACTGCTGTTTTGAAATCACAAAATTAAAAGTTTAGAAATTCTGAGTAAAGGTCTAATTTATAATCTAGTTTCATCCCCCCTTCAGTGTTGCCTCTTCTTCCTGAACCCTCCCAGCACCTCCCATTCCAACAGTACCTCCAAAGTAGCTATACAAGTGTTGGTGACCACTGAGTTATGTAGATCTACTCTGGTCAGCACTGGATTGCAGAAGGTGAAGGACTCCAAGAGTTTATCATAGTGCTTTAAGTGTGGTTACCACAGATGGAAAATACTGAGTCACTGGCACAGATACAGCAGCCTAATCTTGCTCCTGAGCAAAATCAAAAGCTTTGAATGGAGACTAAGGATATGAGAACAGAGTTACCTTTCTTATAGACTTGCTGAGGCTGTGGGAAGGTCTGACTGTAAGTAAAGCATAAACTCCACACTGGATGGATGGAAGGATTTGTGCAGTTAAACGCAGCATTCAGAGGAACTGCTTGCTGTGACCAAAGTTAGAGTTAGCTGTCTCTGGGAGACCGTGCCCTTCCAGGAGCCCTTCCTTTGCAAGCATCATGGTGGCATCATCAGTAGCTTTATTCCTGTGGCTTGCTGCTTCTTAACCATTGCAAGGTGCCTTTTGTGAGTTTCTTCAGAGTTTTGATTTTTTTCTAAATAAATTTCCAGGATAGGCCATATTTCATATGGAAAAAAAACAAAACAGAGCAAAAGTAGGAGTGGAAGCAGTGGAATGAGAAGAAAGCTCTAAAACTCCAGAGACCTTTCGGTTACTTTTAACTGTCCTAAGAGGCATTATAAATAACTATCACAAGCTCAGTTTTCCATCCTTCATTAGGTAGTCCAATGCAGCTGTATTTATTGATAGTGATCCTCCAGCAGAACAAAACTTCACCATTGTAGTGTTTGAGAAAGTCAGTGAAAGACTGAATGCAGAGCTGACGTTGCTAGACAGAGTACAGACCATAGCCAAGAAAGCTGCATTTCTGGCTCCAGATAATATTTTCCAACCCCCTCCATAGTCAGAGACTTGCCAGATCCCCATTTAACTTCTTAAATTATTGTATATAACACCTGAAATCAAATGTAGACATGACTTTGTCTTTAAGCAGGGAGTCAGGTTTAAAATTATGGCACCTAAGAGCCAAGGGAAATTTTCTAGGTGCTAAATTTGGCTCCAGAGCTGCCATTTCCCAGCACAGTAGAATAGTTCACCCCAATCCAAGAGGTCACAGTAAAGCATGAACGAAGGTGTTAATGTAAAACCCCAAGTCCACAGACTTCTTGATTTATGCGGTTGACTTTGCTTTCTAGGAATGAAGAACAAAATTTGTTAGAGATGAGGATGGAAAAATAACTTTGGTGTTTTTCATGTCACAAGGCTTAGACCTGCCGTTTGTTCCTGCCGCTGATAGTTCAGGATGCTGCAGACAGGTTGTGTTTCATGATGGCTCGTGGAGCTGGACTGAAGGGGCCCTACCAGGCAGGGAGCAAGGAGAAAGAGGAACTAATGAGGCTGTGAATATGTATATATGCTAACAGAGGCACATGGGCCTCTATGGAGCAAAATAAATGGCATAAAATCCCATCATCGTTGATCTCTAGAACTAAACTGCTCCTGTTCTCAGCCTCCTTTGCTATGAGGTCTGGGAGAAATGTTTGTAGCTATGGCAGGGCAGGTGTACCTGCAGTTATCAGGATCTCCAGCTTGTGAAAAAACTCAGGAGTTACTTTATGGAAAGGGAGAGTCAGTGAAGGGGGAAGGAGGGACAGCTAATGTCACAGCTCCTCTTCTTCTTCCCACATAAACACCACTCATGTGCTTCGTGTTACAGGATGGGAAGATGTTATACCACTCCAAGGTCTCTCCCCCTCTTTCCTATTAAAACCATTGCAGTCTCTACCCCTGAAGGCCTTTACCTGCTGAAAGGCTCTGCTAATCCTGAAATAAGACAGAGGAGAGAGCATGTGTTTGAATCATGGCAGAGTAGGTCAACAGGATATTTAAGCATGCCTGCTGTTACGTAGGGATGAGTTCCTCCGCATCTCCCTGGATGGCACCATGATGCTGTCGAGCTGCTGTAACTGTGCAAACTCCTGAGCCTTTGACCTCAGCAACAATGAAAAAAAAAAAAGGGACAGAAAGAATTTTCCTCCAATAGATCCTCCTCTGCCCTTGGTATCTGTAAGCTACAGCGGGTGACCGCAGTGTGAAGGTAAACCTTGCATTGACATGGAGAGTGATGAATAGTTTCTATCCTGAAATCCAATCTCTGAAATTGATTGCACCATCACAGTGAATCCATTACTGGAGCAACCCATTTTACCAATACCACATTTCAATAATTTATTTTAGAATAAAAGGCTTTTTAAAGTATCAGATGAAATTAAGACCAGTTCTTTGATATCTGTAAATACTGGAAGCCCTGCTTCAGATGGAAGTGTCATAGATACTTCCTGAAAGCAAAATTATATTTAATATAGATAACAGGCTAGAGAAATGGGGATGGCTAAGGGGAAGGGGAGGAATTTCATTAAATATATGCACCTCCCTGTTTGGGAATGGCCAATTCTGTGGTCTTTATATGGGCAGAATTGCTCAATGGCTTGTATTTTGAAAATCTGCAGAACAGTGGTTGACAAAAGTGGATACCAACGGCTCTGTGAGTCCTGTCTTTGCACTGATGTTCAGACAGGCCAGCGTGCTTTTATTCAGAGCTAATTAGGTGGCAGATGCAAACACCCAAGGAGGATCAGGCCATAAGTCCATCTAGCCCTGCACCCTATCTTTACCAAGGGCTGGTAGTGGGTAAATGTAAGACAAGAGGAGCAACTTCATGTGTCCTGTCACATCCTTCCACTGAGGTGCTTGGTACCCTTTCTGTTACATCTGGAACTGTATGAAAATTAGAGCATTAAATAAGTGTTAAATCAAAAGGAAGACACAGTGTTCACAGTTGTCAGCAAGGATAACTGGCATTGGTATCAACCTCCTAATTCTCCTTGTTAAGGTTTTGAGTTTGTAGTTAGCTATAGTCCTGGTTAATTAGCTGCAATGTTACCCATGGGTAGCTCTTAGGAGTCTATGTATTTCTCAAGAAAGTGTCATTGACAGACCCACTAGATTTGCACAATCCAAGAGTTACTTTTCGGTACTGCATGCATGTGCGTGTTGACCTGGATGGAGTAACCCAGCGCCTACAACAGTGTTGAAGAACATCATGTGAGCCCAGACATCAGAGTCAAAAAGGCTGGACAGTCCACTTTGTGAGTACAGACTGTCTCTGGTGGTGTCTTCCAGAATTTTGTTCTTAGGGCATACACCACTGAGTTACTGGGAGCTGAAAAATATAAAAATGAGACAGTATGCTTCATTTACAGGTCATTTTTATCTTTGACCATTTTCAGAAGTAATGCTCTCTCCTCGCTGGTGACACGATGATTGGTTGAGCTTTGTGCCTTTTCCTATAGGACTTGTTCTACTTGAGATAACAAAACAGTCTGAAAGGAGCAGCAGCCCCGCGCCCTGCCTGCGCACACGCCTTCCGTCTTTGCAAACACTGCTGCGAAATGAATTCGCAGACTGCTCAACATACGCTCTTGCTTTTGATGAGATTGTCCCTTTTAACAACTGGTCTCTGGTTATGGCGTGACATGTTGACCAAAAGTGGTTATAACCGTGGCCGGTCCCTGTGCCATGTCCCCCCGCAGGCAGAGCAGGGCTGACCTCTCGTACGGCAGCCAGCGCTGGTTTTAAGGCAGTCGGAGGTTTCAGCGTTCTGTGTGATGCTCTGCAGCTATCAGAGCACTGAGTAATGGGATCTGGGGTTAGGGAGCTGAAAGAGGGGGAAATGCAAAGCAGGGGTATATCCCCATATTTAATAAACATGTAACATTTTATCCTCCATCTTCTGCCTGTTTACAATACAGATAAAATGAGCTGCCGTTGGTGTGACATTCCTTGCATTTTTACATCAGCTTAACCCTGGAAAATCTTAATCCTGGTTTAATGGTCTTTTAATAGAAGTGGTCAGTAGTTTGGTAAATGTTTAAGTGACAGGTTGACAGACACGGAGTTAACGCTTTAATCCTGGCTGCAGGCCAAATGGCTACCAAGCTGTTTTTTCTTTAAACCTGAGAGCGGGGCATTTATTTCCAACTCAGCCTCAGGTTAGAAGTGGTGGCTTGGGCAGGAAAGTTTGCTCTGAATGTTTACAGGAGTAAAATGACTGTTGCACCGGGTTATCAAGAGGTACTTTCGGGTGGTGTGAAGCATTTCTATCCCAAACCTTTGACAGACAATTTCCTGTTCCGCTGCAGCACGCAGTAACGTTATTACAGGTGGGTCTGAATGTTCTGTAGGGAGATTGTCTTTCTCTTAAATCCTCTAGACTTCCTCTGAAAGTGATTGCTAGAATATAGTATCATAGAGTCATTTAGGTTGGAAAAGATCCTCAAGATCATCAAGTCCAACTGTAAACCAAACCGTGCCGAGTCCACCATTACACCCTGTTCTGAAGTGCCATGTCTGCAGTATCAAGAGTTCCACAAACGAAGTATTGGATAGAAATTTCTCAGAAAAAGCAGGTACTTACACATGTTGTAAATAACACTGTCTTTATGCATGGGGCATCCTGGATGAATTTCTTGCAAAATGAAGCATGGATTTAGAGCTGAGCTTTTGTGATAAAATCTGGACTACAGAGCTGATGCTCTTGTAATCCAGTTGTGTTCACCTCCCTGGAGCACACTGCCTCCTGAGCCAGCAGCTTCCCCGGCTCCGGCACTGCACATCGGGTACCCGTCCATCTGCATCCCTCCCCGGTTGTGGTAGTGCAGGAAGAGCACGGCACTGCTCACGTAGCTAAGGACCACAGGGAAACAACGGTTAAAGAAAGAGACCAATGACTCAGGCCGCCTGTGAACCCAGCGCAGTTCTCTGAAGGGAGAGCAACGTGTGGGGCTTCTATAAGCCTCAGATATGCCATCATTTGGTGTAATGCATTTCTTATGTCAGTAGTTCTCTGAAATGGACTGAAATAATTTCTTTTATGTTCCAGACCACGTTTTGCTTAGGTCAATCTGTTAAACAGTAAGTTTTAATTTTACGGGAACAGTCTTTCTTCCTTTGTGGAGGAGGGGTATAACAGATTCATTACTTGCTACTAGCTTACATGGGAAGCAGTGAGTTAGGAACAGGCAGCTTGAACTAGTAAAAGAAACTACATTTTTTTTTATATTTACACACCATACTTTTAGCTATGCTTTATTTTCCCCTTCATTTTGGAATTTACCCTGCTTTTTGTTATATGTTCAGCGTGTGTGTGTATGTCTGAATATATGTCTGCATATAAAGTATATTCAGTTTGGAATGACCTATTCACAGAGGGATAGATTTGAAAAAAGTCTCTCCCAATGATTGACAGTTGCACTCAGACCGTGGGGATTATGGGGGATCAATGAGGATTATCTCATTTACTTTCATTAACCCTTGAGTTTACTTTGCCAGTTTTCCTCCACATGCCACTCAACTGAATGTTAACAGTTTCTTTTAACAGCCCACTTTGCTACCAAAGTTGAAGGCAGTTGCAGGTTTCTAAAGATATGTTTTGGTGCTCTAAAGTGGTTAGCGATAGAGATATTTAATGTTAAAAGTCAGTAAGAATTAATGTTCTGCACTGCTATAAAAAAACCTGTCTCAGAATTTATCCATTTTAACTAATTAACTAAGTTCAATAGAAATAGAAATTTAACTCCTATGGGCATTGCCTTCTTAATACCCCACAATTTCTTTGTGGGAACTTTTGAGATAAAACTGAACCAAAAATTTAATTCTCTTCCCCTATGGTAAGCAGTTCAATACCTGTCTACTTAAATTTGGTACTGTCACGTGTTACATGTCGTAAAGTTCCTGCTGGTTAGAGATACCAGTCTGAGACCTTCAGGAGCTGAAGTCACAAAATAGGCAGAGGAGATGGTCCTTGGAGGACCCTGCTTTGTTCTCAGCCTTTTGTGAGATTGCTAAGAGGTGCTGCTTTGTTCCAGCAAGATGGTAGTTGTATTTGTATTGATATATATCCAGCATCCACAGGAGAGAAATCCTCCCTTGCATCACTGTTGCCAAAGCCAGGTCAAATTCTGGCAGTTTTAAAAGCATGGAACGAGAAGTTTGGCAAAGGAGCTGGTCTTGCAGTCAGAGTCCCATTGGCAGGAGACAGTCCTTCACTCAGACTTGAAGGAGGAAGACTTACCAAAATTTTTCTGATTCCAAATATATGGTGTATGAATAACCTCCCGCTTCTTTTCCATCCCTTCTCTCCCAAGGCGATGAACAAAATAAAGACGATACATGAAATGTGAAACCTTCTGGTATCTTGGAAGAAATGAGTTTCTTTGGCGATGATTGTGCAGCACAGTTGCTTATGTGACTGCATATTACATGTGTAATGCTAATAACAAAACATGGAGAGAAAGCTACTTAATCCCGCTTTTGCTCCCATGTGACTCCTCTAAGGGGAACGTCCAATTTTCGAATATGTGGAACTAAATGCAGAGTGGATATGTATATCCACGGAGGCTGAGCTCAGCCCAGAATCCCCTGGATTAAAGGCTGGATATAATTTTCGTTGTTCATGCTTTGCACAACTGTCTACTGTATTTCAAATCCTGTGTTATCCACTTGCATATCGTGAGTGAAAGATACGGCTGGATGTGTCCGGACAGATGCTCCACTATACGCTGCTTCACTGAAAAAATGGCTTTGACACTTGAGGGTCTGTTATAGGGTTTTTTTTTAAATGAGCACTAAAAAAAAATATTGTGTGTATATATATATATATATATAAAAAACTAAGCAAAAGCTCGACATTAGATTTTGGTGTGCGAATTTACATAGTTCTAAGATGCTCTTATAAAATACAAACAACATGTCAGTGACACTAAGGGAAATGTGTATAAAAATCATGTTAGTTATTTAATAAAATTAAAGATAAAGTTAATTAAGGCTAAAACAAATATTACTGGTTAATCTAAAATGGTAAGGAATGTGAACAGTAATGTGTTTTTAACAGAATATTATTAACTAACTTTCTAGGAAAGTCTTTCACAGAACCTCCTTCTATATGCTTGCTATATGACTAGACCCCAAGAATGAATTATGAAAATCGGTTCTTAATGTCATGGAAGCTACTGAAGCCAATGAGATATCCTTAATTGAAGTTAAACAACATAAGTAAATGTGTGCAGATTCATGGCACTGGGAAGTATTCTGGTAAAATGAAGATCCTTCCAGGCACACACATTGCTTCATAGTATTGCATGGAATTGTTTCTAAAATATGAACATATAACATGTTCCTGTCAAATATACCTAAAAAATTCATTGGAAAATCCTGGTTAGCCACAGTGTGTGTCCTCTGCCAATGCAGAGTTGTGCAGGCAGATGTGGAATTTCCAGGCTGTAGGAATTAGGGTGCACTAGACTGATTTTTTTTTTGTTTTTTTTTAAACAACTTTCTATTTCCAAACTTATCTCTACTCTTCTGATTTTGGTTTTTTAATTATATTTGAAAGCAATTGCTTTTTTTTTTTTTT
>VWZZ01006928.1:765555-809138 GCA_013399095.1 Psophia crepitans
GTTTCAAACACTTCCAGCTGGAATTTGCAACTACCTTTATCTAAGAACTTAGCTGCAGTCTGCTAGGGCATGTCCTTCGGTTAAACAAATAAACCTAGAAATGTTTGGGAATGAAAGAACATCAGATGTCAAAGGCAGCTTCATGCTCTGGAGAAAGTTTTTGTGAGGTGCCTTACTGTGTCTAAAACAGGAGTGTGTTCTGCCAGGGGGAGGATGTTAGCAGAGGTCCTAATGAGTGCAGGTGCCTGTGACTCCTCTGTAGTTAGGAAATTAAGAAACACAACAAAACCAAACTATTTTCTGCCTTAGCAACTCATCCCAAGTGCAAGAAGTAGAGATTTCCTTCAGGTTACACAGTTACTTACTCTCCAGTCAACCAATTAGTGCCAGACAAGGCAGTGACATCTGGATTTGGTTAGTAGAGCATTAGCTGTTCATTGGGATGTTTTGACTGGACTCTTCAATGGGATTTATTGTACTTTATAGTTGTTTATTTTCCAATCAGAGTCAGTCTTTAAGTCAAGATTGCTGCTTCAGCCCCTTCTGAGCAAAAAGAAACACAAAGAAGGAGTCTCCTCTGACTCTTAGGTAGAGAGAGTTTCTCAGCAATTACACACAGGCTTGAAACACTGCGGGTGGACAAAGTCAACAGAGAGTGCTTACTGCACGCCCGTTAGCCGGGCGGAGGTGGCAAGAGCGTGAGGCATGGCAACAGCAGGGCAGGTATGTCTGAAAATACGTCTGGCACTTCTTGCTTTAAAAATACAGGTTATTCATCTCAAGATGGAATTAAAAAAAAAAAAAAAGCAAGAATGGGATTTCCTGCATTTTAGCCTTGTCTAGCAGGAGCAAGAGGAGTGAGTGCTGGCTGCTACACTTGCAGCTCACTGACATGTGGGCCATGCACCTCTGAGAGCTGAAGACAAGTATCTGCAAACAGTCCGTGTCTCACCTGCTGGGGTGGCTTCCCAGGAAGCGTGCCTTGCTAGGGAGACGATGTTTTCATGGTGGGATTATCTTTTTGGGACTGGAATGAATTCTGAAAGGACACTGCTTGCTAGGGCAAATGACTGTCCAGCGCCTGGAAACTGTGTGTAGTGACTACAAACACAGCCCAAATTCTCCTGACCTCAGGCTTCCTCTGACTTTTCACCTCTGCACTGTCACGCTCTGAGGTGTTTATGATAACAGCATACAAAGTGGTGGTACAGAAATGCCCCCAAAACTGGCTGTGCAAGTACTCAACAGTACATGTGTAGAGAGCAGCCTGATTATTTGTCGTGCACTGAAACCTGAGTTTCACTGGCAGTTTTAAATGCTTAATTCAGAGCAGTTTGGGGGTGGGAGGATGGCGGGGAAAGGTCATACATGAGCTCTGACCCCAGCTAGGAGGTGGGAAGAGAAGAAAGTCTGCAGCTCCTGGCCCTGGGAGACAATTTCCATGTGGACCTCTGCACTCCTCCTCCTCCTCACTCCCTGTGCCATCGCACTGAAGCATTTGGCTCCGTGGACCGGTTAGGTGAGCACGCGTGCTCTCCTGGGGATGCCAGCAGCAGGTGGAGGCCCACCCAGCCAGCCAGGTTTAGGGGCCCAAAGCACAGGCTTTGGAACATGGAAATCTGTTTCTCCGACACACACCTGGTATTCCTCAAAATCCCAGCCTTACCTCATTGCCTGGCTGTAAAATGTGCAACTGAGGTGGGATCACAGAGTGTCCTCCAGCCTACACAAACAGCCCTAAGTCTGGTGCTTCCCAAGAAGATGTTGGTGTGCAGGTGAGGTGTCCCACACTGCTAATGGATTGAGCAGCAGGTCCTCTGTAAAACTCCCACCCACTCGCCGTGGCCGGCCCGCAGACCTCCATTGGTGCTTCCCCTCTTTAAGCAAATCCCAGGAGCTGCGTCAGTCTCGTTCAGCGCCGTTTGGCAGACCTTCAGCCTCATTCATTAAATCTCCAGCCAAAAAACGTGCAGTTGCAGACTCACCACAGCTACCTTTTTTATTATACAGCTCTACATAATCTGTACATTTTTTTTAAATATTATCTAGACTGAATTCCAGCAAAAATAGCATGTTTCTATGCTGGCCGTATTTCAGTTCCTAATCCTCACTGTACAGAAAGCTAGGATTGCTTTTTCCCCCTCTGGTTTTTTTCTTTATCAGTGTTTCCTTTGGGTCTGCATTGGGCTGCTTTGGTGATATTGAGTCAAGATTAAATACTTTGCACTTAACATCATTTCTGCTATGTTTGTCCCTCTTTATCCTAAGCAGAAGTGTAATTCACAGAAGAATACATCCTCAAATTATACTTCAGCAGCAGCCTAGCTGGCCTTTCTCTATGTCTGTTCTGAAATGAAGATTACTTTGAGCTCACAAATGGAAAAACCCAACAACTTGGTTTGAGAGCAGGTATTAATACTTGACGCATTACCAAAAATGTCAAAAAAATAACTGAGGATCGGGAGTCCTGGGGGCATCGCATTGGCATTTGAAATTGGGTAATAGATAGGACGTTTGTTTTTCACTCACCACTTCGCGGGTAATTGTTGGGTTTATACCGCAAATTTGATTGTACGGAGCACGCAGAATTTGACCTCTCCCTTCCCTTACCTTCAACCACTTGCACATGCCGTTCCAGCGTGTTGGCATTTGGGACTGATGCTAAGAGAGACCACATGGAGTGTTTCAGATTATAGGCAAGGGAGGTGATCTTAATTCATTCTGATGTGCTCATGCTTTCTATGTGTGTCTGTAATGTCATCAAGAGCTTCTGAGGGAAACTGCTAACCTTGCAGCCTGTCGTTTTTAATGGAGGGAATAACAAGTAAAATCACCTAATTTGCTATGAACGTGAAGTGGCAAATTAAAAATGCCTGTGTCATCACATTTGTCTGGAGGTATTTCCTGACCAAACAAAGGCCCAACTAATAAAGTGTATTCCAGATTTTCACTAAATAATGTGGGTTGTTACATAATAAAGTCTCCGTGCTCCTGGCCCTGCTAGAATCCATGGGGAAACCTCTGTAGCTTGACTGTTCAGAGAGGCAGAAAGTATCTGGGCTTATTAGACCTTCATGCATGGAGGAGGTGTACGTACAGTGCAAATTTTATAGATTTGTCTTGGCCAGACGTTTGCCGTTGCTGTGTCGTGCTCATGGCTGCCAAGGTTTGGAAATCAGCACAGTGCATGCTACAAGGAAAACTTTTGTCCCCTGGATTTCCCCACTCCCCGTATATAAGCTGAAAGTCTTTATATTTGAACTAAATATTTAAATGCTCTGTTATTCAGACAAATGAGAACATGATCTTGGGCCTGAGCTGTGGAATTAATGTCAATACACTGGAATATTTTAACTGACCTAATGTGTGTTTGTTGGGACTATGCCAATCATCAGGTAAGTTTGCACATATGAGAAAATTCTTTGCTTTCACCAGAGTGGCTTGGAAATTGGCTGTTCAGACTACTAGAGGCTTTAACTGAGCCTCTGGTGGACTGGGCAGCTGACTTGGGGAGGCCCCGTTCACTCTCAGTTGAACATTGAAGATGATGTGTGGGATTTCCTTTGTCATGTCTTCCATGCTGGTAATAATCAGACTAAACTCCCAAAAGGTTATTGTGCTCATTGTAGCATTCGTTTTTGTATTGTTTTCCTAAAAGGCCCAGATTTTATAATTTACGTCAAACCATCCCACAGTTTTCTTCATGTCGTATACCTGTGCTGCTACCACGTGGTGTGGACTTTGCCAAATGGAGAACCCAAACCAGATCTTTGCTCACAGCATGACCCCACCAGCAAATGCTGCTTGTAAAGCCCCGGTGCATGTTCAGCAGCAGCTTTTCAGCCAGCTCTGTCTGTCTGTGGACAGCGTGGTGCAGGAGGCAGAGCGAGCCGACCTTTGAAAGCTGAAGGGAGCAATTGCAAAAGCATGTTAGTGAGGTAGGAGTCGTCTTCAAAACTGACCTGAAGCCATGGTGGAAAAAATTACTTTTGTAATCGGGAGGTAGGCTCCAAAACTACAGAGGTGCCTTATAAATAGCTACCCCAGAATGGTTTTTGCTTTTTGGTTATTTTTTCGTCTCTTATTTTCATTTCTGGAAAAGTCCATCAGCAGTCAATTTCTGTTGATATATTTAAGGGAAAAAGTATCAGAAAACACTAATGTACCTGCAGTTATTTTGAATGAAGTAACATACATGCCAGCTGCAGACTTCAGGTGTCTGAACTTGGAGGTGATGTGACAAAGAGAAGGCAAACTGCCCCCATGGCAGATAGGTGCCTGGGTTATCCCCTGGGTCCTTCTGCTGAGGTTCCGCATGGTTTGGTAACGCTGCAGAAATCCCATGAGAAAAGGGTGTTAAGGAATTACATGGAGATGGGAACACATGAAAAACCTCACAGGTCTCAAGGTGTTTTGTAGCCTTGATTTGGAAGGAGGTTTCCCATGTTGACCCTGACGGTGAATGGTTTCCCTGCTTTGCTGAGGTACCACCATTAACCTGGCCAGGATGGCTGCAGGAACAGCTGTGTGAAAATAGTGGTTTCCAAGAGGAAGATCACGAGGCTGAAATATATTTTTTTTAAAAAAAAGCAAAATGAGGTGGTAAAATGGCAAAAGGCACAGAAGTTCTCACTATAAGTTGAGCTGCGGTATCTCTGTGTGTCACCAGGGACTTTGGGCCACAGAGAAGTTCATTTGAGGGCGCTCTGCACCATGTGAGAGCTATTGCTAATGGCAGCTTCACAGTCGTTGGAGTTTATCCATTACCATCTGTCTTTATTTTGCACATCCTACTCAGGGAGACGCCACAAATCAAAATGGCTTGGTGCGTCATTCCCGCTCCTCCAGCCGGGCCGTGCGGTGTGTGTGGCTGGCAGCGCTGAGCAAACCGCTTGGAGACGGGCGGAGGGCGGGAGTGGGGGCTTCCCAAAGAGGATGGAGCCGTATTGTTTGCTCAGTATCAGCTCTACCACTCTAAAGGTCACAGAGAATTGAGAATAGGAGCCCTAGTGAGTCAAGAGAGTTAGATGTAATATCTGTCTCTTCTTGCCTTTTTCTGAGTTTTTTTTTCTGTGTTCTGGTGCTGGGCTCCAAGTTATGAACTTCAGAAAGCTGCTGCAGGTGCGGTGCCACTACCTCTGCCGAGCAGCTGATAACCAGAGTCTTTCCCATCAGCCGGCGTGAAAAAGTTCTCCTTTAAGTGAGTGATCTCTGGTGGCCAAGGAAGCGTGGCATAAATTTTTCCCTTTGAAAAATAGCTTCTGTGCATAATGCTGCCAGCATAAAACCTCTTAGTCAGAATTCTCACATTAATTTTACTGTTCTGCAACACTGCTTTTCTTAAGATAACAAAATAAAAGTGGTTAATGAGAAAGAAAATCAGGGTAAGGAAGGCAGGAGATGCTAACGAGAACTAGCAGATGCGATAGTAAACAAACCAAATGCCATCTTCTCTGAATAGTTTGATGATGCTCAAGGGCTCTTTGCAGACTTAAGGCAACTGATTTCGGTGAGTTCTCACTTGTCTCTCTTCCCTGCAGCCATTTTTCAGAGGTTGTATTATGTGGATTTTGTTATAGCTGTAATTTCAATGTAGTTTTCCAATTTTTGTAATTTTTATGTGGGCAAGGGTCATAAAGATTCATGTTCTAATAGCCAGGAGGACTGATTGGTGGGGTTGAGCTTGAACCTTGCTGATGAAGGCAGGGAAATGCTGAGAATGAGGTTACTGATGGTGAAACCCTAGCTGTGAACCCAACGGACGTACACACGTCTACACAACCAGCAGCTCTACAGCCTCTTCAGGGGTCTCAGTTCCCTAGCAGTGCTTTGTCTTCTCTCTAAAACATTCATTTCATGAAGCATAACTTGGGGAACAAACCGATTGCTGCATGCCAGCCCTTGTCCCACGTCGCAAAATAAAAGGACTCCCTGCAAACTTAGAAGAATTCTTGTCCTGCTTCCTGGTTTCTCCTTTTATGGAAAACAGGGTGGGAAAAAAGTGCTCTTTCTTGTGTTGAAAATAACACGGAAAGAATAATCTGCAGCCAGGTCCCAACAGGGAAGAGGGAACATGATGTCAAGCTCCTGGCTGCAGTGAAATGGCAAATTCCAGCGCGGAAGCTGGGGATGCCAGGCCGGATTGGGGAAAACGCCGAACCGTGAACGATCTGTGACCACAGAGGCAGCGAGTACCCGGGGCCCCTGTTACACAGGAATTTTCTGTTGGCAGGAGGAGCGGCCGTGTGCTGCCAGGAGCAGCGCCGATGCGAGCTGCTGGGCCAGCTGCGTGGCACCGCGGGGAGCGGGCTGGTCCGTGGGCTGCCCTGGACATGAGCAAGTGGTGTTTTGAAACGAAGTCTGTGCTGTGCCGCTGCTAGCCTGTGCTCCTCAAAGCGACGGGGTGCTCGCAGGGAGTGTCCCTGTTTCAGTAACCATGTCTTAATACATACAAAATTAAGAGATGAAGCAATTGTTTTAGCAAACCTGGAAACGTGAGTGGCTGAACAAATATCTCTTTTACTTCACTCCCAGATGTCTACTAAGCCTTGTAAAATGGTTTCCTGAGTAGCCTGGATAATAATTATGGAATTTAGTATTATCACAAATCTGACAATTGCTAGCTTGAGTTTCATGATTTCTTTTTTTCTTTGAGCCTTCTCGCCTTCTTTCTTCCCGGGAGAGCTGAGTCTAGACAGTGTGCTGGGAACACCGGAGAAAACGAGGCAAAGAGCGTACCTTCCTAGTACATCTGCTCCACCCTCTAGTCCAAGTTTTGCACATGTGCTTTATTCACAATTATTTCTAATTAATTGTCACAATCTGAGGCCTTGTAGACTGAGAACCTAGGAGAGTCTGTTGCCTGTATAGGAACAAAAATATCCCTTTTCTCTTTGCAATCCATGTTGCTCCATTTGAATGGTGCTGCTGGCTGCTGCCCATCTCCTGGGGTAGAAGAGAGGAGTCCCACGCAGAGCAAAGGGAACATCCAGAGCCTGACCTCTTCTCCTTACATCCTCAGGCTCATTTTTCCCCCTTACATTTTACATAAGTAGCAAGAGAGCACTTCTAGACCAGACTCCCAAATATTTGATTTACAAGAAGTGAGAAAAACTCAATAAACAACTTGGACCCTCTCCTGAGGACAGAGTGGAGCTGTTCCCCAGGGCACACTCCCTGGACCGGTCCATATGTGCATGCATCGACACAAAGCAGCAAGAAAAATGAAAAGCATGTAAAGACTGGGTCCCATTCGACAAAAACTGTTTAGCTGGAGAATAGCATCCAACACTAATGTAAGTGTGTGGTCCAGCAGTAATGTAAGGGTGTGAGCAATACAGAACAGAGTTGTTCTTCCCAAATGAAAGGCTGCAAACCTGGAGAAGTCAGTACTGACGACAAAAAGCCTCTAAATGTGCCTAGACAGGGCATAATACAGCAATGCCGGCAAAACAGCCTCCAGTTTGAAGTGATGCCATTCAAACATTATGAAAGTAGAGCCAGTTCAAAATAGTATTTTTAACCCAGGTTAAATGGCACTGATCTCAGAAGGTCCTGATGCTGATGCCCCTGTGTTCTGTGGCACAGGGCAGGATCATATCAGATATCACTGATCTTCCCCTGGATCTTCTGCAAAGCCTAGAGCAGCTTTGCTGGGGGGGCAGTTGTCCAGCTGTCCAGACACATGAAGCACTACAGCAATGATTTTTTTGTAGTAAGGACCAGTACAAATTGATATATCAAAAGAATCAGTAAAAACCAAGAGCAGCAATGGGCCAGAGGAACGCTTTCCTTCCGAAAACCTTCCCTGTCTGAATTGCCAGGACATTTTCTACCTGAATCAGTAACATGAAGGGACCTTGCAAAGGGGTTTATAAGGGTTTTCTCTCTCCATCTCCAGTTTCAGCATCTTGGGGATATCGCTAGCCTCCCGCCCTGGCCTCTTGCGGCAGAAACACGTGAACTCCGGAAGCTCTGCTCCAGGTCTCAGATAGGGAAGCTGAGTACTCGAGTCAACACTTCAAATTTATTGATGTCTTGCACAAATATTTATGGGGCCATTTCCTCCCCCAGTGGCAGGCAAAGAGCCAGCAAGCCTGCTAATTTATGGCATGGTAGTTATTGACAGAAATGTATAATTGTTTTATGTTTAAGGGGAAAAGTGTGGGTGCTGCAGCGTGGGGAAGAGATGTGTGAGCTGAGCGCTCAGTGAGAGAGAGGGGGAGCCTGAGGGGCTTTTGCAACAATTTCCTAATTCAGCAAATCAGGGGAACTGTGTGATGTGCCAGCACTGGGACCCCTGGGAGCACTCAAGCCCCTTGGCACTGGGCACTGCCGTCGTTCCTCTTCGATGTCCTTCCTCCAGCAGACTTCACTGACTCTGAGAGGAGTTTGAAGAACAATTTCAGGATCCAGCTGGTAAGCCTGTGAAATACCAATCTCCATGTCATGGACACATGCAGCATCTCCTGGACCTGCTGTCCAGGTTGTTTGACAGAAATACCAATGCCCAGTACTGAATTTCTCAGACTTTGTATTCCCAGCCAGGATCTCTCTACACTGAAAACTGGTGGCTCTCAGCTCTGGAAATACACACTTAAAAAACAGAGGGTCCACATACTTGCAGGCTCCCAGCTCTGAAGCAGTTATAACAGGGGGTTATCTCCTGTTACAGCCCACACAGCTGCGACCGGGCTCCTTCTTGGCTCAGCCCAGCATGGCATCAACCACAGGCTCAGCATTAACTGGAGTCCCACAGACCCAGTCCTTGGCCTATCCATAGCTCCATGAGTGAATGAGCAAAAAAATGTTGCTAGAACTAGAGAAAGCAAGGAGGCTTTGTCAGACAGATGACACAAACACATTGAGGTTTCCTTCCCTCTTTGGCTCTGGGGTAAGAGGATAGTCTTTTTAAACACAATGGGGCTGTGTTTTCTTCTTGGAAAAACCTCCTCGTGAGCTCTATCAGCTGAGCAGGACATTGGGCAAGCAAGGACCCTTGTTGCTTTGTAGGGCTCCAGCAGATTTGCACAGGACAGTGCCAGCCTGGGATCAAAGCATGGACAGAAGAATGCAAAGGTGACCAAAAGCCACCTTCATCCATACCCCACCTTTCCCTCCAAAGGTGGATCTCCCTGAGGCCTGGCACAGTCTAATCAAAGTGTTGCCCTTTCATGTGTGCCTAATCACATGGAAGAGAAAAGTCACCAAAACTGTGTGTCCCATAATTCTATTATAAAAAAATGCAATAAACTAAAAGCATCCTTATAATGCTTTGTCACTGGCATGTAAAAAATAAAATAAAAAAGCACAGGCATTAATTTAAAACAGAAACGATATTACAGTAACTCTGTGTATAGTGAGAGTTTCAATTTTAATTTTAGTTCATTATCTTTTTCCTTATTAAGAAAGGTAAATCTGTTTTGTGTTTTCATTATTTCATTAGCTCAAGAAACCTCATCAGTAACCATGAAAGCTGCCAGCATAAATAGCACAATTTTCATATGTGAGATGGAATAATTTGCTTAACTACCTATTCAGCAGAGGCTGGAGCTAACAATTAAAGAAAGCAGCGTGATTTGAAAATAAGTTACAATTGATTGTGTTTCAGTGGAAATGAAGTTTGGAATGTGCTAATTGGATTTCACGTACACATCTGAGCCACAGTAAGTTGACAGGAGACTTGGGACACCTCGTGAAAGAAGACTCTTCTTAGGAAATGTACAAAAAAATTGTTTAATATAATATTTAAAACACAATTAAAGCAACACGCTAATGACACCCTCACTTCTCAGAACTGACTGGTGACATCTTCTTCTAGGATTTACACCCAGAAGAAAAATTTAAGAAATACTCTGCAGGATGAGACATCGTGTGCCCTGGAAGTGCTTATGAACTGATTCACTTTGGAGTGGTTTACAACATTCATAATTTCAGTACTTTTCTGGCCAAAATGCCCCATTTGAACAATGGTCCTTGTGGTCTAATTAATGATTACAGCCAAGAGAGGCAGAGTAATCTCTGATAATCCATACAGTGAACTATACACTAGAATCAGTTAATTTTCACCCTTTAAAGAACCGTGGAGGCAAGAAAGATTCAAGAGGCCAGTTGGGAATTTCAGCTGAATTTTCAAACGCCCTGTGAACAGCACCATTTCTTTGTGGAAATGCAGAATAACTCTGCTTGGTGTATCTCTGCCCTGCCTTTTCATCACTGGTGATCCCCGTTCACATACAGAAAACTCCAAGCTGTATCCAGGCGTGCAGTGGATTTGAGGGAAGCTGCAGCCACTTGCTGGCAATGTAGCTGAGAGCACGTATGGGTTAAAGCCTTCTCCCTCCCTCCCAGCTCTCCCCAGCAGGTGTGAGCCTTCATAGGCAGGCAGCTCCACTTCCTCCAGAAGCCTGTCATCTGCTTGACTTTTTAAGCTTTTGCAAAATATCTTTCATTATATTCTCTTTAATGTGTAATTATGGTCAGAAAAGTGATACGGCACAGCCAGCTCCTGGATCTGAAGATGATCGGCTCTCTAAGAGTTGGCCAGAGATGATCTATTTAAGTCATCACACTGTTAGGTAAGAGCTATAAACCAGCAGTCCTTACTCAGGGGATTAGCAGAGCTTCAGCACCAAACTCTTTGTTACCCTTTGCACTGCCTAGTGATTCTGTTCTGGTGGAAACATATCTGTATGGCACTAACAGCAGAGCTGGCAGCGTGATGTAGGTAGTGAACCATGCAGATACTGGTAGCAATCTGGCTAGCACAACAGAAAGCTCAGTGGAGGCTAATTTATCCTGGGTTTCAGTTTATCCATCAGCCCTTGCTGAGCGCAGTGCTGGTGATGGCTAGTCCATTGCTGAAACTGGAGCTCGCTCACTCGAAGGGAGCAGGTACCCTTGTGCCGTCCGGCCGTCTGGGGCATAGACACCGTCTCCATGTGCCTTAGGCTGTGTTAGCTAATCTCTCCTAACAGTACACCTTTACATCTTAATTGCTCCCAACTCCGTCCCTGTTCCCAAGGTGTCTGCCCGAGGGATCAAGGGTGAAAGAATTGATGGTAACAGATTGCTGTGTGCCCAGTTTCGGTGCCAGTTGTGCCTCTGCTCCTTCTGGGCAGGCTGCGTGCATCTCCTCAGCCTTTATTGCCTTGGTACCCTTGTTTTCCCTTTTTGAAGGATGAAGTTTGGTTCTTCCCACTCATGAGCAGGCTCTGGACACAGGACCCCGATTTTTTAATTTTTTCTATGACTATATTTGCTGCTAGTGGGGCTTTCCTCTCAGAGCCTGGAACCAAGAGTCACAGTGGCTTCCTTAAAACTGAGGGTCTCCCGTGGCTTCTAGGTCTTTCCTTATCTTGACCCTGCCACTTGACAGCTCCCAAATGTTTGCTGAGAAGTGGTATATCCTGCCACTTTTTAGTTTGTTTAAAAGTGTTTATTAAACTCAATGTATACATACATCACTACTCATCCCAATAGCCAATTAGTGTATGCTGTTCTTAAATTACTGGGCTGCTCCTGATAGTCATAACACTTGTGACCAGGCTTTGGGTTAGCACTTTAATGAACAAGGTAGGGAGCCCGAACTTCAGATTCCCTACAGGTGTGGGAAGACAACGGGTACATTGGTTACTCTCAGGGCGTGATTCCCCCATGCAATTTCTGCAGGTGCAAAGCTGGTTTAAAAGGTTTCTGACCTTCCTGCTATCCCTTTCCATGTCCCCATCCCTAGGTGCTGCTCTCCATCTTGTTGTGCTTTATGCAGCTGTTCCTCTGGCCATGCTCTGGATCAGAAGACCAATGTTGAACTGGAAAGTTCAAGGTGATATTGCATGGACTTTTTGAAAGAAACCTTAGACAGAAGGTGCTCTGTGCTGCATCTGTGGTCAATACTGGTAAGACAAGCAGGCAACATCTAGCTGGTTGTCTGGGTATCTCCATCTGTCAAAGGAAAAGGTGTTTTAACTCCCTTTTTCACCCTGCTTTGGCTCTACCTGGAGGACATAATGCCATGTGAGAGCAGGGGATGGGTCAGGGTCAGGTTTTGTTTGTTATTTTCCACTGATAAACTTGTACAAATAGCTCTATTTTGAGTGAAAACGCTATTAGGCTGAACAGACCTACACAGATAGGCTTGCACGCTCTATGCAGCAAAGATACGTTAACTGCTAGTCTGTAGGCAGGGAATTCTCTGCGCACCAACTCCTCTTCAGATGCAGAGGCTACTGAGACAAAAACGTGGAGGTGTTTGTTACTAATAGCTATATGTATGCTGTAGAAACCCATCTGCTAGCCAGAGGACCACCCACAGTTCATTGTTTCGGACACTTAAACTGTAGTTTTCTTTTATGTATGTCCTGCAGTACAGACTCCACCAGGATTCTGGTCTCTGGCACATACATATGTATTGAGCAGACTGACAGAAACCTAATGACTTACATGGCTCAACCATTAAGAAAATATTTCAGAGGTTTTTAAAGTAGAAGTCCTGAACTGTTTATGGAAATCTCCTTGGATCTTCTTTTTCAGGAATGCATTATTTATTGTGCTGGTACGACAAAGGGGTAGGGAAGGCATATACCCTGAGGAGGAGAGGCTAAGCTCCCTGTTGTGTTTGCTGTCATAACAAAGCGCAAGGGCCTGGTTCTGATCTTATTTGTGTCGGTGTAAATCATGAGCAGTGGGGGCTGTGAACATACGTTCTCTTCTTGCTTAGGTGGTGCCAGCACAGAAGGTGGCTGCTCTTTGCTGCTTTCTTGCTATGGGTTCCCACCTTACCAGCCACAGGGCACCATCCCAATGCCTTGTCCCTGGCACTAAGATGACCTGTCTGCATGCTGTGAGGTGGTGTTTCCTTCTGCAGACCCCCAGTGTCCACCTTCCCCAAGCATTGCACAGAGAAGGAAGATAGGAGCACCAGCCTTTGAAGTAGATATTCATTTTGTCAAGCCAAGTGTGGAGATTCACTTTAAATAGGAGACTTGAGGCTCCAGACTTCAAAATAACTTTGAAAATCTGTCTGTACTCAAAAATATTCACAGCACAGCAATCCATTTGATGTGCCCATCAATGAATGATCCCACTGATGGTCCCACCTGTGTGTGCAACCGCTCCAGCCAGCTTTCCCCCTTGCTTCCTCTTTGCTGTCTTTTTTTTTTTTTTTTTCACATCTTTGCTGGCAGCCAGACTAATTCTTCATCAAAAAAGTTTGGGGATTGCTCTATGACTCTATGGTCCTGACCTTTTTACAACTGTGTGCAAAATGGGCTGTCTGGGTGTCTTCACCTCCTGGGAGAGGCAGCTTGGCCTCAGGAAAGTCAAGTAGTTGTAGCAGGACTGACTTGAAGGAGGCAAGTCTTCTCTAGTCCATCCTTGATTTGCTGTGTGAACTGGGAATATGTCTTCACCCTTTTCTCAGGCAAGACCTTTGTGTTAGGGATGGCCTGTCATTATGGATCTCTACTGCAAGCAGGAGTGTGTTTTAAGACAGGTTTATTACTGTTTGTTTTTTCTGAGGTTTCTATGCAAGGTATTTGAAGGGTGTCTGGCATGAAGTGGGGCATTGGCAGTCTGGGTGTGAAATGAGAATGCCGAGTAGTAGCAGTGTTTGGTAAATAGGTGAGAGCAGGACAAATCTCAGTCCCTACTCTTTTCTGCCTGAAACAAGTAGGGTTGTTTCCTGTTGGTGTTATGCCCAGGAAGACAAGGTGGGCATTTAATCCTTACTGGCAAGGGATTCTTCATGAGAGAGATGTCCATCTTAGTCATAAGCTCATTAGTATTACTGGTCTGATAAAATGTACTGTTGCAGAGCTCTTAAGCTGCACAGAGACACGGATGGGGACAGAGGAGAAACGGTCACAAGCCATGTGACAGGTGTGTCCCCAAACACGCTGAGTCCAGTGACAGAACAAGTTTTAGCAGCATGGTACCCCGCTCTGTGGCAGCTCTTCTGAGTGCCTCATCACAAATGGTGGGTGACCAGCTTGTGACCAGCTGTGCTGTCACCAGTGTCCCAGCAAAGGAGGCAGCAGTGGCAGCAGACCACGAATATACACAGGGAGTTTGCTCAGGTGGATGAACAAGAGGCCATGGCCAAGGGAAAACGTTTCGTGCTCAGAGTGTGAGCCTTGACAGGTCTGCGTGCTGGGAGCAGTGTGTAGCAAGAATGTGCGCAAGGTGGTATCACTCTCCCCAAACCACCCTCTGGGGCCAGAAATTGAATTTCAGTCTCAGAAGTACTGTTGAGGCTATAAACTGGCTGCTTGCTTCATTTCACTGCTTTCTGGCTGCCTGGCTTATAAGTTGCCATTATTTCTGCATTAGATTTCTATTAGGGGAGCTGCAAGGAACTTCAGTCGAGGGGTCTAGCTCATTTCTTCTGTGTTTCTGATCCAGGGACGGGATTTTAGCAGGACAGACAGAAACATTAGCAATACCTTGCAGTTTATGGGGTGAATTTGAGCTTGTAGGAAATCCCATCATTCTTCCAGCACGTGCATTCATTAGAACTAAGGGCAGTTATACAGATGTTGGGATGGAGGAGGTCACCTCATAATGTCTATCACAGGGCATCCTTTTTCACTGGGTGTAGCTCTAACTCGGCAGAAGGCTGAGGGTTTAATTAGGCTGTGACACTAGAGCTGTGGAGATTAAAGGGCATTTAACTGCTTTTTTTCATGGTATTTTGTTTTTAAAATGTCATCGCTAAGTACTTTAGGACCCTGTTTCGTCACTACATTATTTTTATTCTATGCCAGTGTCACCTCATTGGTTTCTGGATGTAAGGCCGGAGGGTTCAATGCACCATGGAAATTCTGAGGTTGGCTTTGAAATGAAATCTGGGATTCAGCTCATTTGTCATCTTGGGGAATTTCCAGGCTGTGGTCACACTGTGTGTGTTCGCGTATGCAGAGAATGAAAATTCTGCCAATTCGAGGTTTCTTCCTGGACTAATGACAAATATCACTGCTGAGCCAACAGTCCCATGGCTCGTCTAATGTCAGGTGCCTTCAGGATTAGCCAGGCCAGATGTGAGTCGTTAGGAAAAATGACTATTTTCATTAATATTATGTTAAAAATTGTTTTGTGACAAAAGTGGTTTTGGCATCTTCAGTAGAAAACACGTAAAATAAGAAAAATTATTTTGAAATTAGTTTTGGTTCTGATTTTGGTTGGTTTTGTATCCTTTCTTCCCTGCTATCTTGTTCCTCTACTTTCTCATGTTTTTGCACTGAAGAAGTGAGGGAAGGCAGAGGAAAGGGTAGAGCACTCATCACACTCAGAGTAAAAGATACACATTTTAATTTTGAGTTTTTTAAAAGAAAAAATTAAGATTATCTCAAAAATATTAGGAAAATGGCTTTCTCAGAAAGAAAATTATAGAAAATTTCCAGCCAGCTCAGCTTGAAATAAATGCTTGGAAAGTTGACAATACAACATCACTAGGGCATGCTGGATTGACATTTCCAAATTATTGTTAAGTGCTGTGTTAAGCCATATATCATAGAAAGTGGAGATTCTTCCTGTGGAGAAGCTTGGGCAGGCAGGGACCATTCAAACATCATGAACACGGCTCGGGGCTGCTCTCTTCCCTTCGACTGCCTCCAGCCCAAGCGATGTGGCACGTTCTGCATCCTGGGATGCACAGTGCTTTCCAGGCGGCCACGGTATTGCACTGCTCCTGGCCGCTCTAGCACTGCGTTGCCTTCCCTCCAGCAGCAGGGCAAGAGATTGCATTATTTTTTATTCTTATACACTGCAAAGACCTCCTGCAAACAAAATGAGAGGCAGGAAAGCAAAGACAGACTTCATTATTACTGTTATTGTCTGCTTTGAACTGTGCACAACAGCAGACCTCGAGGATCCCCCAGTTACACCTGGGTGGTGTTAGTCAGTGGCCCGAATGTCTTCTGGCTTGGAGTAAGGGACACGAGAAGTTCCCAGGCCAGGGCCAGTAGAGAGAAGGAAAATAAACCTGTTAGTTTCAAATACATACTTTGTGGGTACAAACCACATGTGCACCATATGTCCATGTGCATATATTTATGTGTAACCCATGTGCTTGCATTTAGCATATTTGAGTGCTTGTGCACAGGGTGTGAGCATGCAGGTGTTGTACACATGCTTCTCCCCTGGGTTTGTGCGGTTGTTTATGAGGTTATAACTGTCTGTACTATAAGCCCATAGTGTGAGTGTATGGTTCTCTTTGTGGCTGCGGTGGATAGGTGGGAATGGGATAGATGGCTGGGAAAACATAAAAATATTTGCAAAGTATTCTGATGATTTCTCAGTTCAGCCTTCATTCTGGTCTCAACTTCTGAATTGGCTTTGGGAGATGATTCTTCATAGCATGTAAAGAAGGAAAAGATGTAGTAGCTAATCCATATACGACTGAAGATCTTAAAGACAAAATGTTCCTCCTCTTCAGACCTCCCTGTTCTAGACTGGGCATTATTTTAAAGAAGTGAAAGATTTGACATTTTTGTAAGTGATATTCTGACTTGTCCCTGTGTTTTCTCTGGAGAGTCTCTGAGAGGAACACCACTACAGGGACACTAGCAATAGAAAGTCTGTAGCTTCTACATGGCCAAACTGGTCTTCACATCTTTAAAGCACAGGAGCAGTTTTACGTATGGCCTGTGAAAATGATGTCTTGTTGCAAAAAATGGAAGCTGATGAACCATGTTTTCCCCATCAAGATAGCTTCAGACAGCAGTTCATGCTATCTAATAAGGAGATTAAAGATAAAGGTTCTGAATTCAATCCAAAGTGTCAATACGTAACTTTGTAACAAATGAAACATTTTTCAATTACTGGTAATATGAAACAAAATAGTGGGAAATAGAAATGGCAATCTTTTTAGGTAACCTGAAGGCCATTTCCAAGAGGCACTGTGCATTAACTAAGCAGTGAAAATTTTTACATCACTATTTTCCCCTGTGCCCATAATAGCATAAAATAAAAAGATTTTAGATAAGATTTCATTCAGTGAATCAATTGCAAAACCACACATAGCCTTAGTGGGCATTCAGTCCTCAATCTAATGGAAATTTTTACGAGAATGTCAATGCTAAGTTGATTCCTACAGCGGAAAGCACATACAAAGGATCCAATTACAGATGGAAACCTTTTGCTTTCTAAGAGATTTTGTTAACCCCTAAAGCACTGAATAAGTAAAGGGTTAGTGAAAAGTTTGCTGGTGAACTGGATGATGGCTTATATGACTGCTTCCCTTCCCATCAACTTGTTTTTGTTTTTTCTTCTGTGAATAGAAAATGATACTCTGCACTTGTGGTAATTAACAGTCATACTGAAGCATTCAGTGAATGTTTGGGATCCTAAAAGTAAGTCACAAGCTGGTTATATTAACTGTAAGAACTATCTACCTAACGGATTTTAACCTTAAAAAGATATCACACTATGAAAATGGTCAGCGAAGAATAAAGACCTTGTTAGACCTTCTGCCAGGCAGCCCTCAATAGTTGGGGAAGTTCTAATGCAGGAATGGGAGCAGCAACAGCGAAAGGTCAGGGGGAGGCAGAAGGGTGGTAGCATCATCTCCCCAAACCTTTGCCATCGGGCTCTGAGCTCCCCATGGTCCAGAAGACAGTGCACTGGTACTCTGAGCTCAGCATTTCACAGTGGTTTAGTGGCAGATTGAGGAGCATCCTCCAGTTCAGATTCTCCTCTCCATAGTGTACAAGCTGCAGAAAAGCCTTACAGTAGTTTTTAAAGCAATATGCTTGGAGCAGGGATGTGCAGGTTTGGAGTTCTTCTATTACAAGCCCATAGGCAGCTTTTCTTAATTTATGTTAAAATGTTTATTATTTCATTGACAGCACAGAAGCACTTTGCCTGGTGAAATCTCAAATGCGCGACTCCTGCTCTGAGTGACAAGCAAAGCTCAGGAGCTGAATTTTCAGTGAGGAGCTCATGAGCGAGAACACTTTGAAGTGGATGTGCGTAGGCTTGCAACAGGCAGTGGGGTGTGCAGTGCGTGCTTGCTGTGCTGGTGCTGATCACTTGGCAGAAGAGCCAGATGATTTTTTTGATCCACTTTTGAGCATTTTCTGTTTGTGTGATTCTGCTGAGTCTTTGTCCTTCTTAATTTCACCTCCTCCTCCCATTGCACTGTGATGCGTTATCCCAGGACTCTGTGCACTATGAGCCACTGTCCCTAATGGCTTTTTAGCCAGAAATGAAAAAGCAAAAAGATATGGCTGCTTCTACGAGTAAACTCTCTTCTATTCCCACTTGTGGTCAGGTCTAACTGATTTCGTAGCAGTAACTGCTGGTTCATGGCAGAGTAAAGCAGAAAAAGGCCGTGGCAGAAGTGTTTATGAACTGAACTCCTAACTGAAACCCTAGAGATGGAAGTCCAAACACAAGCCTTAGATCTGGATCCAGATTCCAAATGCCCCGAAGTTTCAGTGAGCTGGGATCCAGGCTTTTGTTCTGGGCTCATAAGAGCCCAGAGAAAAGTCAAGCATGGTGTTTGTTCAACACTCCTGACAGCGCTTATTCACTGCTCTGCTGAGACTGCAGATACAAAACCAAGCACAACATGCCCTGGGCAGCCTGGCTGGGCTCCAGGGGAAGTTTCATGCCCCTGGAAGAGGTGGAAAGAGGGCCTGAGTCAGGGTGCTGGGTGACCATGAGTGCCTGCAAGTGTGCGTGAGGGGCTTCTGGCTTCTTTTTTTTTGAAATGAAAGGCAAGAAGAATATAGGGTCAAAGTTCTTTTAATCTCCACTGATTTTGTTTGTGTTTAAGCTGTGGACATTTGAGACATGTGGGAATGTCAAATATGCCTTGTGCAAGCCAATCTTTCTCACTTATCCCTTGATATTTTGAAAGACTTTTATCTTTGTCCCCCAAGTCCAACCTTGGTCTCAGACGATGGGTAGCAAAATCGTTTGGTGTTTATCCTTGCAGGGTGAGCTCTGTAGATAACTGTTGGTACTAAGGGATCCCTCTAGTTATTAGTCAAAGACCAGGATCCTCTAAAGACAGAAACTTTATATAGTTATGTTACTGTAGCAGAAAAGAAAGGGAAGCCACTGGGAAGGAACATGTTGCTCAGACCCTGGTGGCCCCAGACTGTGGGATGCTGGCAAACGCTACTGGGTTTTCCCTGAAGGAAGATGGATCAGTCTCCTGCTGTTGTGTTGTGACTTCCCAAACCAATAAACACCCCAAGAATAACATATTTGTGTCTAAAACCAGGACAAGCCAGAATGCAGCTCTAGGGTTGGCTTTGTCCCCACCATCCACTGCACTGGGGAGGAAGGGAGGCTCACGGGGGAGCTGATTTGCTTCCACAGGGACTTGTCTAGATCGTATTTCCCAGCCCTGCATCTCTTTGCTTTGTCTGTCTGAATCATGCATTTCAGGGCCGCTTGTACTCCTGTGATTGCTACACTGAAGATTATTTTACATTTATTTCTTATATCTATGAACCTAATTTTTCCATTCAAAATTACTTGATATTTTGTCAAGCCACTCATGCAGCTTTTTTTGGGCCAACTTATATGGCCCAACTTTGCTGTTTTAAGATTAAACAGTTCAAAAAGTGCTGTATTTACGTGGGTGTACCAGCAGCATCAAAGTCTCTGTCAACACTCAATAAATAAGATAGCACAAAGGCCGTAACTTTTAATGGTGAATGCTGCCAGTATTCTGTGATACACTTTTTTCGGGGGGGTGACAAACCATATTGCCATTGTACGCAAGGAGAGAATATCCTGCAACTAAGAGCAGCTATATTTAGAAGACGAACAACTGGAGCAGGCAATGGGGAGTGCTGAGGTGGCTGTAACTGATACCCCAAAACGGAGGTCAGTAATTTGACCTTTCTGCTTGGCAGCCGAGCAGCTGAGCCTTGTTGTTGTCTTTTTGGACAAATTACAAGAGCAGGAGAGCTGCTGCCTGTTCAGAAATGCTCTAATCAAATTGCTATAAATTACTAAAAAAAAAATATTTACAGCAAATTTGGTAAGTTCATCACATGCTAGGCAGACTTCAGAGTTTCTGCTGAAGGGGTTGGCACAGCTGTATTTTTTCCCACAACATGAACATAAGCACAAATAGTAAAAAAAAATAATAATAATATTGTGGAAAAACACTAAAAATAGATATTTCCAAGCAAATCTTTTCTTTCAGATGTTTTTTAATATTCTTTGTAATACCATGAAACAATCTATTTTAATCAAAACATGATTTATGAAGTTAAACTGCTTTGATTTTTCTGCCCAGCTTTAAGTTGAGAGATTGGACTCATTTGCTAAATTAGCTTTTCAAGCGAAACAATAGAAGTAGTTTTGGTCGTGATAATAATTAATAATAAGAAAACATCCTTCTAACATGACCTGGTCCCAAAAGTTCTCCAAGTGACTGGGAAGGGCCCTTATTGTGCTTTGAATGAACTTCTGCTCTAATTTCTTAGTGTTCTTTATGCTGTAGCTAATGCCCCTTCCCTGTCATTAATTGCCTTGTTCGTGAGCCCTACATGAGTGTCACTGAGCTGCCAAGGTATGTGGGATATAATGCATCTAGCTTGTTTTCTTTTCCTACCCTCCTGGCCCCCAGCCAAAGAAATGCCATCACCTCATCACCTGCGGCTCTCCCTTCTAATATCTCTCATTTTAAATTAAATCTCACATTTTATTTCTCAGGCATGGCAAGAATTTTACAGCACTAGCACTTTAAAGAGGTGACTTTGACCGTGCTAGGCAAGGACATGTCTCTCCAGATGTCCGTGGTCTCTTTGCTTCCTTTCTGCTGCGTGTGCGTATGTGGACAAGCCGATTCCCTGTGGATTTTGCAGGAGCAAATCCTGGGATAGGAGAAACTGCGTAGGGTGGCAGACTGAACTGGCTAATGTGACTGGTGTTCAGTTCCAGGGGTGAGAAAGAATTCACATTTGCTGTACGATTTCAACATGTTTTCAGTGTGGTATGACAAACACTGCTTAAGAGAATTTCAGAACATTTTCCTCTGGTTCAAGGACTGCTGTGAACCTGGGGTGGGCAGTGTTGGTGCCACAACTCAGCATTTCTCTTGCATATGCATGCCGGCTGCTCTCTGGGCATTTTCTCCTCCTACTTGATAATCCAAAGAAAAAAATTGCAGTGAACTGAAGAGGAGACTACTGGTGGCTGAGCTGTGGTGTTAATTTTTTAATGCAGATATCCAGGACTGGGCTAGATTGAGCTTGGGTTTGGAAAGTTTTTCTGTACCATGCTGGGCAGATATATGTTTGGATTCTCTTCTTGTTTATGTATTTTTCTTGGCCCCTGCAACTGTGCCTGCATTGTGATTAAAAAGTATTTAATTAACATACAAAAATAAAATTAAAAAGTGTAATAGTTATTGTAAAAATAAAACTGTACCAAACCACTCAGGCAAACAGTACCCTGGGGAGCTGGTAAGCTTGGAAAAGCTGGAAAAATACAACTACAACTGTAACAACTTCTCCCAAGAGGGGTGCAACAAGCTAGAAAAATAAAACCCACCATCTACTGTAGCCAACAACCACCCTGAGGGCACCAAGGCAAGGAAAATAAAACACACACCAAAAGCTAAAGCAAGAAAAGTGCCTTTCCCCATACTGCTCCCAAGACTGGGAGTGTGACCAGCCAGCTAAGCCACCCGGGCTTTTCCTGGGATTGCAGCGTTAAGGGATGCAGAGATGGAGTTATGGCCCCTTGAGACACAAAGCATGTGCCACTTGCTGCTTCTGTCAATGTTGTGTTGTCCCTGGTTCTATGTCTTGGCATCAGCCGTTATTTCCCTCAGCTCCTCTTGTCTTCAGGTACAGTGTAGCCAGCCCTTTTGGTGCAGCATCAAGGAGCACTGCTGTGGCGTGACAGCCCCTGCAAGCAGCAGAAAGGTAGTGCCCCGAATTTTTGCAGTCTGGCAGCAAATCTTTGTCAGCAGGGAGCAGTACCTGACAGTATTGTAAGAGATGTGTGATGCTGGAACGTAGCTTGAACAGTCGTGGTGTTGAACCTTCAGTGCAGAGAGGGCAGCATCTCCCCCAGGTACCTGAGGGCAATGTGGGGGAGACCAGGTCAGGGATCCTGAGACTCTCTAAAACAAGAGATCGCAGCTCTTCCTTCACGGCATTCTTGTGTTTTCACTAGCTTTATTTCCAATACAAAGTTCTTCCTTTTCTGTCTTGCTAGTAGATAGGATTAAATTGCTTGAACAGAATTAGCAAGTGAATATGCGAAACAGAAGGGCTTAAGAGTGGGAAACCCAGGTCAGGGAGATGGGCTTTGCAATTAGTCTTGCATGCTGTGAGGCTGGAGATTGTCATTATCTCTCAAAGACCCTGTCTTATCTCAAGCCCTTTGAAAGCAGTTTTCTTCTTGGGCCTCCCCATCCTGGATGTTTCTGTTGGCTAAAGGCTCCTGGTCATCCCAGGGGACCACAACTGGTGCTGAGAGAGGGTGGGTGATGCAAGGGGCTGCTCAAAGGGAGCTGGGGTATATAGATGTGGGTCATGAGGGACCCTGACCAGCAGTGTGTGCGGTGGAAGGGTCACGGGGGGATTTGGAAGGATGTTTTGAACATGGGATGGGATAAACTGGAGTCCACCACGCAGATGAGTTGGGGAGCCCTTTTGCGGTCAGAGGAAGCTTGAAAGCACTCTCTGCCCAGAAACGCTTCTGTCCTATAATTTCTTCTGGCTCTTTACATTGCTTGAAGGCTCACTAATGCACCAATGCATCTTTCTTAACTGAGTGATTTAAACCTCTCTAAGGCCTGAATACATAAACTCTTCTAAATTGCTATAGCCACATTTTTACTCCCTTTAAAAAACAAGTGTAAATTCCTCATGGCCAGCCACTTTTTATGGATCCCTTCAGTGCTTTTGTGAATTGCAAGGTCCTTGGGCCCCAGCCATGAATATCAGGTTTGCAGCAACTGAATTATTTTCATGATTAAAGATAGTAAAGGGTTTACAGGCTTTTTTTTTTTCGTGGAAATCTCTCTTGGTTGCAGTTGCCCTGAGTGAGCTCTGTTGTATTTCACAGAAAATGAGATGGGAATTCATGCCAAAGCAAAAGGTTCATTTCAAAACCACAGTAGAATTGTGAATATAATGGCATAAGATTAGGCTTTATTTTTCTGCTGGTAGCTCTAGAAGCAGGGTCCCTATCCTCTATGCTCAGAAACTCACCTTAACATGAACAATGAGAAAACACCTCTCCTTCTGCCAGGGAAATTAAAATTAATGTGTGTTTCCCTTACAAAAAGGGCCATCACCTGTCTATGCCCAACGCTCTTCTCTCCACTATGTGCACTGGAAGTTGTGGGGAAAAAAACCATGCAAAGTGTAACAGCCTTTGGACAGACCTTGTGCTATTAGTTTATTTTTACAAACTTTTCTGCAGGCTGGGGTGGTATCATTGAGAGTGTCAAGGAGGCACCTGCATGATGGCTGAGAACAGAACAAGTTAGGGATGAGTGAATCAGTCTTGATGAAATAAGAACCCTCCTGTACTTCTGACAAAGACAAATCAGTCATTTGATGTGACAAAACCATTTGGTGGTTAATATCTTTTTGGTATTTGTTCCTGTAGCCTCGGGAATTTCCTGGTGCTGGTCCAGGCTGGAAGTTGACATATCAGGTGCTGGAAACCTCATGTAGAAATAGCCAAAGGCCTGTTGTCCCCTGGGCTTGACATCACCCTGCAGGGACTGAGCTGGTTCTGGGAAGCTCTGGAAACGCATCCTTCAGATGACGTTGCATCCTTTCCAGACAGGTGTTAAATTTGGCCTTCCTGCTATATGCTACTAGAAAGCAGAGATTTATGAGCCAGCTCTGTGATATATAGCATTTGATCCTAGTCCTGATGGCTTGCAAGATCTTGGACCTTGAATTGTTTCTGATCCCTTGGCCTAGCAATGCTGCGCTGGCACGGCTCCAGGGCAGAATTTAGCAAGTCCTGCAGCTCAGGCCAGTAAAACTATTTAACTACTGACAAATGTGATCTTCCTTTGCTCCTTACACTTGATTTGCCTCCATTTATTTTCCTGTCACTGAAATCCCTCATTACTCCCAGTTCAAGCTGCTCATGAACCTTGCTGAATTTCTGCAGCCTTTTTTTCTTTTTTTTCTTTTTTTTTTTTCCTTCTTCAGGCTGAAACTTTAGTCTGGCCTTATAATTACAGTATTATTAATGTATTTTTATCATTGTTAATTATTTTTACATGCTGAAATTGATTCAATATGCCTGGAGCTGCCATGCTGGAACATGCCTTGATTCTCTTCCAAGCTGGAGCCCTTGCACACCAAACGTGGAGAGTTCCAATGGCTTTAAATCACTACAAACCTCACTGAGTGATTTAAGTTATTGGAGTGTAGTCAAGTTTTTATAAGCCCTCGAATGTGAACCCTGCTCAGATTTTGGGTATGTTCAGTGCAGTGGGATCTAAAAATGATTTGAGTGCTCGACATATTTTCTAAGCCCCCGGCCGGCTGGGGAATAATCAGGCTTGTCGGGCAGTGCACTGTGCAGGGACTTCGTATGATGGGAACTGTCACATTTTAAAGATGCTTCTAATTCCTTTAAATTGAAACATTCCTACTTCATTTAAGGGACTTTGGGTAGAGCTTTCTGTGTGGCTTGAAGGATCAGCAATATGAAGTGCGTTTCATCCTGGGGTTGATGGATTGACTCCTGCACAAGGTCAGTCTCAAGGCAAGTCATCACCACCGGATCTCTGGTGACAGCCCAGTGGAGTTGTGGTCAGTGCCAGGACCCCAGGTGTTGGGTGAGCAGAGGGCTGAACCCCCCTCTGATCTCCAGATCAGGTCCTAAGTCCAAGTCAGGTGGTGCCCACCCTGATCCTTGTTTAGCAATGTCTGTGCGCTGGAACAAACTGTCCCTCGGGTATATTTTCTAATCGGGAGGGCAGCAGGGACATCAGAGGCTGACAGCTGGACATGCTGAAACTTTTCAGCTCCTTTATTTTAAAAGGTCCCAGGTCAGAAAAAAGTTGTGAGAATGTAGGTGAGAGGAAGGCCATGCCATGGAGGGAGGAGACCAATGTGGGCGTGAGAGAGCATGGCACAAGGGCTCCTTCTCACCCTGGCTCTCATCAATATTTCTCAGCAGTGTTTACACACCCTTTCTTGGGTGTGTAAATTAAACTTTCTTGGGACCCTATCTTTAGGGCCACTAAATGCAGAGTCCTGAGATACCCTATGGAGCTTGACTACCTACCTGAACTCTTTAAGTAGAAGCTGTATCCCCCAACTGTGCCCGCTGGGGTTTGTGATGCCCCATCCACGGCAGCAGCATGGTCCAGGGAGGAGCTGCAGGTTCAGAGACGCTCAGTTGCAGTTCCAGCAGGTAGAAAAGCAAGTGAAAATGCAAAATCTTCTGAAAGCTAAAAAATGGTCTTGGAGTGGAGGTGTTGCTGCAGAGCAACAAGAGTCACAGCTCTGAGATGCTGACTTCAAGACTGGCTGGATTGGAGACAGCAAAGAATCCACAGTCCTGCAAAATATTTTCTTGTTTGAGATTTCAGTTTTTATGGACAGTTGCATAATATCTCCACTATAATTCCCGGACCTTGCAATCACGTAGCAAGCTCTTTTTATCCTCACAAGTGCAGCTGCTGAACACATTGCTGTAGTTTGGAGTTTTGCCTTGATGAATTGTTTAATTTGGTTTGATATCATTAGGTATGTACTATGTGTATGTGAACCTGTGCAGTAAAACATCTAAGGTTTGTACCCATAAGACTAATTCCTGCTGTTCCTACTCAGTAAATAATGACAGCCTTGAGACCTGTGAGTGCTGAGGACCTTAGAAAATTCAGATGCTTTTAGTTATGTGCCTATATGGATTTAATAGTCTCAGTTTATTAAGAAGGTAGTTTTTTAATCCTAATGAAATAAATTCTGCCCTGAATTACTAAAATGTAAACCCAAAGAAACTTTAAATAAAACAGAAAAAGCCCTGAGTTTACCCACCTATCAGTGAGTGCAGAATTAGGCCCATTATACTGCTCAAATCACATTTTAGTAGCAAGAGATAGTTTTATTAGTCATCTTAATGACAGTGCAAACCCCAAACTACTGTACATTCAAGGAACAGGTTCGTATATTTTAAACAACATATAATTCTCCTTAAAACCTCTTTTATTAAAAAGTTTTAAGAATAATATTAAATACATAAACAGCCATGTTAATTAGATTATATAGTTAATGTACATTGGAACTATGACTTATTGCAGAGTTACTGACCATGAAAGCACATTTTGATCATTCCAGGCTGTAATCCCCACTTAATCCATCCCCAGTCTGTCAATCAGTGGAATACAATCAGGATATTTATGATCACATCAGACCAGAGATCTGGAAGAATTTAGCAACTTTGCAGAGCTGAATCCAGAAAAGAAGGGGGAAAAATGTTTCCACTGGCAAAATGAACCGTTGCCAGGAAAAACATTATTGTTGACTTGGCCCATGTAATTGAATTTTCTACTCAGAAGTAACTTACAAACCAGCAACTAGGAGAAATTATCAATACTGGGAACTCTCATAATAACAAAGCAGAGGAGTTTTACCTGGCACAGCACTTTTTTAAATAATATTTTTCTTTTTTTTTTTAAATAGTGCTGTGGGTTTTTTCCTCTCCTAGTTTTTGCCATCATGAAATAATTCAAATCACTAGAGCAGCAGGAAAAAGCATCCCTTTCTCGGGCCCCCTACCTCCACCACAGCCCCTGTTCCAGTGATTGCAAATGCCTCCTAGAGAGAGCAGTGTCTCTCTGGACAGGGGAGACCTGAACGTTGTTGAGGCAGCCGATATCCTGCCCAGGTTAGGGAATGCTTCAGAATCCGTGTGACTTTTAAACACCTGAATGATGTCTCTATTTCTGTAAGGGATGTGCAATTTGATAGCAAAGTACATGACAGTAGTGAAGGTATCATTTAGGTATGTGATATCTCTGGTAACCTAAGAGACACGGGCAGTTATTTTCTGGGAACCACAATGATTATTGTGTGGGTTATTTCAATACCCTCCAGACTTGGAAAGGTTTTCCATGGAAAGACATGGAGAAACAGAGATTGTTAGGATTGTATTAGAAAGGAGGGAGGAGGCCCTAGGAAACCAGATGCCCAGGAACCAGCACTGTTCAGCTTGGGGTGGGGGAAACTGAACGGAGCTTTACAGATGGGGTGTACGCACCCTCTCCATGCTTTCCATCAGACCCAGGATAATCCTCCTGTACCTAGCTATGATCCTACCTGTCAGTGACAGGATGTAGTAAATAACTTCCACTATGGACATGTTATTCTCTCACTTCCAAACCGCGAGAGAAACCAAGGTAGGAGGCTGTGCTACCACCTTCCTTGCAGCTGTTCATAGCTATATGTGGGGTGTGATTTTCATGGCTGTTTAGATCACAAAGTCTGGTATTTGAATACTCAAAAGAGTACGTAAGACCTTGATGTGGCCATTTCTGCCTTATGTAATGGGAAACAATGTTATGAAGACTTTTGCCTGCTATCTGATGTGCAGCCCCTGTGATCAAGCTTAACCAGTAAGTGACTTTTTCCTCCCAAGCCTGAATGAACGTAAGCACGTGTTTCAGACTGTCATTTGGTTGTGATTTGGTCTTTTGCCTCAATGGCAGAGGGCTGGATTCCAAAAAACGTTTCATCCGTGAGCTTCTGTGATTGGAGCTGTGCTGAGCTTGGATAGGCAATCCTCTGATGAACCTTCCAAGTTCCAGTTGGCTGTTTAACAAACTCCCCCTCTTTAAGCTCAGAGGGCCATCGGAGATTGTGCTCAAAGAATGAGCTTGCTGGGCTCTTGATGTTGACTCCTCCAAGGCATATTTTTCTCAGTTGCTACTTTCTCGCCTCTCTCTTAGAACAATCTCACTAACATTCTCAATATGAGAAGTGGACAAATATTTCTTTCTGTAATAAATGATACCCTAAGAAATACGAAATCAAAACCAGCAGGATAATCAATAGTCCCTATGATTCACTGGGATCTATCTGATAAAGAGATACAATCAACACCCTTTCCCTGCTCTGATAGCAATAAAGTCCTTGGAATGGAGCATTGTCACGGGATTAGTCTTCTGCTTGTAAAAGAAATGCCTTAGCAGTTAGCAGCGTGATGCCATGATCTTGTTGACAGTGCTCTGTGTCATTGATACTGTCTCTGATGCAGCTTCTGTTCAACCACAATTTGTTTTCATTAAGCTTTCATCCCAGCTCTCCCTTTTATAAGATATTTTCCTTCATTTTCTTACAGATGCTAGAGCATCTCGTGATAACCGCATAAATTAAAACTGCACTGAGGGTGTTTAATTTTAAGTGGGCATTAAAAAGAAATAAGTAACCAGCAGCTCTGGACCCTTTGCTGCCCGTGGTGCCACAGGGCTGCTTGCTTGAGAGCTTGAAATATGTCAGCTGTAGTTTGTTTCTATCAGAGTAATGTGGTAGTTGTATACATGCCACTTTCCCAGGAATGTAAATGCTTCGTTAGTTCTGTCCCTGTCCTGAAAAATCTAATATGGCACAAATAAAGTGCGGTAAATGGTTTCATGGAAAGCAGATGTGAGTGGAAGCCTAGACTCCTACCAAAGCTTTAGGGGACTTCAAAGACTGAAAGAAAGGGTTGAACAAAATATTCAACTGTGCCAAATTTTCACTGTTCTTGATGAAAGAGCAAAAGTGAGGAAAAAAAAAAAAGAAGAAAATCTGGCTCCTTGTTTTAATTTTCTACTAGCCTAGGGCAAGTCTTTTAGAAGGAATAAATTACAAGCAAATAGGGAGAGAGACTGAATGGAGCAACTGCTGAACAAAGGGCATTCTTGGAAGGGTCTGGCTTTAGAGAACCTAGAAGTTGTCAGCTCAGTTATCAGGAGGCCATCTCCCTCCCTGCTTGCGAGCCTGCTGCTTTTGAGCAACGCCATAGCTCCCCACGAGCTGATTGCATGCAAATCCTGTCGCTGCACGGCGGTGGTGAATGCTTGGAAAGTGTCCTCTGCAGAAGTGTTTTGTAGGACAGCCAAATGGGGAATGCTTTGAAAATTTGGCAGCAGATGTGAATGTGACATAAATGATTGCAACCTTTAAAGTTGTTTTCCAGAACAAGCCATTTGGGCTGGACTTGGAAATGATGTAGAATATAGATGATGGTATTCAAGAGGCTAAAACATGCCAAGTCTAAAAACTAGGATAATTTATTCCCGTTGTTTTAGGTATCATGTACCACATAAGGATAAAAAACCCATGCACAGAACAATCAGAGATTTTTTTTCTTTCTTCCTCAGATACTGTGTGGGAGTAAAAGTTGTGACTTAACAAAAGCTGATCAGAAAATGGGGTAGAAGTAAGAAACTAAGCCATGTTCCTTGTGGTAGTTGTATGAAATGATCCTTCATCTGCTTAAGATATCTTCTATCTCTAATCCCTTCCAAACTGCTCTGTAGGCATCCTTGGTGAGGATCTGGCTGGCACAGCCTTGCTGGTGGGAGCTGTGGAGCTTTGGCTGTCTTCTCCACCAGCAAGCATCTCCATTGTAGGTGCAATTTATGCTGCTCAGCTCTGGAGTTTCCCTTCATGTGGGAGTAAGCTGCTGGAGGGCCTTTATCTACACGGCCACAGAGGTACGATCTGAGGTATGCTGAGACAAATACTGTTCTCCCTGCTTTTCCTGCTTTCTAATGCTTCCTTTTCCATCTCTTAAAACGGACATACCTTTTAAGTAATATTAATCCGCTTTTAGTTGCTCAATTCAAAGCTTAATCCATATAGATGCTTATTGTGACTACACATGACAACGAGCTAATGGTTCACAGAAATCATTTTGTACATGGACACATAGTTGTAAATTGGTTGTGAGACCTCAAGGCACGTTTACCAAATGCAATTGTGTCGCTGTGTCTGAAAACAATTAGGTTTGCTTGAGTTTGGGCCAGGCTGCCTAAAGATTCTCCGCACTGTAATGAGCTGTTGGTGACTTGGCCTGTGGTTTAGGTGTAACTATGGTTTGTTTTGGTTGGGTTTTTTTTTTTGTTTGGGTTTTTTGTTTTGTTTTGGTTTTTGTTTTTTTAGTTTTGATAGTATTCTTTTTTGTAGTGGTCATGTAGCCCAGGAAAACACAAAAAGAAAAAAAAACAAATAAAAAATAGGGCAGCTGAAGTGGATGAGCAGTGATAAAGAAGAAAACCCTGGTACATACCAGCCGTGTAGCAGACTTACCACTCATTTTTCTGCAGTAGCCCAAATATCAGGCTGTATTTGTTTGCCGCTGCCTGCTGAAGACGTCGACCTCAGCCTGCCCTTTTCTCCCCCAGTGCTGACAGTAAGTGAAGAAATGCTAAATTCATTCATCTGCCTGAGATGCCTTTGAAGTCCACCACTAAAAGCTCTATTGTTTTATTAGCTGTTAATGCGGCACGGGGGAATTTGGCTGTGCACAGCGGAGCTGGGGTGCGGGGGGAGCCCTTCCTGGTAATTTGTCACTCTTTGGAAGTATGACACGCTCTGCTCTGCAAATGCACTGGCGAGTTGGAGTGCTCAGAGCTGGGGCTGGAGCTGCTCGGTGCAGGGAGCGCCCACTGCCGTCGGTGGGAGTCCTGGGGCTGGAGTGGCTGAGGGATTAGGACAGGCTGAGGTCACACACCTTGATACTCTGCTGGGCATTATGTAGGACAAGATCAATGCTAAACTAAAGATCGTGGGCTTCTGCAAAAGCCAGCCATGGTGGATACTGACTGTAGAGAGCTTGCTTGTCAGAACAGGCTAATTGGGGGCAGGTTCTCAGAGGGGAGGTGGTTGGGGATGCTGGGGTCAGGGGTACATTGACTCTTCCCTTCCCTGTATTAAGATGGTTTGGTAATGAATGCTTGGATGCAGCTAATCTATATCCCTTTCCTGCCCTTTCTCTGATACACGGTTTGTGGAGCTGTGAGGTGCTGCCTGCCTCCTGGAGACTCTTCCAGCAGCAGCGGTGCTCGGTGGCTGCTGAGCCGTGGCTGCCTACAGGCAGTCGTCTTATTTGCTTTGCTCTGATTATGGGCAAAGGAGACTGGCTGGTGGCTCTCAGAGGTGATCCGATGCCTGAACATCAACATGGCTTCCTAACGAAATACAAACTCATGCTGGGAATGCTGCTAAGCTGCAAGATGAGGCTTGTCTTTCTCCACAGGCACACTGCACCGGATCAGTGATCCACAGGTAATTGATAAAGCACCCATTGCCTTCTCCTTTTGCCTTTCAGCTCTTTGCATCTCACATCTCTCCTGAGATGGAGGAAGCTGCAGGAACTTGCTGGTGCGTAATTGTCTGGACGCAAATACACTTTGTTACTGCAGGCTGGCTCCTGTGCGTGATCTGAAAGCTGGGCACAGCACACTGACGTGTTAAGGAAATGAAGTGGATGCTGCTTCAGGCTGTTTACTGCTCAGCCCTGTTGGCATGTACAAAGGATCTCCACAGAAGCCATCCATCACTGGAGCTGCTGCTCCCTGCAAGCACAATGCAGCTAATGGCAGGAGCTATGTCCTGGTAAACACAAACAGGAAGGCAAGCACAGCCTCTGGCCGTGGCTGCCTGCAGGCAGTCGTCTTATTTGCTTTGCTTTGCTCTGATTACTCCTCAGTAACTCAGTTTGATCAGTCTATCACCAGAGCCTTTCTTTCCATCCATTCTTTCCAGTCCCATCTGTGGCACTAAAGCTAAGTCAACAGAAACGCAAAACTTCTGTCATATTTCCTCAGCCTGATGAATCTTGAGAAGTTTGTCAGGGTAGCTTGTTGGTTTGCATAACTGCTTAACTATACCGTAAAGTGTAGCTTATGTGATGAAACATACCCATTAATATGTTTTCCTGTGATGTAAAACTGCTGCGGTTTGTTCCCGCAACCAGGGAGAAATGAGTCTCCCAACATTTTCCCATGGCAGAGAGGTGAGGGGGTCACCAGGAGCTTGTTCACTAACATCCATAGCGTGGGAGTGTGCAATCGATTGGCTCCGCTGTGCCCTCACCTCTGGGCTGGGACACAAGCGGGGCAGCACGGGAGCAGAGGGGACAAGAGCACGCCAATGGTGAAAGCGGCATTCATTTTCGGTAGGGTCATTGAAAATTCAATACCTTACAAAAACACTGTGCAGTGGTAGAAAATAGCTCCCCCTTTAAGGTCCTGATTCGGCAAATTACCTGTGAGACATCTGCGTGTGTTCTGCACAAAACACATCCCTCGCTGCGCTGGAGCCGCTGGTTTTGAAATGTCTACCTATGCTGAAGGCTTTTTAAGGTTTATTGTCACTGATAGCAGCTTTGCTGAGAGGTACCCTTGCAAGGCAGTTACTGCAGGACTAAACTCAATGCACAGCGCTCATTAAGCAGCTCTTACGTTGTTTAAAACCCAGTGGCCTTTACGGGCTTTCCCCTAGCATTGCTAGTGAGATTGACATTCTTACCAAAATTTTTGCAACCCCTTTGGTCCAATGTAAGCATTTGTAAACAGCAACAAATACAATAATTACGAAATAATAATTATTCCATTATTTATGATGCTGGAGAATCTTTTTATTTGCAAACAACGGTGGTACCAATTAATCAACAAGGTACACGTGTAATTGCATTACTAACGTTTGCGTGCGGTCACAGCTACTGCGTGTGCAGGTTGGGTGGCTGGTGCGGGCAGGGAAAGCACCCAGAGTGCACCTACAACTGCTGCGACCTCCTCTGCAATCCCAGCCCCCTTTGGAGGAGGTAACCACACACTGATGGTGAGGGAGACTCGCTGCTGTCACTCATTTAGTAATTAATGGCTTCTGAGCTGCTGGGGGGCACCACGCACTGCTCCAGTGCACTCCTGGGGTTGCTGCTTCACACCAGGAAGGGAGCGTACCCTCAGATTCACAGTATTTCCAAACCCTGGTTCTTGGCCTGGTGGTTAGATGGGAATTAGGGGTGCAGTGTGCTCCCGCACTCCCCTATTGCTTAATTAGGGAAGCTTTAGGATGACAGCTTTCCCCTTGGAGGCAAAAAGCGTCAGTCAGCTTTGGAAAGATGTTATTCTGGGACAAATCCCTGCAGTCAGTTCGCATACACCCTTTGGGTGGCCGTGTGGGTGGCGGGTGATTTGCTCACGTGGGTGCTGGCTCCTGGCAGCCCCAGCTTGGCCACTGCAGAGCCCTCGAGCCACTAACTGGAGCGTCTCTGCAGCAGCGCAATAGATTGCTTCCTCACCACTCGCTTTCCAGAAGTTTGAGAGATTTGAACCCTATCCCAAATTTCTCTGCTATAATGCTTTAAATGCATTTAAAAGAGGCATTTGCTCAAAATGCTGCTCTGTAGAAATGGTTCTTTCATCACTTTCCTGTTAACCTTAGAACGCTTTTAAGCACTCTCTTTTGCATGGGAATGAAACTGGGGAATATTTCCAGCTACTCAGAATTTTTTATTTCATGAGAATTGGTCAAACCCAAGATAGCACACAGAATCCAGACCTGACTGGCCTTTGGTCTTCTGAAAATGCCCTCCGCCCCATTGTTGTGTGTCTGCATTTGGAGCCCTACTTCTGAATATAAAGTAGGGATTTTGTGAAGCTCACCAGCACTTCTAGTGCCAGCACGGTGCGGAGGGTCTCACTGCTGCATTAAAAAAGGTAGGTTTCTGTTTGCCATATTACTTCAAGGCATGATAAGAAAGACATTTTAAGAAAGCAGTTTGGTGCTTCATGGATCTGGCTTTCGGTGGAAAACTGGTGTTGTGTCCCGAGTGGCGTGTGCCTCTGGAGCTGGGTAAACGCCACCGCAGGGTCCTGGCTTTCTCTTGGAAAACATCCAGTGTGTGTGCTGGGTTTTTCTTTTTTTTTTCCTCTGTCTTTAATCTTACAGCTACTGTTTAGGGGTTATGAAGTAAATTGAAGGTGAGGCCAAGGGAAAGGTTGGGTATTTCCTGTGTGTAGCTCAAGCTGTAATTACACCAGAAGGGTCCCTGTACGGTTTCTCTGCAGACCTTGGCGTTGGCCTGTGCGCTAAAGCAGAAAGCGAGGACTGGAACAGATGCTAGATTCCCCAGTTTCATTCAAAGAATTTGCAGCAGATCGAAGCATAATCTTAAAAGTGACCTATGGTTGCAGGGTATGTGAAGAGGCAGGTTTCAGAGGGGTGGTAAAAGCATGATGCCCAAGGCTGGTATTTACATGTGCTTCTCCTGAGCTAGTTTTAGACTTTAGAAATGGAGGTAAGGAACACGGAAGTTCATGTTGTCTAACTATTGGCGTCCAGCTAGGCTGTCTGACAAAGGGTCCATGGTCCTTCTGCTGTGACACGGGAGAGAGCAGCTCCTTCCATGGGTGCTTTGCAGAGCTGCAAAAAGCCAGCTTGCTCCGTAGGGGATTGGCAGCCAGAACCCATGAGCTGAACCCAAGCCAGAACTTGACTTCAGTGGCAAGTCCCAGGGGGTTCCTGGGGGTTTTGTGGGGGTTATACCCACAAAATTCTTCTCTGTTTCAGTGGGAGATTTGACAAGTTCGAGCCAAGCAGAGACTTTTCCATCCTTGTGCTGTGAAACTGTTGCAGTTGCAGCCAGCCATATTTCCAGATGGGTAAAATTCCAGAGAAACGATGATGGATTTGACGCATCTCAAATGATGACAGCAGAGGTGCTGACTCCCCTTTAATTCCTTCCCTTAACAGACAAGGTCCCTGAACCTGGCCCACTTCACTGACATGTGCAGCACTTGTTTCTCTTTTGCTGCATGTCTGATTGGCTTTGCCTTCCTCCCCCAACTCATAATTCCCTGCTCCTTTCCTGCGGGAAAGATTAGGAAGGATAGGAAGTCGTCTGTGCAGAAAACATCCCCAGCCAAAGTAAATACAGGTCACAAGATTAGGCTTCATCACAACTTTAAGCCTGGCCCAAGCTAAACAAATGAGCTGTCATGCTTTGGTAAAAGCTCCAGTATGAGTGAACTGGCATGACTGCAAAAAACGGTAAAGCAGCTAATAGGTTTTGCAATATGGAAGCTTTAAGTTTTGTTTTTAATGCTGCATTCCTGACAGTCAAGACTTGCACTGAACTTCAAATGCCATTAATTTTGTGTGTTGGCCTCACTTGCTACTATGCAAACACACTTCCCAACGCACAGCGATAGCAGCAGAACAGCACCATGAGGCTGGTCTGCCCTGGAGAGCCCTTGCAGCACAGAGGAAAAACACAGAACACCCTGTTGCAGCTTGAACCCTGAGTTTCTTGGCTGTTGACTGAGACTGAATCTTTGAATGAATTACAAATCTGCTTTAAAAAAGCCTCTAACTGTTCAAATATCTAACTTTTTGATGTCGAAATATCTGCATAAAAACCAGCAACAGACATGTCCAACCATGGACACCATAGTCCAGGCATAGCCCATAGCCATTAGGTAGCTGTTCACAAAAAAGGTTAATTGAACCAGTAAATGGGTACAATCTCTCGAGTTTCCCCTGTAAAGAGTAAGAGAGTATTTTGCACTGAGAGAACTGGGAATACTTTCTCTTGCATTGAGCAGAGCCCATGGACATGGGAGTGGGCCGCTGTCCTCTGTCTCTGGCACTGCCCTGTTGTGCACCTCTGGAGGTGTTACACCCACCGAGACTTTGGTTCCCACACTTGCACAGTGGGGATGGCAGCGACAGGACAGCTGCTGTGCTGAGGCGTATTGGTGCTGTAAACCACGCAGTGCTGCAGAGGTCTGCAGTGCTCTGATACGTTCCATAATTACTGGTCATTATATGTACCATTACAAGAAAACCATATAACCATTATAAGAAGAAAAAAAAAAAGGCAAAACAAAAAACAACCCAAGCAACAAGCATTAAAAGTCTTTATGGAACAAAAGCCAGGCTTTTAATATTGTTTTAATGCACTCAACAAGCTTTAGTTTAGAGCTAAGACCAGCCTCTTGTAAGTGTGCAAGGGTTGAGACAATTTAAAAACCAAAATATTTCTCCCAGTAGAGACCTTACAGCTTATCAGGTAACTGCAGGCTGTATTTCGGCCATTTTTAACTGGGCATTAAAAGTCTTTTTGACACTTGCTTTATTCCTCTACAACAGACCCTAACAGCCCCTCCGAGGCCTTCTACAGCCCGATGTGTAAAATGTAATGGGGATTGTTTTAAAGAGTGGAATTTGACCTGAGAGAGATGTGAGTACTTGGGGACTACTTAGTCCTCAGTAGCACTTAGGGGCTCTTTAGTTTGTGGGGCACTTTATTACTCATTAGTGCTTGGGGACGCTGCACTGTGCTCGTTAGCATGCTGTCCGGTGGGTTTCTCCGTTTAAGCATTGCTGTGTTGTGGCAGAGCATATAGACCCTTCCTCCTCCTCTTCATCCTTCTCCTGCTCATGGAAGGAGCAGCCAGACGTGGGACTGCTCAGGGAGATCAGGGTGTCCCCAAGGATGTTTGTCATCAGAAAAGGACTGGGGAGTCCCGTTGGCCACAAACATGACACCCACGGGTGCGGGGGAGCCTGTGGTGTTCACACAACCATAAATATGTTGACAAGAGACCAAAGCATGCTCACAGGAAAGCTGTTCATGCTGGTGACACTCTTGCATAATTCCAGTTCAAAACCACTTATCAATGCAGGCAAGACACATCCTTGTTTCAGCCTGGTCCTTCTGCTTTTCCTCATCCTTGCAGGAAAACCAGGAACAAAGAGCAAGTTGGCTGCCCAAGCCAAGCCCATCTGGCTTGCCCTGCTGAGAGCCCAGCCTTACCGCAGCCAGCGCCGAAAGCAGGGGGGGATGCCATGCTGCTGGCAGACTCTCCATTTTTTCAGTTTCTATGAAACAAGCCTGGGTGGAACTGCCAAAATTCTTGCCCTGTCCTGTGCTGCCGCTTTCTTGCTTTACAGTGTTAGGTAGTTGTGGAGATGTGGTCGTTCATATTGCGTGGCCACGGCCATCCTCCCAGGCAGTGCTGCGTGGTGAAGGGAATGGGATGGGCCCAGGGATGGTGGTAGTCTTTCTCACTTTTACTTTTCCCCTTAGCTTAAATTATTCCCAGACGTGTGAACTCGGCAAACAAGGATCAAGTTTTCTCCACAAGGCAAGGTTTACTCTGGGCCTGGAATAGTGCCTGAGCTTCCCAGCGGTCAGGAAAAAGCTTGCAGGGAACAGATGAGTGGTTCCTTTTGTATTTTCCATCCATGAGGAAAAGCTGCATCTGAAAAAATAATAGCTGAACTGGAAAATAAAATTAGACAAGTCTGAACAAATATGGAAACCATCCCTGACCTGGTATTGGAAAAGAGTCTCAAATGCTAGAAAGGAGAGAAGCAGAGAGAGGGAATGGATGAGTTTTGGCCTCTGTCAGGAATATGGAAGGAGTTATTTCATTCTTTTTCCCTGTCTATTTGTTCTCTGTATGGCACTCTGTGTGGTTAACCGTCTGTCTTTGTCATAAATATATGTGGCAGAGACAAGTTTTTTCAGAGGTCCCAACCAAACCATCTGTTTTGCATCTGTGGTTTTGCATATGTAAATATTATTATTAATAGTAGCAAAAGCAATCATAATGGCAGCAGGAATAGAAACACTATTAATAGTCATAGTAGTGACATTTTTATTTGTATTGCTGCAAGAGGTCACATCATGCACCAAGACTCAGCTGTGAGTTTGAGTGAGAACAAAAGGATGGTTGTTGCCCCCGAGAGATGTGAGTGAGCACAGACACCGTCACGGGTGTTGTGCCAGGATTGTCGCCATGGGACCGTGCTGCCCGAGCACGATGACTTCCCTAGACCCCTTCCAAGGGGAAATGACTCCTGACAACTGCTAGCTCCTTGCTGGTCCTGCTATCATGGCAAGGAGAAAATGATTCCCAGCGGGGACAGCTCAGCTCAGAGTATCTGGAGACAACTGGAAAAACTCCCTAGTAAAGATAATTATGTGATTCCTGATTATACAGAGACTGAATTTGTCCTGGTAGGTCCACAAGCAGAGTGGTGGCTTCTGCATTGCCCAGTACTGCACCTGAGGTCTCACTCCCAGCCCAAGGTATCTTGTCTCCATATGGACAACAGGCTTTTCTGGGTGGGTGACCTGTTAGAGCAACTCATTCTGCAAATCATCAGCATCTTGGTGGTTGGGGGAGACCTTATCTTTTTGTCCCTGCTTTACTGCCAGATTAAAAATGACAGCAATTCTCCTATCAATTCAATAAACAGAGGGAATATCTCAGGGCTAGAGGAGCTAAGGCCAGAGGCAGCAGTGGTAGCAAGAAGGCCAGGCAGAGCAGGAAGAACAAGGGTGCAGGCTATAGACACCAAATGTGGGGAGTTTGGAGGTGCTTATACTGGAAGGAGCACTTCAGAGAGGGGGCCAGGAGAGATACAGTGAATGGAGGAAGCCCCTGCCACATTCTAGGCTTGGATCTGATCCACACAGTGCCTGGAGACATGCAAGCTAACAAAACACATCTCAACACACCCTTCTCCTTCCAGGTTCTCTCTGGGTTGAGCCGGTATCTTTGTTCCTACACAAGGAATGCTTTTTGTTCGGCTCTGGTTGTTTTGCTGGATCTGCAGTGCATTAAATAGCCCATCTTCTGGTTTGTATTTTTTCCAGTTATCGTATTTCATGTATCCTGGCTCCTTTCATCCAGCCCTGTATCCCCCCGAGCAGAGACTAAGCAGGATCCACTCCTTGAGCTTGCTGCCTTCACATGCACAAGAGGGACATGGACCCCCGTTCCACATGTCTCTGCTGAGCTGGGTGAGTATTTGCAGCAGAGACTGACACTCCCCTCTGTTTTCAGTCTGTCACCTAGATCACGTTACCATGGCTGGAGCTCGAGGACTCGGTGATGGTACATGCTGCCCCTTAAGCTTAAGTCTGTGTACAAGCTGGTTTCTGAAGTCAGCCTGGATCAGCAACAACAAGCCAAGGTTTGTATTTATTTCTTATACCATTCAGATTTTGACCGTGGCACACTGCAGGAATGCATGTGTGTGTGGGGGGCTTGTCAGTGCTTTTTAAAACTCCACCCTGACAGCACACTGTAACTTCACTCAAAATCTCCTGCAATTCAGTGCTGAGTGTCCTGACCCTGCCACCTCCTAAAATGCTTCTCTATCTCTCTTGGAAATCTTTCCAGATGAGCATTTAAAAGACATGAAAAAAATATCTAATGAGATAAAAAACCCAGATAAACATCTATTTTGCTTCCCTCTGGCACAGTACTGACCCCAGAGTACAGACCCCAAGGCAGAGGCTTTTGCAGCTTGGAGAGCACCAGGAGGGGTCTGGGGCTGTGGGGACAGGCTCCCTGTGGGGAAGGGGCAGCAAAGGTCCCCAAACGGGGCACCCAGCCCCCTCTCAGGAGCTCTCTGTGAGCTGGCTGATGATCAGGTTAGCCCCTCGCTGTCCTCCCTATCCTCTGACCAAAAGAAGAGCTGGAAAACAGAGATAACAGGATAAGGATCATCTATGAACTCAAGATGTGCATTACCCCAGTTGCTGTATCCCAGTTTTCCTGCCAATAACAGTCTTCCCTGGTCCCGAACACAACTTGGAGAAAGTTCAAACTTTGAGCCTCTCACGATTAGCCTTCAGAGCTGGTAGCTGCTCAAAAGTGATATTCACCTTCTGTTGGCAAGGCCTGAGAGCAGGTTTCCATTTGAGCAGGTTGATTTACATGGTCCTCAGGGCCGAGCCCTGTTTCACAATTTCATGCAAGTCATCGAAAGCAATGATCTGCACACTCATCACACGAGGAAGGGGGCACAGCCCAGAACAGCTCTGTTCAACCTCGTGCAATCCCCCCCTGTCCTGCGTGTGCTCCTCTTACCACAGCCACCTGCCCTGGGACACTGGGCTTTGCAGCGCCCTTGTCCCCAGCTCCAATGCTCCTGAAAACTCTCCCCTTCCGTTTTTCCAAGAGATGCTCATTTAATCTTTTCCTGCCCACTTAGAGGAGCAAGTGATATCTGTGGGTGGCCTGGGGCTGATGGGACTCTCCCAACCGGCAGCGATCCTCCAGCAGCTTCTGGGGGGCTAGGGAGGGCAGGGAAGCCACTGCCTAATCCGTCCCTGGGCTGGATGGGTGCCTGGATCATTTCAGTGCGGCTCGGTGCGTTCAGACGATGTGCATGCTCTGCAGTGCAGCCCGCCTCCTCGGTAAGATCATGGTACAGGCATCTGTCACCGAAACCTGTCTGCATGAAAGGCTGTCTGCGCAACTGGGGGAAAAAAGAAAGGCATGACAGCACAATTAGTGAGAGCAAATGAAAGGCTGTTTGAAGAGGAGGAGGGAGGAAAGGGGAGAGCTGCATAAATCCCTGGTGAGGTTTTGGGCTTGACATCAAAACCCCTTAACAGTGTATTACTTCAGCCCCCAATGTGGACAGATGTTGAGCTGTGGCTCAAAGGAAGTCAGAAATCTTTCCTTAGAAAAAATTTGGCTAGGAAACTAAAGAAAATATTGTGAAAGAAAAGGAAATAAAAGCCCACTAAAGAAGATTTATCACTGCCTCAAGCATTTCTGTATCCTCTAGTCTTATGAGGTCTCAGCCTCAGGGGAGAGAAAAAGAGAAACAGCCTGTTGCTACACTAATGGGTCACAAATTTAGAGCGGGGACACATTTGTCCAGTTAGATGATGATGGAGGGAGCTAGTTCACCTGGCTGAGGACTCCTCCAGTCACACTAACCCCAGATGGCTTCCAGTGGCCGCTGGCACCAGCCTGCAGCTTTCCCTGGCGCATCCATCTCAGTTGCCCTTTTTACCCACTCACTCAATTTTGCAAGGTTCTTCTGGAGCCCTTTCCAGTTGGCAAACCATTTATTTCCCCAAAAGAACTTAGCATCATCCACAAACCTGGGGATTTTGCTGTCCAATCCCTTCCCAACACCACAAATGAAGATGTTGAATAAAACCAGACCCAGCAGAGATTCTTGGGCTACCCCATTGCTTAATCTCATTTGTCCTCAAAAACTGTCTGTTCAACCCTGCATTTTCTTACCTACAAGATAGGAATACCTTTTAAATGGGTTTCAGCCCATAAAAGAATTGAAAGGTGGTTGTTTCAACCCCATGGCAATGTAAATTTTTAAAAATAATTTTGCCAAAATCTTTTAAAAAATTTCTATCTGTTCTGTCTGCGGGGTTCTCCCTGTCCATGTGCATACTGCTACTTTCATAGAGTCCCAGTGCGCTGGCAAGACACGCTTTCCCTCTTCGGAAGCTGTGTCTGCTGGCTCTTTCCCACCACCTGCCTGCTCGCTGCTGGTGCAGACCTGAGCACCCAACAGGGACGGAGGTGATGCTCACCCCTGCAGCTCCCAGGGTCCCCTTCCAGAGCTTGGTTTCTAGGTGGGAGCTACACTAGCAACCTGCCAGTCCTCTGGTACGTAGCCATTTGTAAAGTCACAGCGATCTAGTTCCTCTAACTCATGGGCTACAAAGAATGAGCTGGGTGTGAGGATCTCCCAAATACCTGCAGCAGTAAAGACCAACACAGAGTCATGCCTGAGCTGCCTTGTCACGCCTTATCCTCCTCGGTACCTATCGCACCTTTCTATTGAGCAATGGCTCCCTAGCCACCTTTTTACTTCTGATTTTAAAAAAAGTTTCTTTAAACCTAAGATCTTTGCAAGGAGATCTTTATGCTCTTTTTTAGCTCTTTTAATTTTCTGTCTACACTCTACTTGCTGTGTTTTATGGGTTTTCCTTTTCTCCTCATGTGGGAAACCTTTCCACTTTTAAAACGCTGACCTTCTCTCTGTGATGCCTCCTTAACCTTAGCAGTGAGTCAGGCAGGGTGTTTTTTAGGACCTCTTAGCTCTTTTTGAGTTGTAGCACACGTTTTACTCAGGCTTTAATAGAACGTTTTTTAATCGCCTCCAGACTGCTTGCAGGCTCCTTGCTTTCTGTCTGTTCTTTTTCGTTTTGTTGTTATTGACTAATTACGTTCTTTTTTTCATAGCTCCCTTTCTTGAAATTGTAGAGCCACACGCTGGATTTATTTGGTGTGCCCTCTCCCACTACAGCATTAAATTGGTTGGTTTGTGGTCACTAGCAGAGCACAGCTCTCCCACAAACACCTTGTGAAGCAGGTCCTGTGCACCGCTACCCGCCAAGCCCAGAGCTGCAGCCCTCCTTGCTGCTTCCAGCACTGCTTGGTCCAGGAAGACTCATTATTGTACCCCAAACCACTTTTTTCTTCTTGATGAATCACTGATTAGTTTCTCTAATCTCATTCTATGTTTGCTGATGATTACCTTTATCCTGATCAGGGGTCAGTAACACAGTCCTGGCTCTATATTTTTCCAGTTGGAATCTGGGATCTCCCATCTTGAGAAATCTGTACTGGTACAGGGGTTGTCATTCAGGGTGATCGGAAGGCCTGGCATTATTATTATTTTCTCTCTTTTAAGCTTCTGGTATAGAGACAGAAGCACCTCTAAATTTTGCCCTTGCTTGGTTGTTTAATAATGTTTCTGTGGGTCTGCCAGTACTATACACGGTCCAACTCATCTTATTTATTGCAACTGCATGGTTTATTTCCCTGCTGCTCTTTCCCTGGATGCCGGCCACATCCTCCTCACAAGGGGTGCAAGTCTGAATTTCTACATCCACTGACTTTCCTTCAGCTTCTCATTTAAACGCTCCTTTATGGCGTTTCCATTTTTCAGTGCCACCGGCCCAGCTCTGCTGTGACGAAGGTGCAGGACCCCGTGACAGCAGCTGGCAGGTTCAGAGCTGTCTCCCCAGCAGGGAGCCCTTCCCGGGTGCGTACACCCCCCTCATCGGAAAGGCTACAAGAGTGGCGGTGGGACCCTGCTCTGCAGCATCCCCAAGGCTCTCCCAGCGCCTCCTCGCCACTGGCCTGGCACCCTGTGCAAGCACAGGCACCCAAACGCATACGCTCTGCGTGGTGAGCTGGGCAGTCCCTTGCAGGTTCTTCCTGCCTCGTGGGCTGAAGCTGTCAGGTTAAAGCTTCATCACGTTTTCAGCAGAAAGCAGGCAAGGCAGCTGTCGTACCCTGGGTGTACCGATCCCCCTCACCACAGCTTTCTGCACCGTCACCCGCAGAGCCTGGCAGTGTCAGCAGCCCTGTTTGCTGTCCCCAGAACTAACTTGCCCCCCAACCCAACCGGCCCTGCTTGCTGCCCCAGCAGCCACCCCCGACCTGGGTCCACTCCCCCCCTCGTGAGGCACAAGGGTCTCTATCCTCTCCCCCTAGCCCTGGCGCCCCAGGGCAGCCCCAGCTGCCTGCCCACCCGCCTCAGGGGTGCCCCCGAATTCCCATTCCCATCTCCCTCATTTCCTGCCTCCATCAAGCCCAGAGGCACAGCATGGGGGGCAGCGGCACCCCAAATCTACCGGGCAGGGGGCTCCTCAGGCTCAGACGCTGTATCCGAGGAGTGAGGTGGGCTGAGATTTTGGCCATGGGGGCGTCTGTCTGTCTGTCTGTCTCCTGAGGGTGACGCACCCGTGCCGGGGCGGACTCGCACCCGGGGGTGCAGCGGTGCCGAGCAGAGCTCCCTGCCGCAGGGCCGGTGCCGCGGTGCCGGGGTGTCCCCTCGCGG
>VWZZ01006928.1:830877-881307 GCA_013399095.1 Psophia crepitans
CTGCCCCCCAAGGTACCTTGGGGTGGGGGGTACTGGCGGAGGGCACGGGGCGGTGGCGTGGATGGAGACCACCGGCCGTGGAGCACGGACGGGCACACCGGCTGGGGCTGCCACCCAGGGGCTGCGCCGTGGGGATACCTGCTGGGGTGGGGCACGGGGCAGCGGACACTGACTGGGGTGCGCTGGCCAGGGACACGGTTGGGGGGCTGCAACCAGGGACACAGAGCGGAGCGCACGCCAAGTGGGGGGCACCAACTGGGCTGTCGTCGACCGGGAGACATCGGCCATGAGCCCAAACTGGGGACACTGACCCAGTGCATGGATCAGTGCTACAGGCTGAGGGCACAAGCTGTGGGGACTGGGGACAAAGCCTCAGTGCCCTGTCCCACCTTGCTCACCTCTTGCCTCAGCCCCAGCAGTACCTGGCCCTCCCAAGGGTCACTGTGCTACCTGCCAGGGTTTCCCCATGGAAGGAAGGGTCAGCCAAAGCCTCCTCACCCATCCACAGCCACTTTAGAGTGTGAATGGAGTGGGCATCCTGGGGTTACTTTCCCTTCTTCCCCCTAAAAAGTTATAGATCGTGTGAACTGTATTTGTGTTGCTCATATAGACATTGGAAGGTGTAAGGAACCTGTGGTTCAGAATCAGCTCAAACTAAGTGGCACCAAGGAGTACTTCTTGCTGATACCTAGCAGCCTTATTGTAGTTTCTATCAATAGCTCTCAAAAAGGAGCTGGGGAAACTGAGGCAAATCAGGGCCACAGCCAGCATCCCCCAGCAAGGCCTTTGCAGAGCTGGGATGAGGGGCAAGCACCCTGGGCTTGGCTGGGCTCTGAGGCTGCCCAGCATTGCTGTCCCATCTCCTTTGCTATGGGAATTGCATCGGGTAGTAGTGTGTGCCGGGAAAGAGGGATGCTGCAGAGCTGGAGGTGGCCGTGCAGTGGGGTTTGTGGTGCAGGGCTGGGAAATGCAGGGGAGCCACAAGTGCCGCCTGCACCACTGCGGGTGATTCTTGGGGGGCACCTGTGGTACTGTATCTGAAAAGGCTTTGCGAGTAAGATATTTGTGGTGTTATGTAGACGTGGAAGAACTCTTCTCCTGGTAAGCTTTGAGCTTTGGCATATGTGTTCTGGGCTGCATATTAAGCAATCTGTGGCAAAAATTTGGAGACTGGAGGATTTTTGCAGCTATCCCATGTATGCAGCTCCTGTGCACCAGGAGTTCTGAGCCTTGGGTAGAAGTCCACGGGGCAGTGAAGTCACTGGGAAATTTTGTGCCATTGACTTCAGCATGGGCAGGATTTCACTCTTACATTCTGACTCAGATCCATTTGAGAATGACTTTGTTTACACCAGAAAATAGGTGACGTTTGTACTTAGCGATTATAGAATGATTCAGGTGCTGTAAGGACATGAAGGTGGCATTTACTTCTGCCTGTATAGTGTTTGTCAGGTGAAACCTTTACATTCAAGATAGGAAAATAAATCTCCCAAGTAGTAGTAGTAATAGTAGTAATAACTACAGAGTGTGACCATTGCTTTATTTAACGACACCGTACCTTAAAAGAGAAAATCTGTTGGATTTAATCTCCCTTTTTTCTATTTTGCATTATTGAGTTCATTCTTAAGAGGAATATACTGTTTGCTTCAGAGAGCGGAAAGCACGTTGCACAACAGGTATTTAATTCCTTTGCAGATTCATAAGCAGGTAATTATATTTGTATGTTCATTTACAGTAGCTGAACAAGTGACCCATTTATATTTGATAGTATCTTGTTTGACTTTGGTGCTTGTAAAGTCGTGAGATATGTTTAGAGGGTGAGGAGATGCACCGTACGCTCAGTGCAAGCTTTGCCTGAACTGCACGTGGTTAATTGTGGAATAAATCACAGGTGAACCTGTCACTGTGCTGTGGGAAGGCCTTCACTCCAGATGCTTTTTGTGCTGGTAGAAGCCTATAGTGGTACACAGGCTGTGTAAAGATTTGGGCATTGAGAAAAGGGATTTTTCCACATGTACAGAGGAAGAAAGTCTCTGCTGGCGTAATGGTGCTGTTCACAGCTGCTTCACTCTTGCAGTGTACGGGTGGCACGCTCCTGGGTGCGACCCTTGGAGGACCTCATGCACAGTCCAGTCTGATCAACACTGTTTTATTAAACAAAAACTAGTGATGGGAAAGTGGAAGTGTTTGCAGCTGAGAGGGTGAAGAGCAGTGGGACAGCTGTGGGCAGGGAAGGAGAGGTCCTGGCAGAGCTGACTGGCCCGCTCGCATTAGTGATCTGTTCTTCATTTCCGTGGGCGCTAAATGCATTACAGTGGGTAGCAGTGAGACTGGCCGGTACCTGCACTGGTTGCTGTCAAAACTCTGATGCCTGCGTGGCTGTTAATCAGCGCAACATTTCCAGCAAGCCCAACTACAGCTCCACCAAGTTCTCCCTGAGTTTGGCATACGGGTGGATCTGTAGCTGTGAGCTACCACAGAAAATCGTATCAGTTCATCTTCAGGGGTCAGTGATTCATCTACAGTTTCAACACAAAATTGTCTCTCACTTGTTCAGCAAGGAAGGAAACTTGCTGTTGCATCAACAGGGGATTAAGTTCTGACGTCTGGAGCTTGCTTGAACTGCCTTCCGCAGCCGGAGCCGCAGGGGGCTGCAGGAGAGGAGGGGACCAGGGTACGCTTTTAACCACGAGGTAAAAACACGAGTAGGGGAACAAGCGAGGGCTCAGCAGGTGAGGGATCTGGTGGTGTTGGAGTTTGGAAGTTACCTTGGTGTGTGATGGAAAATGTGTGCTGTCAGCTGCACCGCTTGGGTGGGATTGTTTATCCTAACATGGGACTTGAGTCCAGCCTCGAGCTCTCCTGGGCAGCCAGGTCACAAGAGCTGCCTCGGGCGTTCAGCAAGTTCCATCTGCAAAGGAATTCAACTGACTGGACTGCTGCTGGTGACTGGGACGCTGTCCCAAGCAAGACACCCGTGGAAAGCAGGCTGGGCTAAGGGAAGATCCTGGATGTGGTGCAGTTACTGTAGCAACCTTGATGCTACTTGGACATCTGGGGCATGGGAGAGTTGGATGGGCTGGAGAGCCCCATGTTCCTGCTGGGATGGCCAGCGTGCTACCCTCTAGGGTGTTACAGAAACTGGTAGATGAGAAGCAGGGAGGCCCAGCCCTTCCTAGTCTCAGGATGAGGTTTCCCTTGTAAGAAGGTGTTGTACAGGCACCTCTGCAGTACTTTCCTGATCTGGGCATGCCAAAATCTGTGCCTGCATCATCTCAGCATTTACTTTCTTCCCACTGGGATGCTCAGCAATTTTAATCTCCCAGGGGACTGGAGCCATAAGGAGGCACCTGAGTTTTGACTTAAAGGGCAGCGTTTCACTTGGATCTGGAGACCAAGAAATGATGACCTAAGTTGATATAGCAGAGAACCACAAATAGAATGTGACTTCTTGGATTAGTGTGTGCTTGTGAGCATCACCCTGTGCTATGGGTGCAGTGGGTTTTCCAGTGAAACCTGCACCTAGGTGACATCTCCCTGGAGACAAAATCCTTTGAGAAAAATCACCCATCAAGTCGGGACTTGCTTGTTGCTGATGAACTCCAGCATCCATATCTGCAAGCTGCTATTAAAGCTCTCGTGAGCTGTCACCCTGAGGTGGTTCTTCTCCAGGTCTCTGTTTGAGTCCGTTCACAGAGGGACAATGTCAGGGCTGGCACTGGTGCTGACATTACGTTGATGGCTCTTGCTTTCATTTGATGCTCTTTGTAGGTTGCAGTTGTGGAGAGGAAGACTTGCATCTCTTCCAACCTTAATGATTCTATAAGTAGTTTTGTCTGCAATATTTTTTTCTCTTGAATAGAGAAATGGAATTTCTGCTTTCTGGGTGGGTTTGCTGAGACCTCAAGGTGTGCTTCTCAAACTGTGTCTGGAACAGTGACTTGTGTCTGTCACGGAAAACAGCAGAAGGAAGCGCTCTGCATGGAGCTGCTTCCCAGGAACCAGTTCTTCGCACAAGGGTCTCTGTGTCACCTCCTGCTCTGATTGCTGCTGAAATGGCTGAATATTTGTCCCGTGAGTGGAAGTGCCTGCAACTCCCCTGCTCGGAAGGCTGTGAATGATTGCAAAGAGCTCAGGCAGGGCAGGAGGGGCTGGAGGAACTGTTCTGCTGGAAGGGGCATGGGGGGCACTTTTAATGAGCTGTGCAAAGAGCTTGTTCCAACAGCTTCTAATGAACTCAATGTCTACAGCCTCTTGGCTTGGTAACAGCTGAGGCAGCCAAATCTGCTAAAAGGAGCTCTGAGCAGGCAAATAGGGCCCAATGCCTTCAGAAAACACACTTGACTTCCTCAGTGGCCATAGAGCAATTTAAAATTAACTTGGATGTAATGAGTCCTCCTGATTAGAACAAGGAGACTCTAAGAACTTCCAGAAGAAAAATTACATTGCTTGCACTTGTAAACAAAAAGCACGAACCATCTCCAAACGAAGGCATTGTGGGGAAAGGGGGTGATGTGAATGTAGGCGAGTAGGGTGATGGGCTGGGAACAAGGTGTCCTAGGAGGTGAAGGGGAGTGGGATCCTGAGCTGGAGAGCATGGACAGGCAAAGGGGTGCCAGTCAGGAGAGCAGCCTGACAGGTGAAGGAAGTGATTGTAGCCTCATTATACGTTTCACACAGAAAGTCCATTTCTGTTATGGACATGCTTGGTGATTTAGGAAGGCTATTTCACAAAAGTGGAACCAATGATCTGGTTTTTTAACAGATGAGAGGAAGAACTTCAATGAGGAAAGAGGGGTGCTAACTGGAAGTAGGGTGGCAACATTTTACTGCGTGCACTCCGACCTTCAGTCTGGAGAGAGGGCAAGCCTGACGAAGAGCATGCTGGCATGGAGAGGAAGCAAAAGTAGCAATACTTGGGGGAAAAGGGAAGTTGACAAGAGTCAATATTAATTACAAGCAAAGAACAATAGAAAACATGAAAAGGGATGTGAAAGAATTGAAGAAGAAATCTCTGGGCAGGGTGTTAAGGGTGATGAGTGGTGTTTCGAGTGTGTGGCAAAAAGGAATCTGACCTTTGGTATTCTGTTGCCAGATGGACAATGCAGAAAAAAGGCATATTCAATGAATTGGTTTGGGTCTGTACTCAGGAAAGTGCTCATAGTACAGTCCTGTATCGTAAGAAGCTGTCTGATAATGAAATATTTTTATTGTGATGGTAACTGAAGGAAAATTAAAATTCATGCACCCTACCCTGGCTACTTTAAAATCTACAGGTTTAGGCAACTTCTGTACAAGAATTTTGTATAAGCTGCTTCAGGAGTTTTGTGAACCAATAACCTGGGTGCATTTCCACAAGCCCCAGCGTAAGTGGAGATCACAAATACTGACCACAGGTCAACCTGATCTGGAGTCCTTCTTGGGAAGCAGATCCCAAGAAAGGGCTCGAGATGGCAATATGTAGTTAGCTGAACATGACTACCAGACTGGGTACCCACAGCCAAGAGTGTGAACGGGGTGTTTGTGTGCATGGACATGTGAAAGTTGAGTGAGAGCAGTGAGGATGATGTACCAGGCTACTATTTGCTGAGGTTGTGGCTTTCATCAGAACATGCTTCCAGTCTGGCTTCCACAGCTCAAAAATGGCTTGACAATTTGGAGAAGTCTCAGAATGAGAAGGACTGGAAATCAGGCCACTTGATGAAAGGCTGTGGGAGCTCAACCTAGTGCTTTCAAAGAACAAAACGGCAAGAAGTAACTTGGTCAGTACCTTGAAGGCACATGCATCACAAGCGGAGTTTGGGTAAGGGCAGCCCAGGTGAAGGCATAAAGGAGGAGCATATAATAAGAAGCAGAGGATTGGAGCTGGTGGATTTAGATTATCACAACATAATTTTAGCAGTGACTTTATTTAATCATAGGAACAGCTTATTAAACTTGTGGTGGGTTCACCATCACTGAAAATGTTTCTTTTTTTCTTAACCTATTTAGCATAACCCCAGAACAAAATACCTTCCCTGAAGCTCTTCCAGCTTCTGCCCCTGCGTCGTTACTGGCCCCTTTCTAGCCACTCTGCAAATACCCAGTGGGAGCAAAACAACTCTGCTGGCAGGAAGGCTGGTAAATAGGGCTTGGTTTACATCCAGATTACATAATGTTTGCAAGAGCTGGGTTACTAGAAATCAGATTCACATACCCATCCCAGTGGAGAACAGACAGCGTGAGCGAGATGGCCAGTCACAGCTGCACAGTGAGGACAGTTTGTGAGCAAGATGCTAAAAGCCACCGGTGCTTTTTTGTACTGAGTAGTTCTGAGTGTCAGAGGTGGGATGTTCTTTTGTGATGGTAGTGGGACAAAAGGGCTTGAAAAGCTCCAGTTCCAGCCAAAATATGTCTTGGGATTGAGACTGAGGTCCTGGAGGGGTCCTGTCACCTGTCTGCCACTCGTTTGCCTGGTCATAGGGCAGAAGAGTGGTGGGGAGAGCCTGTGTGGGGGTGATGAGGCTGTGATGGCCATATAACATGCACGGGTTGATGGAGAAAAGCCAAAGCTTGGCAGTGCCAAGGTAGGGCTGCTTTGAGTGCTGAGTCTCTCTGGTGGGGGTGCTGTGGGCACTGGGCAGGTGGCACTGGGCTGCCCAGGAGCTGCCTGGGGCTGGTGGAGTACAAGTCTGGCTGAAGCTCCTGATGTCCCCTTTCAGGTTGGCGGTGGGGCCTGGTAGCTCGCGCATGCCCATGCCTTGGCGCTACGCCTGGGCGAGCCAGTTCGCCTTATCTGACCCACATTGCCTGCCAGAACCCCCTTTCCTTGGGGCACCTCATCTGCCCTTCCAGCAGACCTCCTGCTCTCTCCAGCTCTCCTGCCCACGGGAGACTACCCTGTGGCTTGGCTTCCTCTGCCATAGCTCAGCAGGTCACTCAGCGTGGAAAATCCCCGGTGCTTTCAGTGCAGCTTTCAGTGCAGTGAAGACAGGATCTCGTCTGGAGGGGCAGAGGTCGTTCCCAAGGCTCTTGGGCAGCAGGAAGGGAGAGCTGCTGTGGTCCAGAACCACTGAGCACTGTCCTGGAAATCATTAAGTGGTTATAAAATTAACCCAATCACAAGACCCATTTTAAAGTTCATATGTGCTACCATTTTTCCCCCTGAACTTTGATAGACTTTTGAAAATAATAAAAAGAAAGCTGCAGAGAGGTGAAAGAAGTAGATGGAGTCTGACAGTGACACAGCAGAGGGATTGAAGGATAAAGATCATGTGGGGGTGATGGCACTGGGTGCAACGCTTTGGGCAGCCGTGGCCATCTCCTTAAAAGACGATTCTTCTGACATTTGTTAGCATTTATTGTCTGCATACTAATCAAACTTGCTGGGCACTGGGAGCATTAATTAATTAACATTTGCAAGATATCTTGAAACAAAAAAAAAATTTCCAATTTTATTTAGAGTTTAATTCAGTTTTATTAATGGTTTTAAATTTTATTCTGGGGAGTGCTTGCTCTGAATCTAAGTTATTCTGAAGTGGTCTTGTTTGTGTTTTGCTCAATGATTGTCCTGTTTATAAGTGAAAAACTTGTTAAATATAAATGCAATTTGTCCTCTTTTGGGGTAAAATGAGTTGGATAAACAATACTACAGCTTTATTTTTAAAGTGGTTTGTTGTTGATCCATATAGGTTTCAAAATTTTGGGGAAACCCTCCATACGGTAGTTCTCTGCCCTGTTTCAGTTTTACCCCTTGGCTTTTGATCTTGCAATGAAGATTAGTTATTAGATTCATGCTGTGTTTCATTCCAGTGTTTTCCAGAACATTTTTCATACACCAGAGCATAAATATCCCTTACTTAGAATTACTTTCTAAATCATGCTTCATTTATTTCATCAAGTCAATTAAAGTCTTCACTGATATGCTCTTATATCAAGGCATTGTTAAATATTTGCAGTTACACTACCCCCGTAAGAGGCAAAGGGTCTTTAATTTGACTTTGGTGCAACTTTCCTTGCAGAAAACTGAAGAATATTTTGCCAGTGGGAGGAAAAAAAATTATTTATATGTCCTTTAGAGATCAAATGGAAGATGGCTTAATGAAAACAAAGCTATTTCTTTGCTGTATAAAAAGAGCCAGAATAAAGAGAAATTATCAGTTACCATGGGAATGAAATCACTGATCTAGTGTGCAAGCATTTTAAAACATGATTTTTTTTTATTATTTTTTTGTTTCAAAATTTAGCAGGTTTGTTACTCTGGTCCTGCTGGTTGGGAGGAAGCGAAGCCACGGGGAGCTCATGGGAACTGCCAGGTGCCAGGGCCGAGCCCTGGGAACATAAAGGGTTTGCTTCACAATCTCTTGTGTGTCATTTGACTGGGATCTAAAATTAGGACTACAAATGGTCTTTAAATTCGAATCTTGAGAACCTCATGTGAAGTGGTGGCTCCTCTGTGATTAATGTATTAAAAAATGGAAGCAAATTACTTTCAGTTCTGTGATATTTGTGTTTCCACGTGCACTGGAGCTTTCCTAGCAGAACTGCTTATGAAATGCAAAGCTTGAGTGCTAAAAACAAATGAGAAGTTTTGTCATTCTTGCCGCTTTTCAAACACTCACTACAGATGCATTGAATCCATATTGGTTTCAATTAACTTGGCTTTATGGACCCAACAGCGCGCCAGGGGAGATTCTGCTCTTTGGCTTTCCGATAACCATGCTTGTTTTGTACCCTCAGTGTGTTACTGGGCTGGTGTCTGCTCTAGGAGCTTGGGAGCGACCACATTCAGCTAAGGTCTGGAGTGAAGTTTTGCAGGTGGCCAGGCAAGTTGTGGCTCCGCTGTACCTGCTCTGGTGCCTTGCTGCATGCTCCAACACTGCAGCTGAGACCGCGTTATCCCCGACGTGCAGCTCCACACAGTTCCCAGCCCACGCTGTTCTTGACCCAACCGTGGCAGGGAGCAGAGCCATCATGTCCCTCAAAAGCCTCAGCAAGTCCAGCCCCGGGTGCAGGGGAGGAAGGAAGGTCCAAGCGGAGGGACAGAGGTGCCTTTGAGTAACAATTCAACCTGTTCAACAAGCTGGAAAAGAGTGGTAAAATAAATAGCTCTGTGGCTTCCAAACAACTCTCAGCTGTTATTTATAGCGCTGTGGGCACTCTGCCCCCTGGTCGCTGACAATATCCCTGTTCAGCCCCACCGTGATCGAGCCCAGCTCCGCACTGGGCTCCCCCTGCCTGCCCCAGCGCTCTCCCCTCCTGGGCTTGGAGCCGTTCTCCTGACTTCTTTCCGTTGCTCGTTATTTCAGCCGTGGCTGTCATGACAAATGGCCTTGGTCTAGTTTGTGCCTCCTGGGTAGATGAATGAATTCATGGTGTGGGGGCACTGGTTTTCTGCCAGCCTTGGCCGAGGCTGGGGTGATGCTGGGCATGGGCGAGCTCCCTGCCCTCAGGAAGTGGTGTGACACCAGGGTGCCTGATTTACTGCTTGCCATAGGGACTGGGATGGATTGCCATTGAACGGTTTCTCACAGATCTCTTGGGAGATTCTGATCCAAGAAAAGAAACCTTTCTGTGTGCCTCGTATTACAAATGTGGAGTCGATGCATCCATCTCAAAGCTGTTTTTCCATAGCAATGCAAAGGATGGTCTGTGGAGGTTGGAGAGAAGCACAAACATACTAAGTGTAGCAGGGTCAGATATTGGGACACCTGAGGATGTTAGCAGCACTTGGTCTAGCATCAGTGCCTGCTGAGGCTTAGCACCCTAATTCATCATGGATGGGCAGTTGCTGCCCTCCAGAGCTTCCTTGGTTGATGCCCCAGTGCACTGCCCCTGTGTGGCACATAAGAAGCTCAGGCAATCAAGGAGGATTTGGGTTTTGCTGTGTTCTCAGAGGGTCAGTGTAAGTCCTGAACCCCTACACAATGTAGGGGGAAAGATGTTGCACTTGATGGAAGTGATTTGGGAGAAATACTGCGCCCCTGAAGGAGTAATTGGTGTATTTTTCATGTCTAGGTGTCTCCAGATGAAAAGGCGTCTGTAACACCGCATGTCTTACTTTTCTTCTCTCCTCCTTTTGCAGGAAGGAAGATGTCTCTATGTGATCCTGCTGATGGCCCTGTATTGGTGCACGGAGGCGCTGCCCTTGGCCGTGACAGCTCTGCTGCCTATCATCCTCTTTCCCTTCCTGGGAATCCTCCCATCTAACAAAGTTTGCCCACAGTATTTTTTAGACACCAATTTCCTCTTCCTCAGTGGTTTAATCATGGCCTCGGCCATTGAGGAGTGGAATTTACACCGCAGGATTGCACTCCGGGTCCTCATGTTGGTGGGAGTCCAGCCAGCCAGGTGACTACGGGCGCAGGGGGATCTCCATGGGGGACATCAGCTACAGGCACTCGGGAAGTGGCCACTTGGGTGGGCCGTGATGCGAGTGTCTCCCGTACCAGGGGGCTGTCCACACCCCCTTTTCTCCGGCTTATTGAGTTTATTCAGCTGTTGGCCTTTGCTCAGAGGCCAGCAGAGCACAGGGAGAACCGTTTCGTTGAGCCTCATATTTGTGCTCCATCCAGTTACAGGATAGTCACAGAAGTCCTTTTAGCTCTCAGTTTTGTTATCCCTGCACGTGAACTTGTCCTCCTATAATTATATCAGAGAACTTGCCAAACTGAACAAATTCAGCTTTTCCTTTTTTCTCTCTTCCAGACTAATTTTAGGGATGATGTTGACAACGTCTTTCCTGTCCATGTGGTTAAGTAATACTGCCTCCACTGCTATGATGCTTCCAATTGCAAATGCAATTTTAAAAAGCCTCTTTGGGGAGAAAGACACATCTAAGGATATGAACAGGGAAAATGAAGAAAACCAAGGTAATTGAGACAGGGCAGTAGTATAAGCCAGCTGAGGTCTGCCCTGCTGCTTTCAAATATGCCCCATTTTATTGACTTCACTGGCACAAATACCAGGTTTCTTAGCTGCAGCTTGATCTCAGTGCTGGTCCCACTTTAATACACTTTATTACTGCGGTGGAAGAGTATTGGCATAAAACTCCGTTTTATCCTGCCCCTGCAATGCTTATGAATTGCCTGGAAAACCCAAGGAGTGGTGATGCCCAGACAGCCTGCTCCATAAACCTGCTGCTGGCACGAGTTAAAGGCCAGCTCTGGGGGCACAATGGTGATGGGATTCGTAGGAATGCCTCGCTGCGGGAACAGCCAGAGCCAGGGAGGGCTGTCGATAGTAACACCTGGGCAAATGAGTGCTACGAAACGGTGTGTTGCTGCAGGGACTGGCAAAGGACTGGCCAGGCAGCGAGAGCAGGGTAAGGGTGAGGACAGTGGCCCCTCCGTGGCAGCGCACAAGGCTGCTGTGTGCTCGTGGGCAGGTGGGTTCTCCTCTTGTTTTTCTATTTGTTCCCCTATGAGACTGGAGCCTGAGCTGGAAGAGAAAGGGGGGAAGAAAGGGAAGGCTAGGAGGTTAATAACTGTTTACAAAGCGTTTTGTGATTTCCCAGCTTGATGCTGCTGCTTGGTGGTGTTCCTGAGCAGGTCACGGGCAGGCTTGAACAGGGGATGCAGTCAGATAAGGTCTTCCTCCAGCCCTCTCTTCACAAGTCATTTTACCAGGAGTCTGGGCTTCTGGCAGGCAGTGATGAGAACAGCAAAACAGAAATGAAGTTGTGAAGCCCCCTTTGCAGCTATTACTGATAGTTGGAGCAGTCATGAGTTTTGTTTCTTGCACTAATTAGTAATTCTTCTGCCCCTGTGATTTAAAAGCAATGGCTTTTTGGTTCCCACTGAGTCCTAAGATTGAAAAATGAGTTCTCAGAAGCAAACTCATATACAAGTACTCTAATAAGTACTCTTATAGAAGTACTCTAATAAAGATATAATTCCTCATTCATCAGCAATGTCTAGCAATCATGAGGTGTTTGCATGCCAGGTCACTTTACCACATTTGCTTTATGAATTTTTGACCATTCACATCTATTAAAATCAACCCCACTGACCCTCTTGCTATAATTTCTTATTCTGTAGAAGCATTGTGTTTTGTCAGTCTGCTTTTAACCTTCTTGACCCCGTCCTCTGAAATGATTTGACTGTAGCTGTAACTGTAAATACAGTAGAGTTTGGAAATAACAAAATCAGGATCCCTTGTCCCAGACATTGGCAAGCACAAAGTTACCATCCTTGGCTCACAATGCTTACAGTGGTGAGAGAAGCCAGAGAAGGCAAAGGTAGAGGTATGCAAGTAGAAGAATGAATAAAGCGGTGCTCTGTAAATGTCATGTGACGGTGTGATGATGTATTTTTCTTTTGAGGTAGAGACTTATAAAAGTAATACTTACAAGCAAAGGAGGAGTTATCTGTAAAATGTACAACATCAAAAGGTCTACAAGGTTTTTTTTGTAGACTTTTTGTTTGGACTTTAGTGTCCCAAGGTACTCATCCTTTTCTATAATCGTTTTGAATGGATGAGGAAAACTGAGCTCCTTGCAGGAAGCCCTAAACCTGAAATCAGTCAAAAGTGACGCATCTGATGTTACACCTTGGAGCGGAGACCCGAAGGTGAGCTTTCTGCAGGGGGTTCCCCTCTGTTGTGAGGCCTGGTTGCACATCTCCGATGGGGTTGTTGCAGGTTTTTCAGGAAAAGGTGTATACTAATATCATAGATTACTTGATTTTTTTTAATCTGACTGAAGTATAATCTGTGTGCCAAAAAAGGCAGGGAGATTTATTTGCCAAGGGGACTGTATGTGGGAGAAAACTTTTACAATGATGTATGATAAGGTCAGTTTGCAAATCTGCTTGGATATGCTTTAGTAACACTGTAGTAGTGTCCAGGAGGCTACAAAATACTTGCGTGGCTTAAAAAAAATTAAAAACATATTAAAGAACGTGTAACATGTAAAAGCATTTGATTTTTTGAAGAAACCTCAACAAGTATATGAAATCAGCTTTGTGAAGGGCTTTGCTCACACATGCAGTGCCGGAATTAAAGTGATGTCTCTGATCGGTTGGTCACACTACTTTGCAGATGAGAGAACCTGAAGGTTGCAATCAGTTATGTCCATGCTTAACTGTGTGGGCAGCATGTTATATATACATCAGTAAATATTTGCGTGCTTCTGCCATTGATAGCTAAAATTTGGTGCTGTGTTAATTTTGATGCTCTTGGCTACTGATGCAAGAATGCAGTTAGATGAGTTTTGGAGGCTGAAGTCCCAGCTGGTTCTGGCTGATCGAAGCTGGGTTATAAACTGAACATGAACAGGCTTTTTTTGACTTCTAGAATTTTCCTTTTGGAGTTGGGTTATAGATTTCCTACAACTCTGTCTGGCGTCTTCAGCCTTAAGCCCAAACGGTGCGATAGGTGTGTGACAAGCTGGAACCGGCTGTGCTAGCGAGCCTGACCCTCTCTCCTGCTCTCTGCCCACTAACCCATCATTGCCACTCTTTCATTTCTCTAAGCAGCTTCACTATCTAGGTAAAAATCATGAGGAAATATGTCCATCCTTTTTTTCCTGCATAGAGAATATCTTCTGCAAATTCAAGATAAACTGCAGTCAGTGCTTGAGGTGTTTCTTTAGGTGACAGACCTGGAAATGATGTCAAAGGGACAGGTGGGACATGTGCATTTTTGGACACTGCTGCCCGGTTTGGCTGCCTAACCCCAGCCGATGCTGACGGGGTATGGCCCCAACACTGCTGCTTGCACCCCTCGGTGGATGGAAATGTTCCTTCTCAGGCCCTTTCAACTTTTTAGAACCAATAAAAATGTCATTAAAGCCAAACTTTTCTAGGACAAGCCTTCCTGCTTCTAAGGTATATGAGGTATTTGGGTAAAGTGGCCACTAAATCCTTCTCATACTGCTCTGAGAGAGATGTACAGCCAGGTCCTACCTCACTGGTCTTTAGTCCCTTCTGACTTACAGACCTGTAACAATTTTCAACCCTTTTTTACAAGTTTCATAGGAAAAGTTTGCTCTGCAGCAACTCTGGCTTTCCTTTGCTTGGTTGCCTTTTGCAGACCTTCCTTGAGAGGTAATTTACATATGTTCCTGACAAGATGGGAGTTTGGGCTTAGCAGGGCAAAAGTTGGAAAAATGTTAAGAGGTGGAATGAAATGTGTCTCTTTGCAGAGCCAGCATTAGGCTTGAGTGGGATGGCAGTGGTAAGAAGTCTTAGGATAAATATGTTGGGGGATCAACAGTCAGCCATGGATTAATGTTCGTCGTTCTAATTACATCCCTCCATCACGCCATCATTGGGATGAAAGCGCAGCGTGCGTGCTTCCAAGCCAATTAACTCAAATTCGGTAAATTAGCGATGTGTAAAACATGACCTTGCAAAACTCCTTGGTTCACTGAGCTGTAATGAGCTCTGTGTCTTCAGCACACACGTGAGCGAGTCCAGAGACTTTGGCCACTGGCCTCTCTCCATGTATAGCTTTCAGTCTCCAGCACATGTACGGATAGAAGAGGATCATTGTTTGGGCTGGGGAGGGGTGCAAGGAAATTTGGGACTGATGAGGTGGCAGTGGCAGGAAATGGGGTCTGCATGTAGGCGTCTGCAGAGTCTGGGGAGGTACAGAGACACAGGCCTCAGGACCCAAAACCATACAAAAAGCAGAGCCAGCGGTGATGGGGAAGGGCCACCTAGGCTGGAGGTGGATAAAACTCACAGGTGCTCCAGTCCTGAGGAGGACTGTGGAAAATGGGATTTAATGGCACACCTCTGTTCCCAGCCTCAGGAGGTCAAGCCATGAGCCAGAATTACAAATGTTACAAGCGTCAGTGTGAGATCTGGTAAAAAAGAATGAATGTATTGCATTTCTGTCTTTTGATTTCTGAGTTTTCCCTATGTATGTGTGTGGTCGAGTGGTGTGCATCTCCCAGTGTACTGCCAAAGACAATACTGGTTAAAATATACCCTAAATGCTCCTGTGTCCTGCTTGTGTTCCCGTGTGATGATAAAGAGGACAGTGGAGCAGAGCCTGTGTGAAATATGCAGGAGTGTCCCTGGGAATGCAACAGAGTCTCCCCAGCATGGCTCTAAACTTGTCTTGGGGACCGGTCTCTCAGCCTACAGGGTCTGCCATTTATGGAGGGGATGATGGGCTTGGGAATGGTCCTTGCTGTCAGGATGGATTTCAGAAGACCTGGTATGAAGCCTAATCCCCAAATGTGTCCCACTCTCATCTTTCAAGAGCGAATTACAGCTTTACGGTAACTTTGCCCTAGGTGTCTGCAGGGGGTAAAATTCTCATCCCTTAGGAGCAGAGCTCTGTGGCAGGCAGTGCTCCTGCTCTGCCTTGGAGAACATGCCTTACAGATACAGCAGGCACAACCATTTTTCTTCCTAAGAGTGAGCTATGGTTACCCCAAAAAAAGCCCCTACCCGAAACCCATGACTTGATCAAGGACAACCTGAAACTTCTGGTCATGTTAGAGGGTCCCAGAGTCCAACCAGCAGCAGTAGTAAAAGGACCAAGTGCCTCTGGGTGTTGGAGGAGAAGCTGGGTGCAGCGGTGGGACTGAAGTTGTGGCAGGAGAAGACAGGCTCATTCATCCCCAATGGGCAATCCCAACCCTGTCCCCATGGCATGAGCTTGCCTTTCGTTTGCACAGTTTCTCCTCTGTAAATGGCAGTTGTTTCCTCTGTTTCTCTGTTCAAGGAGAATTTCCTAGATGCTTTGAATTGTTTTAAAGTCCTAATCTTTCTTTTTCAGCATCTTTACAGCAGAATAAACTTTACACTGTACCAACAGAGATGCAGTTTCTGGCAAGTACTGAGGAGTAAGTTAACTATAAAGTTTGTATTAGAGAGCTGAGAGAGAATTATCCCCTGAGCTAGACCAAGTTTTAGGAATTTGAAATTCAATCATTGAAACGTTTCGATTATACCAAATGTCCCAATCATTAGCAGCCTGATGATAGAAACCCTCCTCTGTGTGTCCAGCGTCCCTCTGCCATGTCCGAATGATTGCAGAGATTTTCCAGCCACTCTGAGGTGTCTCCTGCTGGAGAATTGTGCCTTGGTTTTCTCAGGAACATCAAGCGTGTGAAGCCGGTGATGTAAACTCACCAGTATTTACACACTGGTGATGGTCCTGTTTTGATAACGATGGGAAGGAAGCATCTTTTCAGGAACAGATGTTTCTTTCCTCTCGGTGATATCAATTCTTTTTTTTTTCATTTCCTTGTAGCAGTCCTGTGGATTTTATGCAAAGTGTTACAAGTTGCTGAGGGGCTAGACAAGGCACGTGCACCCTCAGCTCCTACAGACGGGTGCTGAGGGTGCTCTGCCCTCTGCAAGGCTGCTGGTCCCACATGGCGGTTCACCGAGCAGACCCCTCTGCTGCACTGAGCTGCTTAGGTGTCCTTGAGGACAGTGTTAGCTTGGATTTCTAAAAACTGGGAATTTTCCGTCTGTCAAGGCTCTGAAGTGGTTGCACTGTATTTAAACCAGGGCTTTCACCGGATTCTCTTTTGGACTATTTTAAAGCAAAGATCTGACGGAGGAGAAGGAGATTGCCAGTGACGGTCTCTGTGACTTAAAGAAGGAGGAAGAATACAAAACAAATATATGGAAAGGTTTCCTCATCTCAATCCCATACGCAGCCAGCATTGGAGGTACAGCAACGCTGACAGGAACTGCACCAAACCTCATCCTTCTGGGACAGCTGAAGAGGTATGGGAGGCTATCCTGGAGAGCCTGGATGTGTTCAGCATCCCTGTAGGAAATTCATAGAATCATAGACTCATAGAGTGGTTTGGGTTGGAAAGGACCTCAAAGATCATCTAGTTCCAACCCCCCTGCCATGGACAGGGACACCCTACACTAGACCAGGCTGCCCAAAGCCTCATCCAACCTGACCTTGAACACTGCCAGGGATGGAGCCTCCACAGCTTCTCTGGGCAACCTGTTCCACTGCCTCATCAGCCTCACAGGGAAGAATATTTTCCTATTATCTAATCTAAATCTCCCCTCTTTCAGTTTAAAGCCATTCCCCCTTGTCCTGTCCTTCCCTGCCCTGGGACCAGCCCCTCTCCAGCTTTCCTGGAGCCCCTTTAGGTACTGGAAGGTGCTATAAAGTCTCCCTGGAGTCTTCTCTTCTCCAGACTGAACAAGCCCAACTCCCTCAGTCTGTCCACATAGGAGAGGTGCTCCAGCCCTCTGATCATCTTCATGGCCTCCGCTGCACTCATGCCAACAGCCCCATGTCCTTCTTATGTTGAGGGCCCACAGTACCACAGGTGGGGTCCCATGAGAATTGAGTAGAGGGGGAGAATCCCCTCCCTTGACCTGCTGGTCACCCACCCAAATACTGGCACACGTTGTCTTCTGTGCCGAGAACTAGTTTGAAAAAAAGGTATGTCCTTTCCAGAGCGTTTTGGGAAACTGTGAGCAGCTGAAAGCAGAGAGTGGTTGCATCAGCCTTAGCTGTAACAAGCAGGGTTCCAGCGTACCCAGCCAGGCTGTCAGCCAGCCTGGGGCGTATGTGCTTCACCTTACTGATGCTCTTAATCCCATTGAATTTAATGGGACTTGACTACACGCTTACAATTGATCTGGTAACTGTTTTGATGAACTGGCTGTGTAGTGTTTTGTCAACAATTATATCTACTGCTGTATGGTAGAAAGGAAATTAAGGAACCTACTACTTCTGACCTGTTTTCTTAGTCGTAAAAGGTGCCCCCTGTGTACCTAGGAACAGAGATTGTACCGTCCTGAGTGGCCGCAGGTATTTCTTTGCTGGCTTCTACGAGTGGTATGTTCAGGCTCTCCTAGGTGTGTACAACATCCCTGTGAGGGTCATGTTCAGACTCTCCAGCAGTTATTGTAGCAGGGTTTAATCCTGGGTGTTCAGGAGTATCATTGATTGAAAGCATCAGCCGTCTGGAGAGAGGTTTTCAGATCTTCCCATAGAGGCTTGTATGGCTGGGCTGGGTGAGCTCTGGGGCACGGTGGCCTGGGGGGCTGTGCCAACACAATGCTCCCCAAGTCTCCTAGTGCCCAAATAACTGCTAATGCACACAGGGGAATAGTTTTTAAGTGCACACTGGAAAGTTTGTGGGATATTTTGCTGCTGATTTCAGATGTTTGTTTACCCTTAAATTGAAGGGTGGTTTTCCCCTCTTGCATTAACTTGATTTTTTCCCATTTGCTTAGTTATTTTCCAGAGTGTGATGTGGTGAACTTTGGTTCTTGGTTTATGTTTGCATTTCCTTTAATGATGATTTTTCTTCTCCTGGGATGGCTATGGATCTCCATCCTGTATGGAGGAATTAACCTGAGGTATGTTTATATTCCTATACATCTATGTTGTCCAGTTATACCAGCATTGTGAAATCCAAGTTCATCACAATTCTCTTAATAAATCTGCTGATATCACCCAGGATAATCCTATGGATGGTGGGGGATTTCATGACTAACTTCAGGATGCTCATGTTATAACAAATCATCTATTTTTAAGAAGCTAATATACAAGAGGAGGTTTTTAAAGATATCTCATAATTACATATACTTTATCTAACCAAAATACATATCTGTACAGAATATGTAGTACATATTCATTTAATCATACAATTTTTAAAGGTTGTTTTACTGCCTGACCTGGTCCTGTGGAGGTCAGTGGCATATTTTCATTGACAGAAGGGAAAGCAGAATCAAACTTCCAATACCAGTGTGGGAAATCTTCGTTCCCCTGGAATTAGTAGCAAAAATCTCCTAGATCATAAAAAAGCCAGGATTTGTTCCTGGGGCAGAAACTTGGGTTTGGAACAGATTACTTCACAGCAAGACTTAATTTTACAACAACGTGTTAATCTGTAACTGAGAATAACATGTTTTTCTGGTAAATCTTTGCTGGATACATGCAACCGCTAGTGTACACTACTTAGAACGATTGCAGCGTTGCCGTGCTGGTTCATTTGGAGCCCTTTTTCTGCCCACACACTCTCATATGTGATAGTAACCAACTCACAGTCTTGCTTTCTCCAGGGACAGTACAGAATTCCTAATATTTAAAAAAAGTCTTTAATTGTTATTTTGAGTTTAAAATGCAAATGGGGGGGGGGCGGGGAGAGAACAGGTGTCCAAATATTTACATTATCTCAGAGACAGGAAAAAAATCAATGGGAAAGTTTCAATCCAGAAAATGCCAGGCGTCTGTCCTTAAATTGCTCATGGGGCTTCTCGGGAGGCTCTGTGCGCTGCTGCGGGGCGCTCCGCTGGCTCGCAGCCACTTAGACCTGTGCCGCTGTGCATCATGTGCGATGCAGAGCCTGGATTCCAACAGTGAGGGCTGGGGCATGGCCCTGGTGTCCTACTGGCACGGCCCTGGAGGATCAGGTGAGGGAGGAGGTCGCTGTGCTGGTCAAAGCCCCTGGTGTAATGCAAAATTGCTCTTGTGCTCGGAGAACGTGATGCTTTTTGTTTTGTTTGGCTTGCCTCTGTCAGCACAAAGCTCGGCTTTATTGGGATAGCTGGGACAGTGCAGATACCAGTATTCCCCAGTGGCGAGGTGCCTCGGAAGAGACATTGTGAAGCTACACAAGTGCAGTGGAGGTTCTGCAGGAGTTTGTTGGGCTGCTTTGACTGTAACAACTCAGGGATAGTGGCTGGACTTTCTATGTGGGCAAGTCCTTTGTGTCTGCAACACGGTATAGATGGAGGTGGCTCCAAAAGCAGGTTGGCTTTGCTTGAATCTAAAAGACATTCAAAGGCTTAGGTATAAGCTGGCTGAGCTGAGCTGATGCTGCCGTCAATAACATCCCCCCTAAAAAATAAGAAATGAAAGGACCAAGTATACCTCTTTGATGTTCAGAATTTTCTGAATGATCAACCATTCATCCACATAGAAGATCCACCCATGATATCCTTTGCAACAGTGAATGAATTAAGGAAACACAGGCACCATGGGACTGGATGGATGCATATGATGCAGAAAGTTGGGGGTTTTACTCTAATCAAGGTTACAGGCAGGGTTAGGAACTGGATTCAGTGGCATGTGATGTGATGGGAGATGAGGTGTGAGATATGAATATATTATTTTTATGGACATACTACAAAGAGTCAAACAGTGTTGTGCGGTCAGCGTGGCTGGGCTAAGAGGCTTAGCCAGGAGCACATTAACATTCCCAGCCAGTTAGAAATTCTTTGCATTTTTATTGATCCTCAGCAGCATCCTGGGATCACCCAGGAAATTACAAGTGACTTGGAAAATAAATCTGTCCCCTTCTTGTGTCACCCTCTTCCTAGTTATTCTGCCCAAGTAGGTATCCACTAGAGACAAGGAAATCCTGCAATCTTGGTCTCTTTTGGCAATCACAGCCCGTGCTGGAGGAAACAATTCAGAATATAAATGAGAGGAAATTTCCTAACCTCTGCAGGATTTCCTTTGTATGAGTGCAGAGAGAAAAGATATATAAAATAGGGTGTTACTGCTTGTATCTGCACCAGAGACCTTCATCATCAGTTTTCATGATCTGAAGAAAATGCAAACTGAACCACCAGAGATGTGCAGCTCATTGGAACTTGCAGATCAGGCACTGAGGTGCATCGTGTGCATATGCTGCAGCAGTAAATGCAGCATTTGCTTTGTGTCAGTTATATTAGAGGCATGTAAAGATATAACTGTGTCTCTTCGCAGGGCCTGGAGATCGAAAAAGTCAAATATAAGAGCGGATGCAGAAGCCCGAGCCAGAGAAGTGATAAAGGAGGACTATCAGAAACTGGGTCCAACAAAGTGAGTCATGAAATCGAGACTGAAATGAAAAATAAATCAAGTGGGTTGGACATGTCCTGTGTTAAGAGTGGAGAACTGGGGGAAATTGAGGCTTTTTTACAAGAAAATGTAATGGATGTTTCCACTCAAAGTGTTTGTAACCTGCTGAAGTTTGCTTGTTGCTCTCCACCTTCACTAGCAGGAATAATTGCAAATAGCAGCTTGTACTCAAATCTTCTCAAGAACAAAGTTCACATTATAGAACAAATTCATCCTGGGTTGTATAATTACTGTTTGCAATTTTTCTACTCCAGGGATAAAGACAATCCTGTGTGCATTTATGTACTCACCAACGCAGGCCGAATGTTTAGGGTTTGTGCATACCTGTTGTGCGAAGCAGGAAGCATTTGCTGAGGAGCTGATGAATCATGTGATAGAAACATGATCCATACGGATTGTGGATGTGCTTTAAGAAAGCTTAATAGCTGCTTAAAGAAAGTGCATAGAAGTCAGATCCATGTCATGGAATACAATATTTTTTCTGAGTAACTCCTTCAACTGTATTAGGTGAAGAAAGAACAAGAATCTTTTAGCTTCTTATTGCAGTTTCTCAAAGGTCTTGTCTTCTGGAAAAAGCTTGGTGCAAATTGCAATGACGGGGATCATGTTCTGGAGAAAGGAATTAGCAGAAAGAAACATGAGTTTTACAGTTAGGAGAAACGCCAGAAAAAAAGGGAAGCAGGAAAAGCTGAACCTCCAAGAATCAAACTCTAAGTATGTCCAACCAGCCACTGATTCTGGGCAGCTGGGGCTAGTGAAGGTTTTTGAAAGTGTAGGTCTTAACCTTAAGTGGTCTGTGTTTCTCCATCTGTAAAATAATGTTTTCATACTCACGGTAACGCTGTGAAGATTCAACGATGTTTGTGCCATGCTATCGACATTGTAATTATCGCTGTTGTGTGGAAAATGGAGTGGTTCTTCAAAGACAATTGTCTGTGCCTGTGCTGTAAATGAAAGAAATTGGTTTATTTGTTCCACTCAGTAGATTATCGAGCAGTCTGCAAAATGTCTCTGAAAGAATCAAAGTCCCACTTTGAGGTCCAGGAGTGAGAAAGTCCATTAAGCTGTGCTCTGTCAATTTGATTAGCAACCCCATAACTTAAAATCAATGCAAGTGGCCTCTTCTCAATGGTTTCAATGCCCCTCCTTGTGCTTGGAGAGATTTTGAAGAGTGTTTTGAGCCATTGTCTTGGTTAAATCTTGACTCCACTAGAGTCAAGCCTGATACTTGGTGAATGATATTGCCATTTCCCCTGCTGTCATGTGTCTAAGGGACACTGTTCAGGTTTTGACCTTGAAGTTTGTTCCTGCTGTCTCATATATGATTTAAATCTCAGACATCCTTTTACATTGCTTGATCTGGAGGGAATCCATCCCCAGCTGACTGTGCCTTCAGGACATCCTAGAGGGCAATGGTGAGAGTCATGACCCTGAGAAGCTACTTGGCCCTTCCTCTCTGCCACAGCCAGAGGGTCAACCTTGAGTACGTGTGTTGTGACATCTGGTCTGGCCATTCCTGATGCCCATCTCGTCTCTCCTTAATGTCTTCCAATTAGAGATAGTTGCAGGCAAATACAAATATTTGCAAATAGATTTACAACCTATTCCAATGTTTCACTGTAGTTATTTTTAGAAAACCAGCCTAGCATCTCACCCAAGCAGCTGCAGCCTGAGCTCAATACCTGTCCTAGACTGGATCTGCCTCTTTAGCACATCAGCATTTTAACTGCATTTCTTTTCATTTTAGGTTTGCAGAACAGGCAATTTTCTTCTTATTCTGCATGTTTGCGATCATGCTTTTCTCTAGGGATCCCAAATTCATTCCAGGATGGGCAAGCTTGTTTGCACCAGGGTAAGATTTCATTTTCAGTCCACTGTCACATTTTTCAAAAGCATTTCCCAGTCATTGAGATTCTTGGGTTTCTGAGTGGTGGCTTAACACTATTACTCAGTTTCCTGGAATGAATTAAACTGAGCTTCAAGTAGCAGAGTCAGCTTTATTACTTCTGTTTCCTGGAGGAGGTACATGAAGCCTGGTGGAAAGTTGGCGTATGTCTACCTGAGGCCATCCCCAGGTTTTTAATGTTGGGAATGCTGTTTATATGTACATCTACAGTGAAATATTGAATTCTGTATGCAATCCACTGGTTTCACTGGAGGTCTGGAGACTGAAGAGAGATGGCAGGAGCTGACCCACGTGCTATCCTGTTTGTTTGGCAAATTTGTCTCCCCTGTGACATCCATACCTTGGGAAGGTGAATGAATATAGGACTTGGGAATGCTAAAGCTCAGAGTGGGTGGTGTTATTGCTTAACAGAAGAGACCTTCAAGTTTTTTGAGTGGTGGTTTTTTTGCACTTTTTTTTTTTTAAATAAAGCCCTAGGTTAATAAATAATTCTTTAATACAACAAAGTAGTTACGGACTTTTTCCTCCTCAGTTAATAGCTCCTTACAATCAAACACATGCTTAAACCCTTTACTGGATGGAGCCTACCTTTCACCTTAGGTCTGAGCATTTTGCAAAGAGCTCATATAAATAAGATGGTCTACGCTCAGCCTCTCTTCCTCCCTGGAATGAGCTGGAAACTTGTCCTCACAACCCCTCATGGACTGACCATGACTCTGCAATCAAAACAGCCAGATCATCAGTGTGGGTGGGGATTAGATCTTGGTTTTTACATTTGTAAGGCAGCTTTTCTAGGAGGTTCACAGCCCATGGTAGAAATGTAGCTCAACAGGGAATTAAAAAGAAAAGAACTGAACAACGAGCGTTGTTCAAACCTGATTGAAACTTGTAATCTTCTTTGGTAAATCCCTGTTCTCATAAACTTTGTAATTCTACAGACTTGTTCTTCTTACAAGTGTTTCTGCTGCTTTTGGACAGGTTTATCTCAGATGCGGTTACAGGAATCACCATTGTGATTATATTGTTCTTCTTCCCTTCACAAAAACCTTCTTTAAGGTGGTGGTTTGACTTGAAAGGTAAGTAGGAGTCCCCTCTGGGCAGGGGCTCTGCCCTTGCCTGTGCTCTGGCAGGGCAGGCATGGAGCAAGAGCCAAGACTATCCCCCCTTGGACCTGCACCAGCCCACAGCAGCTGTGCTGGTGTGGTTTGATGGTGCAGTTTGATTGTACAGGTGCTTTTTTTCTGAAGCGCCAGAAGAGGTTTAGCAGTCAGTGCCCTGCTGCCGATTGCAGGAATGACTCAGTTGCTCATGTAGCTGTCAGAGATGATGCCACGGTGGGTTGAAGCAAACTGAAATTGGTGTTGACTTACCGTAGCAGACCTGATTGTGAAACAGAAGTTTGCTTGCTGCTCCCAAACAGCTCCTGTCCCTCAGGAGGAGCATGGATCTCTGAGAGGGCAGAGCTGGGTGAGTTGTGTCCATACTCAAAAATAGGGGCCCTTCCTCGCTTCTCAGAATGATTTAGAATTTAAACTCCTAAAGCCCAAACTCACCAGCAGGTTTTGGTACCATGAGTCTTTTGAGATCTTGGGTCTGTCCTCTTGAGTAGCAATGAGATACACATTTTAATTCATAAGCCACTTGGAATAAGAGATTGTCTTAATGTGGAGATGTAGCTGATGATGGCTCTTCATGGATGGTGCAGCACCACCGGGGGTCTGTGGGAACAAAATACCAGCTGCTCTGAGTCGTGCATATTTGTTGTGGTGTCCATAAACAGAAAGATGTTATCCTCTGGATAGAATATGAGTGCCCTTTTTCAACAGAAAATTACAGTCCCATTAGTGCACCCTTCCATATGACAGAGCTCACTTCATCATGTATTAAGAGATGGCCTTTAGAGGAGATGAGCTCTTTGGTATAAAACTTGCCGTCTGTTGAACAGCAAGTGGAAAATTAGTTATATCTTCATAATTCAAATGTTAGAATTTTTTCTCCTTCCATGACTCCCATTTGTTGAGGACAATGTTTGTGTTTGTCACAGAAAGATAATTAACCTGATATTAAACATTCCCTCAAGAAAACCTCAAAGAAAAGTGCTAGAGTTTCTTTTCCTTTTTTTTAAAGATCTCATACTAAGTTAAATGATCTTTTAATTGCTCAGCTTAAGAGACACCATATGTGTATTTTAACCATCAGCAGCTCATGGTTAGTGAGCCTCAGCACTGATATCAGGCTCATGATATCATTATGTCAGATGATGACTGATGTGCTCCACTTTGGGTGGGTGTTTGGGGTTTTCTCTTCATCTAGCACCAAACACTGAGACGCAGCCCTTGCTGACTTGGAGGAAGGCCCAAGAGACAGTGCCCTGGAACATCATCTTGCTGCTTGGAGGAGGCTTTGCCATGGCAAAGGGCTGTGAGGTGAGGCCCTCTCACGTGGCAGTAATCCTGCCCAACAGAGCTGAATTTTGTCAGGGTGTCACTTGGGGTTTTCATTTGGCTCTGGGAAATCTCCAGGGTGACAACACTTGAAGGCTGTGTTTCTCAACTCCAAGTGACAACAATGAGCAGCAGAAAACTAAAGAGGTTAAGAGATCTTGCAACTCCTTTTGAACTGCTTCCTGTTAAATACCCTGAGGACACTGCACATATGCTTGTGTGGGTTGGTGAAGGTCGTATGTAATTTGCAGTTCTAGGAGAGGATCAGTTCACTGGCAGTGATGCAGGAGCTCCACTCTCCAGCTTGTTTGCTCTCCCCTTCTGCAGGAATCTGGTTTGTCTGTCTGGATAGGAGGCCGTCTGCATCCCTTGGAGGGTGTACCACCACCTGTGGCTGTCATCCTCATCACAATTGTCATTGCCTTATTCACGGAGTTTGCCAGCAACACAGCCACAATAATCATCTTTCTGCCTGTCTTGGCAGAGCTGGTAAGGTAGTCCCATGGCAAGACCAGCTGCTCCTCTGCTCCCCTCCTTGCTCTGCCCCTTGGATGGGCAGGTTTGTGTTGTGTCACAGGCACCATATGGTTCTTCTGCTCCTGGGCTTCCGGCACTTTGAAATCCTTGGGAGCAACAAAGCAAGTGCCTGTAGCACAATGTGGACACTGAAGGATAATAATCCTTCAGATGTTGGCGAGATATGTGATTGTTTATCACGGAGTGTGGGATAGAGCTCTGCATGGCACACTAACTGTTTGCATTCTTTGATATATCTGCCCATGATTCCTAATTCCCAAGGTAAAATTTCTGTTCCTTTCTGTTTTTCAAGGCCATTCGTCTGAAAGTAAATCCTCTCTATTTAATGATACCAGGAACTATAGGATGCTCCTACGCATTCATGCTGCCAGTCTCAACACCTCCTAACTCAATTGCGTTTTCTTCTGGACACTTGATGGTCAAGGATATGGTAAGTTCTTTTAGATACAGAAAATGCTGAAAACAATCAGCCTGAATGGAGTGTTTACAAAAGGAGTTTTCCAGATTTTCCCTGGTTTAATATGTAGTAAAGTGAAAAGACAGAAGTCTGATACTGTTCATCAGCAGTGTTTAAAGGCACAGGGTTATGGAAGGAGCTTGTATGACATCTGGCCCTGTGAGATTTGGAGGCACCGTGGCTCCAAATGGTGACAAAGCTGGTCTTGAATGTGCTCAGCATCTCCCAGACCCTGCTCCTGTTCCTGTTAGTGTCAGCAGCTCAACTTTCATAGGTTTCTGGATGCAGGAAAAGTTCCCCAGCTCAGTGAAATAAAGCTTATGAGTAAAATTAGGCTTGGTCCCAGTTCCTGCTCACATTCCTGGGGTTAAACAGATGTTAATGTTTTGATGGATCAAAGCTTGGTAAGCATCTGCAGAATGGCCTTTGTGGCTTAAGAAAGCCTGCTTAAGATGTTGCTAAAATTAATGGCAATTAGGCCTTCCATTTTTGTAATGTTTATATTCAAACAGCTTCATGCTTCACGTGCTGTAGCTGTCCAGTCTAAACTCAAGTTGTCTTTGTATTTCTTTTGTAGGCAAAAACTGGGTTGCTCATGAATCTTATGGGAGTTCTGCTTCTTAGCTTGGCTATGAACACATGGGCCAAGAGCATCTTCCAGCTGGGGACCTTCCCTGCATGGGCCAACATTCATGCAGAAAATACCACCTCACTCTTGACACCTGTAGAAAATGTCACTTTAAGTGCTCTAAATAAAATATGAACAAAGCCACCCCTGGGGAAGGACTCACTCACTTAGGACTTGGGCACTGGAATCATCAGAGTATATGCAGGAGGAAAGCCACGTGGCTGCTCACACTGTATGGGACCCTCTGGTTTAATTTTATTTTTAGAAATACTGGTCAGTGTCACAACATCCATTTGTTATTTTCTCTGAAGATCTATCCCCACCTTCCACAGGTACCAATCAGACTCTCCCAGAGTCCATCGGTCGTCGGTGGTTGTTAACTGGACAACCCTGTAAGTGTTGAGCATCTTTGTGTAGATGCCTCTCCCCCCATGAAACCCAGCAAGCTTTGCTGCTCTAGCTTCTGATACCCTACCTCGTCTTGGAGAGCAGCCCTGGAAACAGGGTGGAGGCAACTGGATTATTTATGTGCAACCCAATGTGAGTGAGCGTATCAGAATCTGTCTGGGGAAAGGCAGCGTGGCCAGGTGCTTCTGGCAGGATGTGAAGGATGGGATCTCATTGCTATCTCATGAGTAATTCTCTCATGGAGGGTGAAGACTATTTCTTCAGGTTTCTTTGTGAAGGGATGATTCAGGAGATGTGTCAGTAGGACTCAGTGCATTACTTCAAGCTTTGGAAACAGGAAGGCAGCAGTTTGTTTCCAAACATGTTCAGTGTTTTGAAAACCTGGGACAGTAGTGGCTGCCTGGTTCTTTGTGCTGAGAACACAGCTCGGGGTTTGGGACCAAATTAATTTCTGATGTAACTGTGGACATTGGTGGTGTTTCACCATTGGTGAATGTGGCCAGTCTTAGGTTTGTGAGATTGACTCAGTCATGAGCGACCCGCTGAGTCACAGGTCAGTGGACAAGTTGCGGTGGAATATTATTGACATTTCTGAAAAATAGGGTTTGATTCTTAACATCTTTTTAAATCAGATTGCTTGGGTACTTTCAATGAAAGCATAGCAAATTGACTGTGATTTTAATCACCGTTTTACCTGATTTTTTTTTTTTTTTTAGTTTTCTGTAAGAATCTGAAGTATTTAATTTAAAAGATCAGTCATTGAAATAGATGGATTGAAAGATGAAGGGTATGATTCTTGGTTTAGGGAAGGTGATTGACTGGATCCCTGTGCTGGGACAGATTTCTCTGATGATGTAAACTGGTGGAGCTGGCAAGGCAGACTGGCCTGGGGTAGGGATCCAGCGCATCCCCCTGCTCCTGTGCTGCTGATAAACCTCGGGGCCGGGTGGGAGAGCTGGCAGGGCAATGCTCACCAGCCACAACTGCTGCAGGGAGTACCTTAGGGTTGCATGGTAGGTGAGGACTTGTGGGGGTTGAACCAAAACCACCAAAACCAATTGAATGTGGAACTTTGATCAGTCACATTCAAAAAAATCCGTAATGTTTAACGAAATCCTTAAGTTCAACAAAATCCTGAATGATTGTGAAAAATGTACAATAAAGCACATTTGCTAGCACGTCACATCGTCCTGTTTGCTCTGTAGATTGAGAAGAAAAGCAAAGCCTGAGCCTCCCCCTGCCCTAGCTTCACCAGTCTGAACCAGAGCAGAGCCCTGTTAAACAGAGGAGTAACGAGGCCGGGAAGGTTCCTAGCCCGGCGTCTCAGGGCTGCTGTGCTGAACTGGTGCAGCCCCAGCAGCCGCCTTTGCTGGGGATACCCCGCATCACTGTCCCGCCTCTGCGGGCAGCTCCGTGCCGGCTGTGCTCTGCGTTTGGGTGCCATCATGCTGCACGGGTGCTTTCCGTCATGCCTTAGTGAAAATGGGCTGAATGGCAAAGGGAAGTGAAGGAGGGGTGAGTGGCAAAGAGAAGATCGCTCCCTGCAGTTATCTCTCCCAGCCCGCTGTCCTGTGAACAGCACGGCACCGCTGTCCTGGGGCCAGGGAACGGGCTGTACCCTGCGTGGCTGGGTGCCACAGGAAGGAGCCCTGCTGTCCCGCTGCGGCTAGAACTGCTGCTGCAGGGGGTCAGAGTTGGTCACTGGAAGAGAGCTGCCTCTGTCCCTGCAGCCTGGAGGACATGCAGCGAGGGCCTTTGGATTACCTAATTTCAGGGCTCAAAGGGTAACATCCAGTCCAGCTCCGCTGCAGAGGTAGGGGTCGCAGGTTTACGCACAGCCTCAGCTCTGGCTTGGTGCATTCCAGTCGAATCCAGGAGGATGGTTTTACTTGGGCATGAAAGCAGGAGTGAGATCACAAAGCTCGTGTAGAAGACTCCAAAAATCACTGCCAGCATCCTGGCATGTCTGTGGCACTGTGTGTCCGGAGATCAGAAAGCATTTCACAAATGCAGCCAGGGAAGGTTTATCATCTCTGTGCCGACATTGGAAACTGAGGCAGAAAGGGGACCAGTGACTTACCCAAGCTCACACAACAGCGCCTTGGCAGACCTAGGAAAGGTTTGAGGAACACCTGGATCCTAACCTTTAGTCAAAGACCTGGCTCTGTCAGCTCTATCAGCAGCCTTTGCGTTTCCCAGGGCTCCCCTAATTCTGCTTTTCCATATCCAGGCATCTGTGAGAGCAGGACTAGTCTGGAATGCTTGATTTTTAACGTGTTTTTTTTTAAAACAGAGATTTTAAGACTCAGTCTTTCTGGAGTTCAAGGGTGAGCTGGCCTGTGTGAATGATTTCTGATTCCATTTGTTGCTGCTTGTACTAAAATTTGCCAAAAGCAGCTTTTAATGGTAAGTCAACCCCATTATTCTTCAAGGGTCTGTGATGTGAGTAGAGATATGAAAATTCCCAGGAAAGGGTATCTGAAGTGCTGTACTAATCTTCTACAACTTTGACTGTGTTATTTTAAAGAAACTTTGCCTGCCTATGCACTGGAATGTAAAAATCCAATGACTGTCACAAAAGCCATTCACATTAGCAGCCTGCTTGTGAATTTTAATTAACAGGAAATGCCACTCGCACATTGCAATTCAACATCCAGAATATCTCTGCTTTACTCCTTTGATGTTCCCTATCCAATCCTGGACCAACATCCACATGTTCTCCTGAGACACTTGGAGGAAAATCATTCTGGTTTATTTACAATAGGAAAGTATTTTTGGAGTATTTTTTATCCCAGAAGCATTCAAGTCGCGTTTACAAACCGTTCACACAGAAGAGCCGCTCTACGGGTCTGCACAGCGGTGAGTGATTCTGGGGCTGTGCTCAGCCCATTTGCACCCAGCAGCGATGCTGGACGTTCAGGAGAGAGAAGGAGAGATTGCTGAGACAAATGAAAGCCTGACGTGATAGGGGAAATTCAGCTGTTGCAGGTTAGACAGCCTTGGTTCCCTCATCACATTTATCCATCACCAGGCACTGAAAGCATATTGCAGGGATTTTTCTATATTTCCATAGTAGAAACCTAAGGAGACATGACCTGGCTCTGTATCACCATAATTTGTTCATTTGCATGTGATTTTAACAAGCGAAGAATCACCACTAATGGGCTAATCTCTCCCGCACCCTCAATTTCTTGAATTAGCAGGATAACATGATCAACAGGTGCTGCTGATATTCCTGCAGAGAAGTATTTTCAGCCTTAAATCATCTTATTTTTAGCTCTCTATTCATCTTCTTCACCTAGTAATTTTCTTAAGCTGTATAGTTCATGTACCCCGTGCTCTACCTGAGATAGAGCTGCTCCTTTACGTGCAACCCCCCACCATCATCATCACCACCATGGGGTTACTCTGTCACTCCAGGGGAACTTGCAGGGGTCTTGCCAAGAGGCTCTTGTTCAGGCTCCCCGAGACCCACTCTGTGGGCACTGCAGTCTGCAAAGCAGAAAGGGGTTTAAAATCTGCGTGCTGGTGGGTACAGGCTCAGTCACCATCCCTAACCGGAGCAAAGGCAGGCTATGCCTTCTGGCTACGATACAAATGAAACCTCTGTTCTCCTCCTGTAGTTACAGCAAGCTGGTTCCAGGCATGTGGGTCACCTCTTTGTCTCCTACTGTAGTGCTGAAAAGTCTAAATTAGGAATGATAGAAAATTTTAGAGCTTGAGCTCCACAGAGGCTGGAGCTGGTCAGGAAAGCAAAGACCCTTTATACCCGCTGGGAGCTGGGCCACGAAATCCCGGTGACACAGGGTGGGAAAAGGCACCTCGGAGCATCCCGAAGGGACACGGCGTACACGGCTAGCCAGGCTGCCGTTTCCCCTTCACTTCCTCAGTTTTCCTTAAAACTCTCCCCCCGCAGACTCGTTCGTGCGCTGGAAGGCAGACAGGCCTTGAGGTACTTTAGCTGAATGTGACCGCAAGATGTCACAGTTGCCGCGCTGAGATGCGCGGTCAGGCGGTGTCCTGCTCCCCAGCCTTTGCCCGCGGTTCTTCGGGTACGTCTATAAACACGCACACTTCCACGCTTTCATTTGGTTTTTAGCAAGGCAAGCTTGTACACTGTGTCCTGGGGCATGTTAGGCATTGATGGTTCTAGCTCATTTTCAGCTCGGAATATAAGATACCCTAGGTTCAGCCTCTCCTTATGCCACAGCCCCCTCCATGCACAACCCCCCCCGCCACAGCCCAGCCTGCAGAGATCAATTTTGAGTTGAGCCAGAGGAAAATCTAAGTTTTATTTTTGCATACAAACACTTCTTGGTGCTGTCTGGAGTTAGTGCTCAAACACAGCTGCCCCCCAGACTTCAGCTCCCCTTTGCCAGATGATGCAGCAGGCTCAGAAAACACTCAGCACTATGGTGTGGACTGGAGGGGTTTTTTTTTTAATTCTTTGTGGTCTGTTGCTAATATTTTTTGCTGCCCAGAAAGCTGCCTGCTTAGCTTGGATGGGGTCCCAGGGGCTGATGCTAAGAACAGTTAGCTCTGAAATACAGTGAGAAAGAAGTTTAATTTCAGAATAGCGACTAAGGAGGATCTGGTGAGTTGCAGGATACCACTATGGGCCTTTTGGGGTGGTCCTTTATAGTCTGCAAGTTGAATTCAAGACCTAATTCATGGCCTGTGCAAGGAATTGCTATGGATGCTCCAAACAAATAGCACTTTCTTTCACACCCGACTGGCTGGTGCCTCTTCCCAGCTGGAGCCAGTCAGTGTTTCTCACTTGGCGTCTGTGCCCTCTGCACAAGCTCCAGGGCACCAGGAGGAACCCTTTGCTCTACCAGCCATGTGGGAAAAAAGAAAAACTCCAGCAATAAAGCAGAGTTGTTGAGTGGGGCAGCAAGGGTGGAAAGGACCTTGTCTGGTACCTGCGGGAAGGGCTGAGGAAGCGGCCAGAGGTTTGCTCTGCCTGTTCGTGCTCATGATTGCTTGTCTTCTGATGACTGCTGCTGCTGTGGGGTCCAGCCACGTCCCCTGGGGAAGGTGTGACTCTCTCACCGCTCCCTGCAGAATGGAGCCCCACGTGCTCCATCCGCTGAGACAAGCCAGGACAGGGCTGACTCAAGCCCTTTGCCCTTTTCTGCCCAGGGGAGCATGAGAACATCCCGGGGGCCTGGCGGTTCCCACCCAGCAGCATGGGACAATGGGTCCCTGTAAGGAGTGTGCTCAGCAGCGGGTGGGTGAACTGTGTCGCCTTTGTCCACAGTGGTGGCTTAGTGTGAGAGCATCTGGCAAAGGGGCAGGTTTGGTGAAGCCAGAGGAGGCTCCCGTAACCCACGAGCTCAGTGCAGGGGGGTGGACAGAGGTGGTACACATTTCTTGTGTGCCGGCTGATCAGAGGATGGGGAATCCTCTTGTTTGGAAACGTAACTGAGGAGCAAACACCATGGGCTGGTCCTTGTCTCCCAGCAAGTAGATTTGGTGGCCGGAGCTCTGTGCCCTGCACATTCCAGGGGTCAGGCAAGTCAGTCCCATGGGCACCACATGTTCTGGCTTGCACGTCTGAGAGCTTCCAGTGCTTTGGGAATCCTGGCCGTGGCAGGTCTTTCTTTGCAGTGGATTTGCAGGCTATAGGGAATTGGGAAAGATTCAAATGTTAAAATTCATCTTCCTCTGCTAGAACGATGAGATGAATCTTTAAGCAGTTTGTGTACCCTGCATGGGCTCACAGTTTCAGCAGGGAGCAGCAGCCTGCCAGAAAAGATGAACAATTATCAGCACATGGGTTGCTGGATCCTACCATGCCTCTTGTGCCATCACTGGTGTCTGGAAGAGGAAAAACCTCAACCTTGCTGCTCGCTGATGGGCAGTGGGAGGACAAGTCAGCTGGGATGAGACAGCTGATTTCCCCATGAGGGATGGTGACACTCTACGTTCCATGTGATGCTTGTTCCGTCTTTGTCAATCCATATGTCATTGACTCATTTTTTTCAGCTACGTGTCATGAAAATAAGCTTTCTCTGCAACAGCAGTAAGATCAGAAGAAGCGTAAAGCCCAAGCAGCGCTGTGCATCCCATCTGTCCTGTAGTGGGGTTATTTCCCAGGCTTCGCACACCAGGTTTGCCCACTCACTTCAGGAATTGCCAGCGTTGCTGATCTGAATTGCCTTAAATTGTCTTTTTTATTATTATTATTTTTTGATTCCTGGCTCTCTGGTGCCAGCTGCCTTGGTTTCCTGTCCTGCATCTCCCAGCAGCTGCATACAGGATCCTCTCTCAGATCAACAAAACACTGGAGCATGGACAGTTTTCAGGCAAGACTGGGGCACCTCTCTGCGGCTGGGTATGTAGCGTCTGCTTTAATCCCTCTCTTTCCCTCTGTCTCGATAGCTGTCGAATGGCCTTTTTCCACTGAAAAGCTTCCTTTGCTAGTCAAAATTCTCCCTCAAAGGATAACTGAGGCTGCTCTTGGGTGGGGGGAGATGGGTTTTGGCTGGCTGGGTTTAATCCTGGTGAGAGGCTCCTTCTCCCCACCAGGTTTTCTGGTCTCTGGAAAGTCACTCCAGATGTGAGGCCTGAGAAATTATATTCCTTCCCAAATGTTTGTTTTCTTTAGACATTTAAATGGGACTTTATGGGATACTTCATCCTGTCTGCAGTGGCCAAATTCTTACCCTTGGAGATTTCCTCTGGCACTCAGTGTGAAACTGTTTTCTCTGATCAGTTCTGCATTTGTCACCCTTAAAACTGCAGGTTTTTGTTAGGGTCTCCTCTTAAGAGGCAGAGAGATCAGAAACTCCCACTCAACTGCCTCTTATCCATTGAACACCTTGTAATTACAGAGCTGGTCTAATGATTTCCACAGCGGCCAGGAGCCTTCTCTTTCTCCCTCCAGCATTCTCTGAATAATGGCTAAAGCCACTCTTAGCCACTGTCAATGAGTTGACTCCTCTGAATGACTTTATTATTATTTTTATAGAATAATACAATGCTTTCCTGTGCTTGCATTAGAGAAGGGGCTGTTGCATTGTACTTGGTATTTGGTCTTTCAAGAAATGCCTTGAACTTCCCTGTCCTGCGTGCTTCCTGGGGAGAGCTCAGTCCCAGCTATTCAGGTTAGCAGAAAGGTAGAGGAGTGAAACCAGAGGCACTCAGAGAAGGACATTAAAGATCCATGAGTGACCATCTCAAGAAACTCCCTAGTCAGTGTATTTCCATACTTCCTCTTCTAACACCCACGTACTTGTTCTTTCCACAGTATGAGAGCCCGTGTCTACTGTGAAGACTTTCTGTTCCCAAAGGTGCACAGGACTGTGGCAGAACTGTGGTCAGTTTACTCCAAGCCTGTCCCAGCAAACGGCAGAGAGCTGTGGACCTTGTTTCTGCAGTGTTCCTGCATTACAGCAGTGATAGGAGGCCTCTTTTACAACTGGATGTTTGCTTCCCTGGAGTACTCCTGGCATCTGTCCGTTGCAATGGCTGTCTCCTTCAGTCTGCTCCTTCTCCTTACCCTTTTCTTGGTGCATCCTGCCCGTTGTGTCTTCAGTATGATCATGCCTACGTTAGGTACCAAACAAGGCCGGAAGCTTCTCTTGTCAACCTGCACCATGATAGTAGTGGTTAACATAACACCCAACATCATAAGCAACATTAAAACCATACTGCAGCTTATTAAGTGCATCTGCAAGAATTCCTCTGAGAGTCTTTTGAACTCAACTGCTCTGCTAGAGACAGCTTCCTGGGAGTTTGGGGAAGCAATACAAGAAAGTGTTCATTCCATTAATATTCATAGGCCTATGAATGGACATTTTCAGTTTTCACTGCTTAAGAACAGCTCCTTGATTTACCAACAAATGCACCTTGCTGGTGAGAAAATCGGGAGGGACTTTTTGGCTGCTGAGGTACTGGTCAAAGACTTTGTACGAGTAGGCAACAGGCTGGTTGCTGGCTTCTCCATGCTCTACCTCTGTTTTCAGTCCACTTGGTATTTGAAAAATTATCTTACCAACCTCCACTTTGACAATTTTTACATCACCAAGAAGCTGGAGTGTTTAGCTGTGGACAGAAAAGCAGCTCATCTGCTGGTGGACTCATCTAAAAACCTCATTCGACCAACGGGCTTGAAGTTGTCCCGGGAAGAAGTGATGCTGTGCCTTGTGCAAGCCATGCTCATCACCGTGGCCCTGATGCTGATGCTGGTGGTCATGGCAATGGACCACTTTGCGTTCAGCATGGCAGACACTGCGATGAGAAAGGCAGCTCAGTTCTCTGTGGTGCCCGTCGCTCTCAACATCAAATACAACGTAAGTGGTGGGGTTCCCTCTCCTTCCCTGGGTGAGGACCCCGCTGTGTATCAATAGGAGGGGGTGGTGGGGATTGCAGTCTCTGCAGCCTTATTTACAGGATCTTTACTTCCCTTCCCAGCAGCCAGCTGGACAAGCAACGTAACAGGCTTGGAGGGGAGGAGGTAGAGGCACAATCTCAGTTGCTCCTTCCAGTGCATCAAATAGCAGCAAATACCTGCTCCAAAGTACAGCTCCTTGGGAGCAAGGAGAGGAGCAAATAGTGCTTCATGCTGCAAAGACTCTGCGTCTCCAGGTCCCTTCCCCAGGCAGAATGGAGGAATGGGTGTCCCTGTGGCATCACCCCCCCGCTGCAGATGGGTGCAAGCAGAAAAGGAAGGGGGAAGCAGATGAATACACGTCTTGGCTGTGCGGATGTCTCTTCTTATTGTGTTGGCTGCTCTTTAAAGAGAAAGCCCGACTCACTGGCTTTGTTGTCACCCTGTGCAATCCTTCTCACAAGCCTTCCCAGTTTCTATCTATTTTAATGTCCTTTATCTGGACTAGTTCTGGTTTAGTTTTTTGGCTTTCCTCTTCTACCGTGCAGCCTTCCTCTCCTCCAGGCCTGGGCCTCCTTAGCTCAGATAGCTGCTTATGACAAATTTACTGTAAAATAATCTGGGCTCAGAAAAAACCTCCAATATTCAAATACGCAGCCGCTAATAGTGCTGTCTGTGTTATGTGTTTCATGGTAAATCTCGCACAGTGAATACCTGTCGTGATTTCCGTAACAGCAGATAAAGGTGACACCCAGGACTGGCTCTCACCATGCCAAGTACATAGTGTTACTCTCGCTCAGCCTGAAGTGTATATACAACTCAATGTCCTTCTCTTAGTGCCCCCAAACAAGCTGTAACGGTGATTACACACCCCCAGGATGAAGTTTTTGTAGTGACCAGTTGATTTTGATTTGTTCATACCCCATTTAACTTTTAACTCTCTCTATTTCAGGCTAAAATAGGGATCCTGCCCTTTCTTTTAAAACTTTTACGGCTTCCTCATGAAGAATTACCACTTCAGAACTTTGAAAGGAGCTACCACCACTACCTGACCTTCAGCTCTACCCACTGCAGGATCAGCCCTCCGATGCCTCCCAATCCCTCGGTGCTACTCGTCGTGGGGCTGCTCTTCTGCATCCTCTACGCCACTGTATTCCTGGAAACCTATGCACACCGCCTGTGCAGAAAAATCGCAGGCTCCTTCTTCGAGAGCTGGGAGGAGAAGCGGGCACTTTACCTCTACAAGAAGCTGTCCAGGAAGCACAAGGAGGAAAAAAACTGCAAGGGAAACTAAGGGTACTTTTGGAAATGCAGGGGATGCCTGAGACTTGTGGCAGTGGCTGGGCACAGGCTCCTGGAATGGGATCATGCATTCAATTTTCCGGAGTCAGAGAAGTGAAATCTGTGGAAAAATATTTGCAAAAAAAAAAAAAAAAAAGGGGGGAAATGTCACATTTTGAATTCATTTCAGAAAAATGGAATAAATTTACTTCCCTTTTTTTTTTTTTAAATCCAGGAGATTTGGAGTCAGCTGTTCCAGGAATGGTGGGAGATAGCTCATTTGACTTGGAGGGTGTCCACAGTATTAGGCAAGGCTAACTGGGAAATACGTGGGAGTCGAGGTGGGGCAAGAGCTCATTTACCTTCCTCACCACATCCATGCCGGAGAAGTTCTTCCTCCAGTTATCCCTTTAGGCAGCAAGAAAGGAAACTCATTTGAGTTGACTAATTTAATTTTCAGAGAGTTTTTCTTTCAGGTTTCATGCACGGAAACTTGGGTACAGTGGAGGAATATTGGCCTTTAGAGACAGTTTATTCACCTAAGAAAGTGTCATTTCACCCCGCTGAAATAAATTCAGTATGACCATGCGATGCACATCCTGGGCACGGGTGGTGGTGGAAACCAGCACACGAGAACTTTATAAAATCACTTCACAAGGGCACAAAGTAAAATATGAATAAAATAGCTGAAAGACCTCAGAAGAGAATGAGACAGGTCAGTTTGGGTGTTGGTCTCTTTTCCCAAGTAATGAGTGATCAAGTTGTGCCAGGGGAGGTTTAGATAGGATATTTGGAAAAATTTCTTCATCAAAAGGGTTGTCAGTCATTGGAACAGGCTGCCCAGGGAAGTGGTGGAGTCCCCATCGCTGGAGAAACTTAAAAGACACGTAGATGTGGTGCTTGGGGACATGGTTTAGTGGTGGACTTGGCAGTGCCAGGGTAATGGTGGAATTGATGATCTTAAAGTTCTTTTCCCACATAAATGATTCTATGATTCTGTGATTCTAAGTAGGCCAACGTCCTGGAGGACTTAAAAAAGGGTAGATAGAAACTTGCCATTTTAGTCAGTGCTCTGCAGGGAACAGGGAAGCAGCAGGACCTGGAGGGCTGGATTTGCCTGAACTGAGAGCTGGTTTTACATGTTGGTTTGCTTCAAACTCAGAAGCTATGGTATTGTATCCAAGATGTAGAAATCCATTACTGGGGTAGCATCGGAAACATGTTGCTTTAGAAAGAGAGGCAGATCAGACCCCTCTGTGAGGGTCAGAGCCAGAGCAGCAGGAGCTAAATCAGGGCTGGGTTAAAAACAAAGCAACTTTGCAGCTTAGTTTCTTCAAAGTACATCTATTATTTTCCTCCCTTCTCCCATTAGAGACATCATTAAGGTAATTATTTGACATAATGCACCTCAATGAGATTAAATTACAGAAGTGAAGTGGCATCTGCAGCCAGATGCACTGAATTCTCTCAGCTTCTGAAGTGCTTGAAACAAAGTAGGTCTGGATTATATTTTTTCAAGCATCTATCTAACAAAACCCTGGTGCATTCGTCTCCCCAGTTTTTTAATTCCCTGCTGTTCTGATGATTAGTCCAAGAACTTTTCTGCCTCTACAGCAAGTACGGGACTTTGTCATGAGGTTTCTGTAGAAAATGCTCTGTGTTGTTCTGTTTGGGGGAAGCTAAAAGACTTCCACGTGCACGCTAAGTAGCACGCTAAATTATCTGAGGCCAGGGGTGGAGAACAGTGGAGCCCCTTCGGCCGGCAAACCATCCAAGCAGCATGTTGCCTTCCAACAAGCACATCTTTAAAAAAAAAGTTTTTTTTCTTGGGGAGACTCATCTTTTTGGCAGGAGATGTGCATTAATCTTTAAGAAACAATTTTTTTTTTGTGGCCAGCAGCATTTGGGAAAATCCCCTGAACAACGTCCAGTTCCTCTCCCTGCCTTCAAGGGAGGTCTTCAGAGGAGATTGGGGCATGGGAAGAAGAGGCTGAAATGGCAAAGTGCTGGTGACCAGCATGGGACTGGCTTTGCTTTAGAGATGGGCCCTCCAGGTTCAGATGGGGGTTTGGAGTGGATGAGGCCACAGAGATAGACCAAGAGGACTAAGTACCACCCTGAGCATCCCATTACATCCTTCAGACACGTGCTGCCCAGTTCCCAGCCAGGGCAGCAGAGTGGCGTGTGAGGCAGCTCCTGAAACACCCCTTTTCATCCTGAAAAATCATATTAGGAAAAACTGACCCCAGAGTGGTTCTTCCTGTCTTCTCTAGAATCTCCCTCAGCTCCCACTAAATTTTAACTACTAATCCTGGGCGCTTTGCACTTCTAGATTGTAAAATTCAGCATCAGACAAGCCTTGATTAGGGTAATTACATCTGCTTGAAAGGATAATAATCAGTGTGAGGTACTGCCACTCTGCCTCCAGAGTTGCAGCCTTCATAAACCCTTCATGAAGCAGACGTGTGCTCCCATTTCCATTTTGCAGAAGAGGCTAAGGGTGAGATTTTTATAAAGTTCTTTGGTGGGTATCACACCAGTTTCAGTGGGTTCTGTGACAGGGAACCGTGAGCAGCAGAGCCCCTGTCACCTGCCTGCATCTAGGGGTCAGTTCTCCTGCCCTCGTCTGGACGTCTGCCATAGGAGGCAATGGATTGTGTCCCATGTGCCATCCCTCTCCATGGCCTCGTGACCCTCACACATGTTTGGGTTTTTTTTGCTGTAATAGCCACACAGAAATCAGGAAGAGAAGAATTTGGGTTTGGAAGGTGAACACCTTGCGAAGTGCTGGTGAGGGGGTGAGGGCTGGGCAGTAGCTGAAAACTGGCTTTTATCATACTGATGCTGAGGTTTGTTACTTGGAAAGGAGGGTAATAAACCTTGTGAAGTGTTACACTGTGCTGGGAAGTGTCATCTCATTAGTGTCAGAAGGGGGTTTTAAGTAGAGGAAGGAAAAAGTCACTTTTGATACCCATTATAGTTACTTTAGAGGTGAAGTTTTGCTGACGTTAAAATGTGTGTATGCTGAATCAATTCCCATGAAAAGGTGCTAACACAAGAGTACCATTGTTTAAGTTGATGTCATCAAATATGTGTCATACACAGTTGAATGATTAATCTGTTCTGAGGAGAAAAGGGATGTTGAAAGCTGGCTCTTAACGCAGAACCCAGATTTTCATGGGAACAACTAAACCCAGGAAACTGTGGCAAACAGTTGAGTAGAGGCTCGGGGGAGAAGACCTCCGGGTGGTTTCCAGCCTGCAAGACCAGCGAGGAGAGTCGTGGGGAAACCACAGGTATGAAGTTAAACCTAAAGGAGCGTGTGGCAGAGGTGAGACCCGGGGCAGCCTGCGCGGGGGGAGCGGAGGGGACCTGCCAGCATGGTTGGAAGAGTTTAGTCCCTGCAGTAACTCGGTTTTTCACCTCCGTAGGGGTGTCAGCAGGACCTCAGGAACAGAAATAGGAAGGGAGGCCCTGAGGAGCAGAGGATGCTCCAACAGTCCCTGCTTTGGCAGAAAGGGCTTGTGCAGCACATTGTCCCAGTGTCGAATTGGGCTGCGAAGCTGTCCTTGGGTGGGGGGGCTGGCGGAAGGCAGAGCTGCTGGAAACTGCTTTGCTCTCCTGCGAGGTGTTGTTCCTTAGCAAGATAAAGGCATGATGAACTAGCAAATGTCCCCCGTTAGAGCTGGTGCCATATTGTGTGCTTGAGAGGTAAGCTGCCTTGCCAGAGTTCGCTTAATGGTGCAACAGAGAACAACTGAACAGATTTAACCAGCAGGCAAAGTTAATTTATTCACATATTTTTATTAAGTGGGACTAATTTACAAGCCTCGTTGTTTGCTAAGGGATTTTCATCCCTCGGAGACCTTCCATACTCCCACCCTCACTTCTGCTCATCGTGGCTCTCATTGCCTCCGGTTCAGCTCAGCACCACCCTCCCGTCTCGCAGGCAGGAGGAAGCGGGGAGCCAGGCTTTGCCCTGCGACGCTTCCACCCACACGGCCTCAGCGCTGTGCCTGGAGCCCACGGGGCAGGTCCTCTGTGACCACCTCCTCCACGGGGGAAATCCCTGTTGGGCAATGCTGCGCCTACACTAGCACAGTGACTTATTTACTCTAAGTAAGTCCCTAACTGCTTTGTGGTGGGAAGGATTTCATCATACCTGGCTTCTGGTTTTGGAAATTCATGAAGTTGAAAGTTCAGGGTCAGATGTTTGTGTGCAATGAGGCAAAAGCAGGGCTGGGGTACTTGGGAGGAGGAGGCTGGGGAGCATTTCATGATGAGTACCAAACTTCTTTGCTGTTGCTTATTAATGCCAACACCAGCCCACATCTTTGCTGGTGCCAGCCTTGGCCATGCTGTCATGGCTTGTCATTGTGACTCAGACCTGCTTCAGCTGCCCCCAATGGAAATGGAGGGCCGGAGCAGCTCGCTGGAGCTGTAGGTGCCCTTCCCTGCTGCTTGCTGGTACAGAACTGGATGCTGCAGTAACCCACTGAGGACGTGGGAACTGGAAGGGGTTTTTGGAGGGCTGGGCAGGAGAGGGGACTTGCAACTGCAACAGCCCCCAGCAGCTCTCCCTGAAGCTCCTGTCAGAGTAGGACTTGTTGCTGGGGGGCCTTTATTTTGGCCTTGGCATGGGGGTGACCCTGTCTGGAATCATTTCCCCCACCATTTTTCCCAGGAGTTACCACCACATGCTGGTTCTTGTTCTTTTAAGCAAGTCATCTTAGAAACCAACATTTTCTGCAAGGAGGAACCAAAATGTGTTAAAAGGAGTTGGAGATGTGAGACAGCTGCAGAGAGAAGGGAAGAGATTTAGAGATTTGCAATTCATAAGGAGAGTTTCCCTAGTCCTCCCTCTTTCAAATGCAGATGGTGTCACAATTTCCCTCTGAACTTAATACCTCACATTTTGCAACAGAAAATTTCCAAATTAGATGTAACAGGCCTTCAGCCTACAAGAAAAGGAGTGGAAATGAGGAAGAAGCAACGCTGGTTATCTCAGAAGACTGCTAAAAGCCAGGATGTTGATACAGGAGCCTGTCCTCCATGCACCTTTCTCGGATCCTGACTTCCAGGACTCTGTGCACATCATTGACTTCTGAAGGTGATGGGGGATTTGACCACCAGCTCACTCTTCAGTCACACAGAGAAGCCCCAAGACATGAGATTTCAGCCAGCAACTCCACTGGTTCACAGTGCACATGAGATGTTGTGGCACATTGAGGAGATGCTGAGGAAATTGAGTTAGCCAGAGGTTTACCTCCATCACGTCGCAGCCCTCCCCAAGAACTAGTGCAGAAGCAGTTATGGTTTTCTTTGCAGATGAGCAACCAAGGAAATGAAATCACCAGCAGAGATGTTTTCAGCATGCAAACATAAGGTGGAAAAAAGTACCATGTTTCCACACGTTTTTTATATGCTGCCTCAGTCGAGCCTCCTAAAATTCCTCATCCTGCCTTGAAGTAGCTGGGGAGATGTTTTCATATCTAAGAAGAGAGAGAAGTCAATTCTGTGAATTTATTTCCCAAGAGATTTAAAAAAAAAAAAGCATTAGTCAGGGGCGATCCGTGGCTTGGATAGGAGGTTTTCCTTTGAAGTAGGTTGAGAAACTGAAATGGCCAAATTGAAAGGCTGCATTAGTTGGAAATATGGCGTGGCTGTTCAGACAATACAGCAGGAACTCTGCAGATTACAGGAAGGAGCAGGTCGTAGGCTCAGCTGGGCTGGGCTGAGTCACCTTCTCCTTTCATCAGGGCAGACAAAAAATTGCTCCATGTGCCTGAGGCTTCATGCTCTGCCGTACCAGGGCATTGGCAACACCAGGGTCACAACCCCAGTTAGGTGGGTGTGCAGGATGGGGGGAACTTTGGTCTTATCTAGCCTTTTACTAAAAACAAAAAGGTGCCTAAAACCAGCATGGGTTTTGCTCTCTTGGGAGCAGCTGATGTTACACGCTCCCGGGAGGTCCTGGGCTCCATGGGAGCTGAGCACAGTGCTCCTGATGGGGCTAACAGGAGGAAGGAGGTTTCTCTGGTATTTAAACAACTTAATCTGAGAGCATGGAGAGCTTTTTCTTCTGGCTGGACACTGCAATGTGTAGTGCCCACAGGAAAAATTGAAAAATGATCAAGCCGCACAAGCAGCTGAAACTCTTTGAAACCACTAATTGGGTGGAGGAGGCTGCCTAGCAGCAAGACCTGCTGTAATTTCACCCACTGTGCTTTGGGACTAACCATATTGGCAGAACGAGTGGGTAAGGCATGATCCGTGCAGCACTGAGGCGTGAAGGCAGATGGATTAGAGGCACTTGTTCAGGGGAAGCATCTGTGAGGGCAGGACCAGGAGGCTGAGCTTCAGCCAGACATCCCACTGCACTTTCATGCCCTAGACAGGCAGGACACAGTGATGGGGTTCAGTGATGGAGAACTTTGTGGACACCAGGTCAAGTGGGTTCCTGGATATTTGCGTTAGCGCTGACTAAGGACTCAGAGTATTTTGCCACCTTCGTGTCATTGCCTGCGCATTTGTGCTGGGAAAGGCGGAGGGTGCACTGCTCGATGTGACCCCCTGGTCACAGTGTGACACCCCAGACCTGGACACCAAGCAACGGCAGCCTCGTGTCTCCTGATGCATGTCATGGCTCTGCACGCTGGGTGGAAGGGGAGCGGGAACGGAGCTAAAGGCTGCTGCCCTCTCCCAGGGCTGTGCTCACCGGGCGCGCAGCGTGGTGCTGTACGGAGTGCTGTTGTTACAGCATTCCGGGGTTGACATTTACCTGTCGCAGAATCTGAAATAACCTGTAATTGCAGCCTTGTTGTTCTCTCAGGGTTTTCTTCTTTCATAATATTGCATGCAATGCTTTTGTGTCCCCTCAGCCTTATCACTGCTATCGTCCCCCCAGGGTGTCCCTCCAGCACCTCATCCTCTGATGACTGCTTTTGGGAACTGCCTATTTCCGTCCCTCCCCCAGCTGTATCCCACCCCGGGTGTTGTCCTTGGGATAACGCTGGGGTGGGTGGTTCAGGTCAGATGTGATGCAGCCGTGCCCAAAAGGCACATCGGAAGGTGTGTGACTTTCCACACTCAGCACAGCTTCCAGCCTTGCTGGTTTTGGCAAAGCTCAGCTTTGGTTACCCAAACCACAGTTTCCTCTTACAGCCGTTGGTTTCCTGAGCTGAGCAAGAGACTCGGGAAAGATTGGGACTCTAGGGCCATCCCTTCATTGTGCTGCCCAGAAAGCCAACGCTTCCATCTGCTCCTCTGGCTTTTTGCTCACCCAGGCAGAATTCCTGGTGGATTGGGCACACTGGAGCAGGCAGCAGAGCTTGCCAGTGGCAGCAATGGCTGTGAATCCCAACTCGATGCTGTGGGCGATGCCTTGAGCCCTGCAGGGGCCACGGGGTGTGCAGGTGATGCCGTGGGTGCTGGGCTCAGTGGAAGGGGCGTGTTGGGCTCCTCGTCCCATGGCTGAATCGGCTCCAGGCACCTGCAGCCAGCCCGGAGCCAGCGCTGCTGGTGATGCAGGGCAGGGAGTCCCTTGGCACACGGGGTGACAACGGGGGTTTTCCACAGGCTTTGTAAAGACGCATCGTGCCCCGCGCTGACCTGGCTTCCCTCGAGCCAAGTGCCTGCAGCAACGGGCGTTTGAGAGTGAGGGGAAAGCAGGGCCCCAAGAGCTGCACAAAGCATCCCTTCCCACTCTGTTATTCTCTGCAGAAGTCTATAAATCTCCAGCAGTTTGGTTCATTGCACTTATCAAATCAGTCCAATGCATATTACTGCAGAGTGATTTTTTTTTATTTTTACTATTCAGGCTGCATATCTAAGAGCTCAGTCCTTCCAGGAGTACTTGGAATGGACTCTGAAGGAGGTACCTGTTAAAATGTTAATAGGAACAGTTCACAAATAAGGTATACTTGGAAATGATGACTTAACTTGGGATGCTTCTGCCTGTAAAAGGCACCTGCTGGACACAGGGGACTGAGCCTGCGGCACGAGGAAGCAACACCCATCATAGTTACTCACAGCGCCAAAGAAGAGCACCCTAATTTCTCCTCTGCTATTAAAAATTTACCCCCATGACACAAAGCTGACCGCGTCACACCCTGCTGCATCAGTGAACAACTGCTGCATTGGTCTGTCTGTGCAGTAATCTGATTAAAAGCCAACTGCATAATGCTGGCCACGAGAAGGCGATGCGGTCACTGCTCCGAGGGGTAACAGGTTACCTCCTTCCTTCAGGCTCCCGGTGACGAACTGAGATTTGCAATGACTCTGCAGTGATACCTCTGGGGAAATATCAGCAAATATTACCTTTTACTGTATTAAAAATCCTTGCCTTTTTATTCTTCAGCAGGCAAAGCCCAGTGCTGTTGGCAGAAGCACAGCTCCTGAAGTCTGCTTCTCATCACCCGTGCCACCAGTGGGACAATTCACTGTGACAGCAGCTCCCTGCTTCAAAAATTCAGGTTTTTTACACTGGAGCTGGGGCGGAGGGAAGCAGAGCCAAAACTTCCCCATTCCCATGCACTCATGCCCCAGTTGCAGCTCTGTGGGGAGCTTTGCCATGGAGCCAAACCACTGCAAATACCTGGTGTGAGCTGTTTGGGTACCTGCCACCGGCAAGAGGCTCTGGAACAGCTGGCCCTGGCCAGGCTCCTCATTTGCAATATCTGTTTTCATATGTTTGCTAATCTCTGCACAGTGAGCGGCTTTGTCCTTGAGGACTCAGGCTCTGAATGCAGCAGGGGAGGGAAGGGACTTTTTTTCCCCCAGTTTGTGAAAGTGGCCGTACTTTGTTTTCTTTACAAGCTCAAATTATACTTACTAACTGAATAAAAATCAACAAATTCCTCTGTGCCCCAAAGGCATTTCCAAGACCTGGTACATCATAGATTTAACAACTTCTCTTCAGAAGGGATTATACAAACCAGAAAGAAGACTGCCCAAAAGCCAGGAGGCAACTCTGTGCTGGCCAGGCAGGGAACAGAAGAGCCTGAGATCACCCACAGGGCTGCCTGTCCTCACTGAGCCTGGAAATAACAAACCATCCCTGTCCTCAATTGAGGCTGGGAAATATAATTTCCCCATGCCAGCATTGCTCAGAGCTTAGTGCTGCAATAAATGGAAGGAGCTCCTTAAGCCTGGCACCACCAGGCAGGTTTTGCTGTCCCTCCATCAGGCACCCGCTGCCTCCATGGGAGATGCTGCCTGTTCCTGGCTCTGACAACCTAAAGATACTCTTTGTTATCTTCAAGCCTGAACTGGTTTCCATCCACAGAAATCTTTATCACTGCCTCTTAATGTTTTTCCATTCCCACAGCTGGCTTTTCATCCACAAGGTTTTCCATCGTGACCCTACGCTGTTCCCTTCCACATCACTGGCACAGATGTGATGCAGCCCCTGTCTGTGAGCTGGTCCCTGTGGGGCTGTCCAAGAGCTGCATCCCTCCAGGGATGGTTTCCTGCTTGCAAGAATCATTAGAAAACCACCAGCTAGTTCATTTTCACATGTGTGTAGCACATACCCAGGTCAATTTTGCATCTTTTTAATTTTTTGACAGCTTCCTCTTTGTTTGGGTTTGGTCTCTGAGGGCATTAATCCATAAAGCCTCAAAGCGATTTGCTTCTGGCTGTGACTCTGGAACAGGTGAAGGCAATTTTGACAGAACTTCTCCCTCCTTTGTCTTCCTGAGCGAGCAATAACTGTTGCTTTTACCAGACTGATTCATACCCTGTCTTCAATCGCACTTGTCAGCCTCAGGCTGCTCCGCAGAGCCGCTGAGCACCTTCCTGCCTGCTCCATGCTGAGCTGCAGCGGTGCACAGGTGGGAATCACTTCCCCACGATCGCTCACTATTCCAAATTTGGCAGTTCCCCAGGGCCCAAAATCCTGTACCAGCTCCCTAAAACCACTTGTGGCCTCTGTGATTCAGCTTCTCCACATTTGCTGGCACCATGAGGATGCAGCCTCTGTGCCCCAGCTCTAACAGCAGGAGTTTTATGGGTTTAATATTTGTAGGTTATGAAGCACCGGAGAACAGAGAAGTGTTTTATCACAGATTTGGGTAAGAGGAGGATGGCTTTCTCCCAGCATTGTTTATTAAATATGCTGAGCCTCAGGGGTCTTTTCTGTTCATAGGACTAAACAAGATGCCCAGTGTGGCTGAATGAGCTGGATGAGCTGTGTGAGGAGCATGTGGAGACACTGACACTGGCACTGAACTTCCTGAGCACCCAGCCTGGGCGCAGTGCTGTTAACCCAGCTACACGGCCACCCCTTCCCAGAAAGAGCCCCACCACAGTCAGAGCCGAGGGACATGGCCATTCCTGTTTGGGAACTCCGAGGAAAATGAAGACCTCTCCTTCCTGACGTTCCAGGCAGTGGGTGATGGCAGGTATGCACAGGGGACAGCAGCTCAAGGCAATGCTGGGAGAGAAGGAAACACACAAGTATGTTAAAAGAACCTAACCTGAACAGGTAGTTAAAGGAATCAATGTCTTTGGAGACCAGAACACTGGGATTTGAGAAAATATTTTATATAAATGCCAAAAAAAGTTAGCTAGAGAAATCTTTACTCTCAGCTGGTTGGCCTCATCTTAAACACACGCCTCAGCCACGTCCCGAACAGTATAGCTGTTGAAGGAGTCTACAGTGGGAGACGTTCATCAGTCTTCACAGCAAACCTGAGCATTTTGACAGTGCGTAGGAGATCTGACCCAGGGGTACACGTGGTGCACAGACAGCCCCCCCAGACCCACCCTTGCAATGGACACACAGATTGGCTCAGGGACTGGGGCAGCAGGAGCTGCTTCAGCCCTGTGATTTAATGCCGTTGTTATCCCTGTGCTAACAACCACTTAGCTGTCAGTGCCACAAGCAAGTGTCGAGGGAAATAATCATCTGCAACAATCCTACACAATGTTCCAGGTTTGAGCCGAAACAAAAACTTTCTCCATTCTCTTGTGAGGGTTGTTTTGTTGGTTTGGTTTTTTGTTTGGGTTTTCTTTGTTTGTTTGTTTGTTTCCTGATCCCACAAAGCCAATTCCTGGAATTAGTTTGAGGCAGCAGATGAACCCCAAGTTCCCCCTCAGGACGTTTACTCAGGGTTTGTGCCTTCTCCCCTCCCATGCACAGTGTCACCACATCGGCACCTCGCGCACCCATGTTTTGGGGTCAGGGATCTGCCAGGAATGAGGTTTTTGCCCATCTGGAACAGCTGCTCCGCTGCTCGGCACAACTCACAGCAAAGGGCTTTTTGGAGAGTTGTTAATTGACAGCAATCGGATTTGGGGGTCTGCAAGGCTGCATCTGCGTGATGCTACCAAATGCCACATCCAGTGCCTCAACACATCAAATAAAGGCGAGGAATGGCAAAACATCATCTCGTGGTTTAAGCAAGACTAAGTTGCAAGCTGGGTCTCATTTTCAGCTCTACTCCTGCTCAGCTGAGACATCTCAAGGGATAGAAAGTCTCAAATCCCAATGAAAAGCAGAGAATGCCAAGGATGTGGCTGTCTCATGAGTGCTCCTCCTGTCCGAGCTGAATTTATTAGATGCAAAACTCATCTTTTGGTGTTTGGGAGGCATGTCTCTGTACCTGTTTCGGTGTCTTTCTAAAAATCTATGGGAGCTTTTATTGTGTTGAAATAGTGCCTGGAAGAAGAGGGCCCTGTTGGGCGTGAACCCAAGCAGGAGTGTCACACTTTGCTCCTGCAGAGCAGGGTAGCTTTGGCCAAGGTATGGCCGTATCCCAGGGACGTGGGGGTCTTCTCTCTCAGGGAGATGCTGCGAACACTTCAAGCTCCCAGCCAGCCCATCTGCTTGTTGGAGGCCAGGATTTACAGGACAGAGAATCCCAAATCCAGTTGAGATAAGCATTGCTTTCCGTAAACTCATGAAAGCTGGCAGTAGTGATTGTATTTCTGAGGTCTCAGCTGTCTCTCCCGCAGTCGGCATCCGGAGGACTCCCAGCATCACTACGATGATGCAGCAGCCTGATGAACTGCTGGAAGCCTGTGTGTGTGAGAGTCACTCCAGAGCAGTCAAGTCTGCAGACCCTTGAATTAGGTGAAGAAATGCACATGCCCACACTGCCCATCCTTCCTGCAAAAACATGCAATAAGATTAAATCTTCTCATTACTCATTTATCTCCTGTCATATGCTGCTTCACAACTAACTTCAAGTGCCACGCAGTAGTGGAGGACAGTTTCTGACCACCGTGATACTCAGACCTGGTGTTTCCCAGCAGTATCTATCACGACCCGCACAGGGAGCTGCTGGCGCTGGAAGATTCCCGTCTGCTGAAATAACTGTGTGCTGACCACAGTGAGCAATATGCGCTGGCAGTGTATTTTTTTCAGCTAGAAGAAGGGCCAGGGCAGATGGGAGTGACAGTGGAACCAGGAGGCAACTTCAGAGAGGGATAATGTATTGCAGCTCTGCTGATGACCCCCCGTGATAAGCAGGCTGTGGTCTTGCCAGAGGACAGCGATGTTGATTATTATGGATTACTGTAGCATTGTTTTTTGCCTGACAGCTCCCTGAGCCTCACAAAAAAATGTGTGATGGATGTTTTCAGACTGTTCCTTACATGGAGGTAGGTGATGGCTGTTTCTGTAGCATGTGTGGAGCGACTGCAAGTGCGAGGGCTCGGGTGGTGGGCTCCTGGTGCTGCAGGATGACGCAGAGAGAAGCGGGGGAATCCGGGCTGTGGGGGTGACTAAAGGGGGCACTGCCTGGCTCCTGAAGAGGTGACTGCCAACTCAAGTAGGTGAATGCAGCCTAAATAGTATCATTAAACAGCTGTTTTTCTAGGAGGATTATAAAGTGCATTTATTTTAAAAAAGAGGGTCGGGGGGGCCCTTAGCACTTTATGTCTGCAAACACAATTGCTCTTTCAATTTGAAAATGCGTTTTCTGACAGATTGCGGAGGTGTCAGGAGCAAGCACGGAGCTGACAGCAAATTCTGACTACTGCTGACCATCAGAGAGATACTGGATCTCCCAGTCTGATCATCGGACAGATACTGGATCTCACAGCCTTACCATCAGGGAGATCCCAGATATCCCAGCCTCATCCCTGGGGAGATATGGGATCTCCCAGCCCAGGACTGGGTAAGCTTTTCCCCAAAGGACTGACACTGATGCGCTTGTTTGGGACAGGGGTGGCTGTAGGGAAGATGACACAAGGAGGTCACTCACTCCTGTTTAATGACCCCCAGGGAAGGAGTTCCTCTGCCCCAGCCCGAGGGAAACAGGAAAGGCCATGGCTCTCCCTGGCATAGCCCTGGTCCCATCCTCCTGAGGATGAGGAAGGAAGGACCGCTCATCCTCAGCTCTCCTTGCCTGGGGGGGGAACAGCGCAGCTTGTGGCTCAGATGTGGACACAAGGCACCCACAGTCCCGTGTCCCTTGCTGCTGGGGTGCCCTCAGCCCCTGCGCCTCTCCACCCCCGGGGTCTGCAGTTTCCTACACCCCTCCCCTGCCTGGGCTCCTTCCTCCTCCTCATCTTCGGCTCAGCGGTGCGCTAGGACCCATCGGGCGCAGGCGGAGGATGCGGGAGGAGGCAGATGGGGGGGCCCGGGGCTGGGGTGGCCCGCGGGTATCGCGGCCGGTCCTGGGGAGTTCCTGGGGGTTCCTGGGGGTCCCGGCG
>VWZZ01006928.1:881481-931239 GCA_013399095.1 Psophia crepitans
GGAGGGGGCGCGGGGGGCAGCGGGGCTCCGCGGTGCGTCTCACGGCTCCCCCGTCTCCCCACTCCCCGCCGCAGGGTGCGCGGAGCTCCGCCGGGGAAGGCTTTGGGGGACCGATGGAGAACGGCTCGGCCAGCCCGGGAGCCGCGCTGGGCGGCAGCGGCAACCAGACCCTGGGCAGGATGCCCCGGCAGCCCCTGGAGCTGCAGGTGGTCACCATCCTGCTGGTGCTGCTCATCTGCGGGGTGGGCATCGCGGGCAACACGATGGTGGTGCTGGTGGTGCTGCGCACCAAGCACATGGTGACCCCCACCAACTGCTACCTGGTGAGCCTGGCGGTGGCTGACCTCATCGTGCTGCTGGCGGCCGGGCTGCCCAACATCTCAGAAGTGGTGGCCTCCTGGGTGTATGGCTACGCCGGCTGCCTCTGCATCACCTATTTGCAGTACTTGGGCATCAACATCTCCGCCTGGTCCATCACCGCCTTCACGGTGGAGCGTTACATCGCGATCTGCCACGCCATCAAAGCGCAGCTCCTGTGCACCGTGTCCCGCGCCAAGCGCATCATCTCCTCGCTGTGGCTCTTCACCTCCCTCTATTGCCTCATGTGGTTCTTCCTGGTGGACACGACTCAGGTGAACTTCTCGGATGGGGCACAGGTCAGCTGTGGCTACCGGGTCTCCAGGAGCCTTTACCTGCCCATTTACTTCTTGGATTTTGCTGTCTTCTACGTCATCCCGTTGGGGCTGGCAACTGTCCTGTATGGCCTCATTGCCCGCATCCTCTTCATGAGTCCCCTGCCTGCCACTCTGCAGCACTCCTGCCTGGGCTCCACTCACCAGGGTGGCTCCCTCAAGCTTTCCTGCCGGGGCAACAAGGCGGCCCTGAGCTCCCGCAAGCAGGTAGGGGCTTCCCTCTGGGCTGGGGCTTGCTGGGCTGCAGGGAGCACTGTCAGGGGCTCAGGGCTTTGAGGAGCATTCTGACAGGAGATGGGGTGCCGCAATATTTTGCTTTGCTTTGTGGGGGGAGTGGAGAGGGTTGATTTGCTGCAAAGAACCCCGCCAGTCCAGTTGGGGTCTGGCAGCTCCTATGGGCTCCCCTTGCTTTGGCTGAACTCAGTGAAGCAGGACAGCATCTCTTGGGAGAGGCAGGAGCACGGGGTGTTTGCTGGATAATTAATTACTGACTCGCCTCCCAGGCAGGGTCCTGGGCAGGTAACCTCAGATTTAGAGGAGCAAAGGGGTTGGAGAGCTGGCATGAACCCTGCTCCCTGAGTCCAGCCCTGGCTGCAACCCACCGGTCCCTGCAGCTGGGGAAGGAGCACCTTGGTGTCACTGTGGCATGTTTGCCTCTCGGTGACTTCTCTGTCATTCTGCTGCCTGCTTGCTCCCCATCTTCTTCTCCCACCTCCTGCTCTCATTCCTCCTCTTTCTCTGACCACATGGACGATTACTGTCTTTTGCCTCATCTCTTTGGACAGTTCAGCATCTGGACATGGGACACTCTTGCCTGCTCACTGGCTGTTTGCAGGAGACCACCCCATTCTGGTTTCCAACTTTGCATAGGCAGAGACATGAGCTATTTTAAAGGAAAGGGCTGCATCTGGGAGTCTGGTTTAAATCCCTGAAATCACCAGTTCTATTGTGATTTAGAGTGAGCAGGACCTGATTTTTAGACAGCCTGAAATAGGCTTCAGCCTGTCTTAACGTCCTTGTTTTTCCAACTCAGTTTCTTAATGTCTGACTTTCACAGGAACCTCCATTCCCCAGGAGAGATGATTCAGTTGTACAGGGGCAGCAAACAGCCCAGAGAACGTGTATTTCTTCATGAACTTCTTTCCAGTTCAGCTTTTTCTTCCTTTTATTCCAGCACAGAAAGGTTAAAAGCAAGTCTTGACTTCTGTAAAAGTATTTGACTGTTCTCCCAGGATCGCTGGCTGCTGTGGGAGCCTTGGGCAGGGTTTTCAGCAGCGAGGTCTCTAGGTACTACGAGACAGTACAGAAAGGTGTGGGTCCATGGACCTCTCCTTCCAGAGCACCCACAGCAGCGGTGTGCTGCTCCCCCCGCAGTGCTGGGCCGTGGGGTGGCCGTGCTGCACACAACGTGCTCCAGCATCATTAGGACAAGTGGCTGATGCTGTCAGCGCTCCAGCTCCTGGAAACGTCTTGTGTTCTCTTTTCTGTTACACTGGGAGTTTTCTCCAGGTCGTCACTACCTTCTGAAATATCTTAGCATGCAAAGACTTCCCCTGGCTGGCCTGACAGTGCAGAGCTGGCATCATTAGGAATAAAGATGGCAACCAGTTTTTAAAACATAAAGCAGTTTCCCAGGGCTTCCAACTATGGTTTGTTGAATGATTCCTCCTGATTTCACACCAGCAGCTCTTCAAAGCAAGCTGTGTTGAGGGGGATGGAGGAAGCAACTCTAGCTGTGCACTGGTGGCATGTGTGGTAGGTGGCTGATGCACAGGTTAGTGGCTGTCAAATGGATGCAGTGCTGCACCCCAGAGGTGGGTGCCATCCAGGTTTCCCTCTAAATATCTTCCACAAGTTGGATATGACATAGGACATGATTATTTCATTTTATATATAATCATAGGAAGATTTCTATGACTGTCCATAAAATCAGAGGGGGCAAAACCAGGATCTGGGTGTTCAACTTTAGCTGTTTGATTCGTTGCTGAGGGGATCTGCCAGATGCTCAGTGCAGAAACAAGTTATCTGTGCACCAAAGCCAAGTAAAACCACACAGTTATTTTGACAAGAGTTTTGGGAGGTGTGAACAGGAGTACTTGGAGCATAACGAATCCAGGTCCTGTCAGAGCATCTACCTGAGTTCTGCCTAAAATCCAGTCAGAGATTTTTTTGCTGGCAGTGCAATGGATTGAGGAGCAGAAGCTGCAGTGAGTCATGGTTCTGCATCTAGTTATGAGGGAAAAATCAACACCACAACCACCCAGGGATGGAATAGACCTCCAGAGACCCCAAAGTTCCAGCACTGGATTCTACCTGAAATTTGTTTCCCTGAGCAGGGACCGTCACAGCCACAGGAACTATACTTTTGGGGAGATGCTGCAGCATGCAGGACCCCAGAGGGGTGGTGGGAGCAGAACAGAGGAGAAACGTGGGCTGAGTGCTGGGGAATGGGTGCTTAAAGATCATTAAAAAAGTGATTTTAATGTGAGAAAGAAGGTAGCTGCATCCATTCATGGCAGCAGAGCTGGCAGATAGAGATACTGGATAGGAGAAGGGGCTTAAGAGCATTCCAGCGGCCAGTGGAGCTCCACAGTGGGACATGTGGGTGACAGAGACAGAGGTGCATGTGCCCAACAGATGGAGCAGCGCAGTGTCCAGGGGGCTATGTCCCCCACAGCACCTGGGTCCATGGGACACCTCACCAGGTTGGCTTTAGCAAAGGTGGGAGAGAGACACAGAAGCAACCTGAGTGGTCTTCTCCAGGCGAGGTTCACCTCCAAGGAAATCAATGGCAAAAAGTCCGTGTGCAACGGGCAGTTATGAGCCCTGAAATGTAGCAGCTTGGACACCTGTCCTGTACTGTCTTCATCAGAAGAAAGGTTTCCTTTCTGGTTTTCTGATAGCCATGGCATCGCTGCCCTCAAAGCCAGAGGAAACTTGCAGAGAGATGGATCCACAGGTGAATCTCAACTTGGACCACTGTACACTGCTTTGCAATAGCTGATGCTGGCTGATGAGCTCATGAGTAGGATTCCTTGCTCATTAAGCACCCATGGCCAGGGTGGAAAGGAAAGGGCAGCCTGACAGGTAATGCCATCGACCTCTCACGCTCTCCTGGAGGAGGCTGTGAAAGTGATGCATGTGCTACCACTGAGGAGAATTGAAGTGAGGGTGCAACTTCTTTGAAGTGCAATTGCTGTGTAGACTAAACCACTAAAGACGCCATTAGAAATCACGCTTGGAAGTTTGGTCCGAAAGAGCAGTAGTGTTGCTGTCTGACAGGCTTCACATGAGACAAGCAAGAGACCTGCAGAGAGTAGGTTTCATCTCAGTGATGCGTTGGGGTGGGACCCCAACCCTGCAAACACCTTGCTGGGGTGATGGGCACAAGCCTCTGCCACATTTCCATCACAGAGCAGTGGTATGAGGGTGGTTCAGCTCCCAGAGGAACTGGGAGAGCAGGAGAGCAGAGTGGGGTGGGAGGATGGGTGTGTGTAGCTCAGATGTCCCTCTGATCAGGGTACAGGCACCCACATGGGTGCTCCTCCTCTGGCCTCTCTTTACATTCAGAGGGGAACTGGCACTGGGAGATTTGGGCTCTGGGAACCCAAAAGGGGCTAGCCCACTGGTGCCCATTTTTCTCCTTTGACTCTAAAGAGCCGACGTGGCTGAGGGTGTTTTGTTGGGGAGATGCAGTGTTCGGAAATACAATTCTCACTGTGTACTTCTACACAGCCCCAGCGCTGCACGGCTTGCTCTTCAGAGCAGGAAGATGCTGCTGTTCCATCACTGGTGCCTCTAAATCACATATGTCCAGAGCAGGACAGCACAAAGCAAGAGGTTTTGCTGTATTTATCACCTATAGAGCAAAGCACCACAGGTACAAACACCAGCCACCTCCAAGCTCGTATTTCACCTGCCAGAGAGGGACCACTAGAGGGAGTGGGATTCCTAAAAAAGGATGCTGCGGCTCAGGATGGTGGTGCCTGGACAAGGAGGGGTGACACTGGCAAGGGGAGAAGTGTCTGTGGCCTCGGGGACAGGGGCAGAGGCTGGACACAGCACTGTGAGAAGGGATGGGTTGGAAGGGCTGTGTAGGGATGCAGGATGGTGAACACCTCATATGGAACGAGAAGGGTGCTCAGTGTAGGTTTGCTCTGTGAGTTACACTGGGCTCGGCCCACAGAGGTGTCCGGTGGAAGATGAGCTGCCCTTTAGCCTTAGCATAGGGACCCAGGATGTAGCCAGGGGTCTGTACTGCAGATATTCTTGGCCATCCAGCAACAACACTGGCTTACTGCTCAAAAGTGGTTTTCAGCTAAAGACCAACAATTCTAGTAAAAGATCTGCCTGCAAATCCTTGTCTTCTATCCATAGCCTTTACAGCTGTTGTGTGCATGCACTATGTACAACAGAGTTGTTGCAAAACACTTGTCAGAAAAAATGCTGTCCCTAAGCTGATGCTTCCCCGAGGGATATTTTGAGGCTACAGCAAAACTCTGGCTCTTTTGGGTGCAGCTGGGTTTTTGGGACTGTAATTCAGGACTACTCCAGTTAGGGATAAATGTCCCAAGCTCTCCTCAGTGCTGATTTGGTTCATTTTTCACAACACCACCAGAAGTAAGTTCAGAGCATTTCAAGTGTTCTATAGTCACTTGCCTCAGCAAGGCAGAGTGAGGAAAGGCAAGGAGACAGATTGCAGCCGTGCGTGCAGATGATGCTGGAGATTTCTTTCCCCACAACGGAGATATGGGAGTGAGTTTGGAACAGACTGTTAGATTTTATCCAGAGGAGACATCCTGTGTCCACACAACTTTGCTAAAGTCACACCCAGGAGAACACAGTCCGTATGGACCTTTTAAAAGGCAAATTTCAATCTTACAGCAAGCTCAGGTAGGGCTGCCTGTCCCAGCCTGTGGTCTGGATGCAGCGTCCTTGGGGACCACTGAAGGCATTTAGTGAGGCAGAGGTAATAAACCCTCATGGTGTTGTTCCCAGCCAGTTTCTCCCCCAGGACGAAACCAGCTTTTCCGCAGGGCTGTAGGACGTGTAGCAGCAAGCGCCCTTTGGATGACAGCACTTTGTGGTCTTCTGCAGGCTGGAGGGAGGTGTTGGGATCTTGCTCGGGTGGGAGCTGGGCAAGCACTCGCTGGCATTGCCAGCATTTCCATAACAACCAGCTGAAAAGCAGGGACAGTTATGACTAAAAAAGTAGATGAATCACCGGTTCTTTTCCAGACTACATTTCTTTTGGTCTCAGAAAGGACCGGAATGAACTTGCTTTTCAGCCTTATTAAGGTACACTCCCCCTGGTGTTGTCACTCGGATGCAGAGTTCAGATCACTGTCCACAGCCATTGTGGGTTCCTGAACAGTAAAACAAGGCAGAGTTACAACAGTCCAAAAGCCAAAAATGTTTCAGTCTCAGGAGGCAGCACATGGGCAGCATTAATGTGTGCTTTAAAGGAGACATTTGGGCCATACAGAAACCCCCCAGCCAGAAAGGACACCCGCCAGAGAGCAGAGCTAAGTGTATAAAAGCCCAGGGATTTTTTCTCCCCAGTCCTCAGAAACTGAGACAACTGCTGAGTGAGGGGTGCCTGTGTCTCATGAGAACCTGCAGAGGTGCAGTATTTCACTTTCTCAGGACATTTTTTGCAACAGTCCTGCTGCATCGGTCTGCTGAAGTTGATGGAAAGACTCCCACCCACCTTACCCCTAAGACAGCCCTTTATCATGGACCCTTCCAGGCAGGACAGGGACATGTCCAGTCTCTGCATGAGACGGAAAAGCACAGAGCCTGCCCTCATCTCCCAGGAGGAATAAACTGCTTCACGGAGGGGAATTAAATTCTAACCAAAATGGTACTTAGGATCACTTAAGCTGAGGAGTTGGTTGCGTTTTGCTGTATGGTTCAGCTATTAGCACAGTTTTGTTCAGATCAGTTTAATTCAGGTTCTTGGGAAATAAACTTCAGACACACATGGCAAAAGCAATTCTGTCTGCAAGCCTGAGAAATGGGTCTGTGGAAGGCGGCAGGCTGGTTGAATGCTCCATCGCTGCTGCATCTATTTACTGTAAAGATGCTGAGAACAGCAGAGAACACAGGCCCCATCCATATGCACTGCTTATGTAGCGTATGGTGTCGAAGCAAAATTTGCTCCTTCCTGGGCTGCCCTGGTATCTGGGAGCTCGCTGTTACCCACTCTTGCAGTGCAGACCACAGCAATACCATCGGACTGCTGCTGGCAAGGACACTCCTTCCCTTGGCAGGGGGTGGCCAAGCCTGGATTGCCCTGCCAGCCTTGGCGGAGGCAGCAGCTACACCCATGCTGGTACACAGAGATTTTGGTCATGGTCAACTGTGCGCCAAGCAGCTGCTGTCCACTCCCAACCTGTCTGTGCAGGGGTATTTCTATAAACCGGGTTACCATGCTGGAAGTTACACACTAGATAAGGGTGGCTTGAAACCAAAAGCTTGTGAGATGGCTCTCACTCCTCTCAATCCAGCCAGCCCTTGCAAAGGGCATTGAAAATCTTTGAAGCTGCCTTTTACTGACACAACTTGTACAATCCCTCCTATCATTCCCAAAAGGTGACAAACTGCAGCAGCAAACATGCTGCAGTCTTAGCAACAGCCTCAGCACTCTCCTAATTACTGTAAGATCTTATTCTGGGAAGTGTCCTCACATTCCCGTTAAACCGCAGACAGCAAAACACTCCAGTTTTGGCCTCAACTTGGTAATAGTCCCCTTCTTGTAGGGAAAGTTTCGTTGCCACTACCAACCACCCCCAATTTCTACTCACAGCATTACAGAAAGGCATAGCTGCTAGTGACGAAGTGAAAAAAAAAGAAAAACAGAGACATGAGCATGATCTAAGTGCTTATTTCCATACAGAGAACCAGAGTCATTGCACAACTCTGGCTGACGTTTCAAATGCCACCGCCTTAATATGCACGCAGCATCAGTGTTTACTCATACTTTCCTCCTTGGGGACATGTGTATTCTGTAAGTATTTGTTCGAGGGTGATTGTCACCTACCAGAAATAGTTGTTGAAGTTATTAGAATTGCTGGAGTATCAGTGCAAATCCGCATTTTCTTTAACAAGCTTGAGTCGAGCGAGGGTAATTACTGCTCACTTCTGAATTCTCAATATCTTCTTGTTCCTAATATGTTAATGTAGTACTTCCCTAGTGTGCTGTAAATTAAAATAACCCATACCAATTAGCTAAGTAACTCCCTTATCAGCACAAGCAGGAATTTGTGTAAGACTCCGGACAGTCTTCTCTGCTCCCAGTGCTGCTCTGTACCAGGAGCCTGTTCCCTGGAACAGTACAGCTGGTGTAGGAAACCAGGACATCCTAGGCAGGGAGTTGAGATGTACCACACAGCACCTCCAAAACTTAGGTCCCCGCTTTTGCACAGGTTATTTTCCCCATTGATTTATTGTTATGTACCATTTACAAATTTGCTTTCTGGTACAGAAATTCCCACGATTATCCCAGCCCATTTCTAGACTGGTGGATGCTTGTCCTAAAGAGTTTTAAAGGCTCTTCAATGGTAGGTGATAACCTGTTATTTAAGGGGTTTATTTATGCAAAATGGATTCAGAGAGGAATAGCCCCATGGTTTGGGTGCCTATTTTAAATGCTTACAGAGAGATATAAGCAATAAGTAGTCTGAATTAGCTGTCTGCACCATTTCTCCAGGTGGGAAAGCTCTATGGGAATTTTAGCATCATCTCACTCTTTCTCTTTTTGCATATCCCCTTCGGCAAGGTGACCAAAATGCTGGCTGTCGTGGTGGTCCTCTTCGCCCTTCTGTGGATGCCTTATCGCACACTGGTGGTAGTGAACTCCTTCATGGACCCTCCGTACCTGAACATCTGGTTCCTTCTCTTCTGCCGCATGTGCATCTACCTGAACAGTGCCATCAACCCCATCATCTACAACCTCATGTCACAGAAGTTCAGGGCTGCCTTTAGGAAGTTATACAAGTGTGAAGAGAATAGTGCTGAGAACCACCCGCCGTACACCGCCCCGGTGTACTACAGCGTTACGAAGGACTGTTTTCATGACAGCTCCAATCACAATGTCACCGAACAAGAAGATCTGAACAGTCTCCCGGCACCTGCAAAGAAGAACAAGCTTGCCAAATAAACCCTGGGACCCTGAACCAACACAGGCAGTGGGAGCTGAGCGGCTGTATGCGCAGTGTTGGGCAAGTGCCAACAGAAATTGCTTTGGCATTGCAGCAAGCTTCATTTAATACCTCTCCAGGGCATTTAATGAAACAGATTCTTAGAGGCAAATTAATTTGCTTTTCCTTCATGTGAATTTATTCTTGTTTGGTAAAGTGTTAGGCACAGGTCAATGTTCAATATCTTTAGAGAATCTGTGGTTAAATATAGCAGTGCAACGCTATTCTGTGTTATGTGCAAGAGCAACTGTTTGCTGAGTTGGGCCAGGGTAACTGAAAGGAAATCCAGGAAGAGAAGGGCATGCAAGGAAAAAAATGTCACCTTCTTTCTGCTAGACCAGTTTTCCTATAGGCTGAGATTCATCCACCTGAATTTACATGCCAATAACACAGACACCCATGTGAGCTGCTCTTCTGGAGTCCTCCTAGAGTTAATGGGAACAATTAGGCACTTGCAGAAACATCTCCTCTCATCTCAGCATAGTTCTCTGAGGAAGACACTCCCTCAGGAGGAGAGGAATGCCTCCGAAGATGTGACTGTTCTGTCCATTGACTGTAAGGGGACTCTCTCAGATGGAGACTCCTATGTTAGGAATGACTGAAGTTGGGTGCCATGAACTTCACTTCATGCTTCTGGAAATACTGCAGTGTTGGTGGCACATATACCCCAGGTCCAGACCAGTTGAATATGTCACAGAAAAATCAACAAACTAATAATGAGTGTTCCTTAAGGTAATAGTAATACTTTCATCATCGTGGTTTAAGCTTCTTTTGGATAATTTTACCTTTTCTGTCCAAATTCTTCTAGTTCCTTCAGCTGGATACCGTAGCCTTGTCCTGTAAGCCCCGGCATGGTGTAGCTTCGTATTGTGAAGCAGCGTTGCTCTCTGTCCCAGCTACAGCTGCATTTTCATGGCAGATGAAGCAATTCTCTTACTTCCTGAAAATAGTTTGTGAAAGTCCATCAAGTGTTTTGTGATGACACACTGACTATAAGACATTAACAATGCTCACTGCCGCTACTATCTTGTGAGCAAAGTGGATATTCATAACCAGAGGTGTCCAAGGAACCAGCCCAAGGACACTTGCCCCAGACTTGCAAGAAACCGTCTGGAGAAGGAGTAGAATGTAGAAGGTGAGCCAAATGCTAAGGCTCTTGCCAAATAAAACAAGTGTCAGCCATCAGTAACCCTCGAGTGACTGGAAAAAATTCTTTGAACAGCCAATTCAGTCTCACTCTTCAACACCGTGTTTCACCAAACTAGAGTGTTAAATGATCACAGACTTTTGCATACACTGTGGAAAATGTCTGTGTGATATTTTTAAGAGCACAAGACGTTAAGCAACTGTTCGATGTCTATGGGAAATCACTTCCCTGGTTGGATGAGAAGAAGACCTCACCTCCCACCGATGTGTCGGGAACTGCCCAGGATCAATTTCATTTTGGTGTAGGGTGGCTTTGCATGTGTGATTATTGTGAATTATTAAACTATCTGTTTTGCCCCCCCAAAATAGCCTTTTCCCCAAAAGGATGAAGAAAAAGAACACTGGGGTTTTTGCATTATTTGAAACATTGTGTATTTGGAAGTTAACGATTCATGCCATTTTTGCACTCTTCTGTGAATATTGGGAATTTAGGAAGAAAGTTCTTCTTTATTGTTGTTAAGGTGGTCCTGCACAGAGATTTGGGATTTGCTTCTTGAAGAAAATGGAGGTAGTTTTGCTATTATGTCAGAAAATTGTTCCACTTCACAAAAGAAACTAGGAAATGAAACAATTTGCTTGTAACAATCTTTTCTCTAGTAGATTCCCTCCCTGGTTAGAAGAGATTTTCCCTCAGCACCCATTGATAAAAGCATCTGCAAACCAGAGCCATAAGGACCAGGGTGCCTTGGAGTAACACACAGGTAAGGCACAGGAGGAGGAAGAGGAGCCCTGGGGCAGCTGCTGGTCCCCTGGATGTGGCAAAATCCAGGGCTGAGTTTTGGAAGTGTCAGTTTTCATGTGGGCTGGATTGGGACTAACAGGAACAAGTTACTGCATAGCTCAGAGCTAGGCTGGTCTTAGAAGAGTCCTTGTTCCAATGCATCAGAGTTCTCTCCTCAAAATACGGCAGCGTTTTCCCCTGATGCCACTCCATGCCCTGTCTAGCGAGAGCAGGGATTAACTTACTTTATTTTCACAGCCAGCTGTGGCTTGCAGCTCCCTGGGGCACAGGGTCCTGGGCACGCAGGCACCTTTGGGTGCACACACCCCATAGTCAGCCCTGACAGCCAGAGACATACAGTGGGCAGCATCCCATCTTCTCCAGTTTCCCTCCTTGCTCTCCAGCCAACTAATCTGTACAGCCGTAAGGGGACAGAGGATGGCAAGGAAGGGAGAGAGGAGCAAATTAACCTGTCTGAGCAGTGCGGTAAATTGGTAACACCCTGTAAGCACGGTGGGGCTGGAGAGGAGGAAGAGCTGGGACTGGGACCCTGCACCCCCATGCTGTTTGCTCTGGTACAGTAATCACCTCACGCAGCAAAGCACAGCCCAGCTCGGGGCTGGGGGGCTGCGGAGGATGGTGCCTCCCTGGGGCATCAAGCACAGGCAGCATCTCCTCAGGGCCGGGCTGTGGGGGCGGCAGGAAAGCCAGCTTTGCCCTGAGGCCACCTGGGAAGAGGATCTACTGTCCGAGCTTAGAAACCCACCTGCATTCTGACCCAAGGCATTTCTCAGGCACGGGGTGTGCAGTTTGGCAGATGGCCTCAGTCTCTGCGAAGCCAAGTAGCAGCTCAACTCTGAACCGTCTCCGGCAGGCTCTTTTCTGCCTCCCCGTTTTCCAGTCTTCGCTGTTCCCCTTTATGCTTTTTTTACCCCAGACAGAGACATCCTCAAAGCACTATTCTCTTAATTAAATTTTAGCCCCAGGCCAACAGTTAATTGATAGTTCTGAAATTCTTGTTCAACATACTTGGGATTCGATTAAAACCCAGTTCTCCTCTCCCCCTTCTGCCCTTATCTGCTTTGTTATTTTTTGAGAAGTAATTGGCAGATACATTTCCCCCAGCACCACGAGATCTCCAGCAAATGCACCAGAGCATTAAACTCTGTAGATGAGGAACTAGTTTCTGTCCTTCTCCCCGCACATATTCTGACACATTAGGAAGATTTGAGAGAGTTTTAGGTGGAAGTGGAGGCAGAAGGTCAGCACTCTGCTTGCTAGATGCTAGTTGAGAGGATCGGCAGCTGCATGCTGTTGGGAAATAAATCACCAGCAGAAAGGAATTTAAAAAAATAACTCATCACTGTAACTTCCTCTGGATATCCAAGGTCTGAATAAAAACCCTAATTCCTTATAAGAAATGAAAGAGCTCCCTTCAAGCTTGAGCCTGGATTACCTTGTGCCCTGCAACACCCCTCTCTCATAAGGTCTGATGCTGCATTTACCCACTCTCAACAGCATGAGCATGGGCTGTGAGTTTATAAATATACCACCAAATAGAGAGTTTATTACTCCTAAATAATTTACCACATTGATGCCGTTCATCAGTCTGATCTAACCTGTTAGTTTCTTCATTAAAGCCCTTCCAGTGCTTGTTGACCTGGTAAAATGACATCTGCTTTCTTCACTTACACAGCAAACATGTCCCCAGGCAGGAGAGGGGGACCTGGCTCTGCTGCAGAGCCCCAGGGAGGGGGGATGAATTTGTGAGCAGTGCAGAGGGGGGCATGGAGAAGGCAGCAGCTTGTGGAAGAACTGATGGGAGAGGGATGAGTGAGGTTTATGGGCTGGTAGAACAAGCTCATGACATTCATCAGAGATGTCCAGTATAGAAAACACCATGCTGAGCATGTTTACCTGAATCTGGCTGGTCCCAAAGCATTGGTGATCGAGGCCACACAGTAATCGCCTCTCTGCAGTGCATGGATGTGTCCCCAGCAAGGGTCACTTACTCCTGCAAAACACAGAAGTTTCAATAACTTATCAAAAATCCTCAGTTTAAGAGCCAGCCGGGGTGTCTTCTTACCTTGTCTCTAGATCTGGGTGGTGGAAAACATACTTTCAGGAGTGAAATTGGGCATCCACGCTAGACTGCACCAGAGGAGAGTGTGGCCATGCTGATGCCTCTTTGGAGGAATGTCTTCCCTGCAATCCTGGCCAGTGCCCTGGGAGCCAGTCTGCCCCAGGGCCACATTAGAGAGTGACCCACAAAACACCAGGAGTTCCCTAAAGAAGGGACAAAAAGACCACCAGAGCACCCAGCACCTACCTGCAACCAGAGCAGGCTATTAGAGCTTGGCTTTTGCTCTGTGGTACAATCCTGCAAAGAGCACATTATTAAAATCAAAATAGTGGTACCTTTAAATAAGTAATACTCAGGTCACTGAAGAGGGTGCTGAGCAACTGCTTAAATTTTTCAGAGAGACAAGAGAGGGTGGACCACCCATTACAGAATGAATTCAACCCAGTCTGGTCTGCGGGGTGCTTCTTTGAACTAATTAGTTCAAGCAGGCCGCAATTAAGGAGCTGTTAATAAAGCCTTGGGGATAGTCCTACAATGATATTAATGTAATCACTCAGTTTTTAGATTGTTTTGCAGTCTGTGTTTCCTAAGGCCTCTGGCGGGCTCTTTGGCCAGCGCTGCCCCAGGACCTGCCTCCCCTCTGCTCACTCAGAGGTTCCTCCTCAGCCTTCTTCAAACCAAGGCATCCATTTCGAGGAGTGCACTGTGACACACAGCAGATCAAAGTTTGCCAGTCCCACAGGACTGACTCCAATTTACTGGCAGTTAACCAGCCCTGCCTGTTTCTGCCCTGCCGGGGTTTAAATGCAGACCCCAATGGGAGGGCATCGCTGGCCCTGCCTGTGCCCTGAATCAGGAGCAATTTCCCAGCCTGAGGGAGGGAACGTGACTGCAACACCACAGGTCCCCTGTGCCATGGGTGACAGGCAGAAGTATTAAGGACAATCTGTGTTTTATAACTGCTGAATTTTCTTTAATAACCACCTTGTGAATTGTGCTCTGAGTGTGCTGTTTCTATAGAGACAGGAGATGCTGCAAGTGCATCGGTGGCCACTCGGCTGCTCCTCCAAAAGGGAATGCCTGAGCCCACAAGCCGGGAAGCCTTCAAAAGCTTTCTCCTCTCAAGGAAAGTCTTGGGGTGGTCCTAGTGCTAATATGATTTTGAAACAGTCAGTGAGGGCCTGTTGTCCTCCCATGCTGGTTGATCCTGCCTGTCCTCACAGGCACAGTGTGGGTGGCTGGTCAGAAGAAATAAGATAAAAGCAACGTTTTTCCAGCCATGCAGTGCCAGTGTTTCTGGCAGAAGAGGACAGAAAGTGGCTGCCATGGGGCCCCTCGCTGCCCGTCCTGAGCTGGGCACAGTGCACCCTTGGCTTGGCCAGGTAGGAGGGGAAAGCCAGCGGTTTCAGAGCCGGGGCTGGGGGCTCAGCCGTGGCCAGGCATGGGAAAATGTTTTGCTGGCATCGCTAGTGATGGCTATTCCCTGATGCATTAATGCTCCCAGAACTCACTTTGGCTTCCTCCAGGAGGAGTCCTAGAGCAAAAGCAGTGGTGCAGAGCCAGCCCTGTTCCTGGTTCCTGGGCCAGAACGGAGCACAGTAACCCCTCCGCTGTTCCCAGCACCTACTCACTGCTGGGGCCACCTTCCTCACAGCTCTGGCCCTTCCTCTCATGCAAAGATGAAGGCCAGGAGAGGGGGTTGCTCTGGAGAGCCCCAGTGCCCCACAAGGACAGTGGAGGGCAGCATGGCCATCCCCAGGATGCCTGGACAGGGCACTCCCAAAAGCAAATGCAGCTCAGATTGCACCTTCCCTCCCACCGGTGAAGGCTAAGGCTGCTGCCCTTCAGTCACAGGATCAGGCCAATCCTTTATCCCGCTTCTCACATATCGGACGCCTCCCTGCCTGCACCCAGGGACGCTGGGCTGGAAGCAGTGTGGGGGATGTTACCCCTGAAACGAGCAGCTCCTGAGACAGAACCCCAGCACTCTTCCCCCTACCCTGGGGAAGGGACAGGCTTTTTATTTTGCCTTTATTAATATTTTTGAAGCAATACATCATTGCTTGAGCAGGAGACCCACCTTCCTCCCTGCTGCCTCTGCCACACATGGGCCAAAGATCTGCTCCATTCATCAGCCTGAGATTTATGAGGTGCAAAGGGCTCTGGTTACACCGCTGCCCCCATCCTCCTCCCAGAGACTGGATGAATGAGATGCTGCCGGTTCTTCCCATACCAGAAGCAAAACAAACCCAGAAGACAGTAAAGCCATCATTTCACCAAACTCAGCTCCTTAAGTGTCTACCAGAGTACAAAATCTTTTGCCACGAGACTGCTCGTGTGCTGCAGAAGCCAGGGGAGCCCTTGATGCCCGCAAAGGCTCAGTCTGCACCCTGCCAGCCCCTCTGCACAGCCCGCCTTTGCTCATGTGAGACACACCAGAAATAGAAAAGGGATTGAAGGTTTCGACTACTCTGGATTCCTTGGGCCCCCAGGCCCTGCTGCCCCCGGCTGGCGCTGGGCTCTGCTCTCCCATCCTCCCCTGTAAATCACTCTTCCCCCGGCTGCCATTTCCCTGTTCCTCCCGCCTGGCTTTCCTCTCACTTTGGCCATTTCAAGGGGCTGAGCAAGAGGACGGGCCACAGCAGAGGAGAATCACTCCTCTGCAAACCCAGGAGGATCAGGGAGCTGAAGTAGGCAGCTGCGCACAGCTTGGAACAAACTTGGCCACTGCCCTGGGGTTGGGAGGCAGTGAACGGACGTGTCAGTGGCTGTCTGCATCGCCCGGGCAGGCTTCTGGCCAGCAAGCCGCCTTTCCTCCCAGCCCCATGCAACCTCTGGCAGAGGCCAGCGTGATGGTAGCACATAGATCTTGCTGACAGAAGTGGAGGTGTCCTCAAACACCTGGCACCAAATTTCTAAAATGCAATATGTGAAAACAATTCTTTGCAAAGTACCCCCCCATCAACAAAAAAAACATGCAAGATTTTGGCATAACTAAAGCTAAAAACCGTTCAAATTCTACCTATGAAATTCTGCAGCACATGTTCATGAACTCTCCTTGAAGACCGGCATCAATGTGTCAACCTGAAAAGAAACCTGGAGATTCCCCTGCAAAGATCCACATGGATACAGTGAGCAGATAACTGTTTATTATTGCACGTAATCCAGCAGAACAACCGACAGAAAACTGCGGACGGTAGTACACAGATTGTAGTAAACAGCTTGCAAAATCTGTGACGAAGGTATTTTTGTGTGAAGAGTGAAATGTATCTGCATCTTTGTAAGACCTGAAAAGTATAACACAATATCCTAGTCAGTTTTGAAAGCATGCAGTTTGAGGTAAATCTGTTATTTTGCATCTAAGAAAATGAAATCCCTAAGGGGCTATATACATGTATATGTATATCCATAGCGCAATATGGATATATTTATACACCACATAAAAGCAAATCTACCTACGTTTCTCAGAAGGTTACTAGGAGGAAAGCACATTACTGAGTGCACATCACATGCATAAAAAATCGGGGTGGGGGGGAGGATTACCTTAGCACTGTTGAAAAAGATCCATTTTTGTGCTTAGTGATAAATAAAAGCCCCTCAGGTCTCTCAACGGAAATTGTCTTGGTGGTTAATAAAAGCAGTTGGCATATCAAAACTGCAGAGCTGGCAAGTGAATGCCAGCGAACAGAGATAAAACGTCAAAGGCAGCAGAGCCTGGGGTTTGCAATACATTTATACTTAAGAAAAGAAAAAAAAAAAGGAAGCAAATTGCTACTAAACTACGCTCTGTGGAAGTGTAGATGATGCTGCACAGCTTTCTCAGGACTGGTACAGCCACATGGCTTTTAGGAAGGGATCACATTCACTTCTCCCACAGTTAACACCATGTATTTGCTACTGTGGCAACATTCCTGAGCTGAATAAGGTTAAAAAATAAACTTGGTTCACAAAGAAAAGTACTGAATTATTCTCACTTTCTTACGCCATAATTAGAGCAGATAAATTAGGCAGGTTTTGCCCTGTGTCTCCAGTCAGTGTAAACCCCTGCCTGTCTGCCACTCCATCTCTGAAATCCTTTCAGGTTGACCTTTGGAGCAGACTGGGCATCCGTTTTTTTCCTTAACCATCACTTCCCCATTCTTTCCAGTCCCTCAGGTTTTCCCACCCAGTCCTGTGCTGTGGGACTTCAGGATACACAGAGGTGCACAACCAACTATAAATAACATTTCCGGTTATCTTAAAATGGGATAGAAAATACATATTGCTCCTAAAAGAAGAAACATGTCCAAGCACTCAGCCTCACACTAAACTGTAACTTCATCTGTGCTGATGTTCTAAGCTCGCACTGCTAAGGATCAGAGCAGATCATGGTGGAAACATCTCCTTCCAAAGGTCACTCTCTGTCGCAGCTTTTGGAAGAATCGGTGCAAATCACCCAGGGCTCTAAGCCTCGCACACAAGAACAGCAGCTAGAATTGCCCCACTGTACTCTACCACTGCTGAAAGGCTGGCTGTTGGGTATTGTTGAGCCTAACACCCAAATACACCGGAGTCACTTGGGTCTCTGCACTTTTTTTTTCTTTCAGGAATCACATAATCTCTCCCACGACAGCCAGCCTGCATCCTCTGGCTGGAAATCCGTTTACTCTGTTGCAATGAGAGAGCCCAGGAGCCTCCCTGCAGCCCAGTGCGCCAAGGGGAAGAACCTGCAGGCGTACGGAGGTATTTTTCATTAAGTTCCTCCTTTTCCTTGTAGCTCACAACATTTTCATAGAAAAAAGGGGTGAAGGGACAAACTCAGCACACCTATTTCCTTTCCCGTTACAGTGGGAAGTCTCCCACTGCAAGACACTTCTGTGCAGAGCATTGCCGGTGGCAGGAGAGCACTCAGATGGCGCCTGGTCCCAAAACGGGCACCATCTCCACCCGCAGCACCCCCTGCACGCACCAAGAGCCTCAGATCAGCCAGTCCCTCGCACCCCACCGCGCGGCACCCGTCCGTGGTGCGTCAGCAGGCATGGGCAGGACTCTGGTTACACTTCAACAAGCCCAATTTCAACTTGCTCCCCCTCTCAGTCCTCCATACATGGAAAATGATGGGGAAAGGAAAGACTTTTTGTTCGTCCCTTTGGATGACTTCCAAGCATGGAGGGTGATGTTGTCCACCCCTAGCCGTGGCATGGCTCTCATGAGTCATTTTGGTTGCTGTGTATTGCTTCATCTTCATGCCATGGATGACGTTCTTTGGGAAATCTCTCACACTGAGTCAACCAAGGGAGATACAAAACACATCAGTGTGCACACACGAGACCTTCTCACTCATTTTCCTACAACTACAGATAAATCACTCATCCCTGGCATGATAGGACAGTTGATGACTTTGGTGAGAACAATTTAAGGCAACTGCTATTTTATATAAAGTAGAGAAGGAGGCTGAATTGCAGAAACCCTGGCTTTTCCTTGGCAGATTGCAGAGGCCAGTCACAGCCTGGGAGCAGGGAGACTGAACTGATCTTCAGGCGCTTTTGTTTAAGGTTGATGTTTGCAGTGCAACATTGGGATCTCAAGTCCTCCTCTTTGGTGTTTCCAGGTGGCTAAGATTTAATCCCTGCCAAGGTCTGTGGTCTCCATCAGCAGCAACGCCTGTCCCAGACACAGAGGAACAGGAGAGTCAAGGGGGAGCAAAATATATGACCGACACATAATCGCAGCTGTCTGCAAGGCTTTCACCTCTGCAGGATGCGTGGGGACTAGCAAGACCACGGAAAGCAGTGCCCAGTGGACCAGTTTTATCCCCCAGGAAGTCCTGGGAAGGCAGCCCGATAACCCCACACAGGCTTGGGGGGGTGCCTCTTGCATTCTGTTCGTGTTAGGCCCAAGGGTCAGGTTCAGCCTTGATGTAGGTTTTTTTTTTCCTAATATTTAGGCCCAAGACAACAGAAATCTTGTGCAAACCCATGACGGGTCTCCACCTGCCCATGTGGGCAGGAACCTCAGAGGCACAAAAAACCTCACAAGATTTTATTGCCAGCAAATTCAACCCTCATCCCAATTCAAGTGGAGGATCTGAGCGAGCTCCAGTTTAACCTTAGTCAGATAGACATCTCAGCTCATATTTACCTTTAGTAACACCACAACATAACAGCAGCAGAGCTAGCAATTAGAGCTGCAATTAGAGCTGCAAACTAAAGCTAGCAATTAGAGCTGCAGATTTCATGGTTTTACATTCTCTTTGTGTTCCTGCATTTTACTGGGCTGAGTGACAAGAAATATTGCAATGCACAAGTCACCTGGCAGCAGTGGCCAAGGAACAATAAATTGAAAGTGTTTCTTGCAGAAAACAAATTTAAAATTTAACATCACACATTCTTGCACTGGACATCCCACACCATAAATCATGTCCTTCTAACCAGAAAGGCGAAACTATCCTGTGGGATTGCATCTGGTCAACACAGTTCAACTTTTTTAACTTTGAGGAAATCATTTTATGAATAGACTCAAGAACTATTCACTGAAATTACTCCACAAATTTAGAACAGACAAAGGGTAACTGAGAACCTATTGAATAAATGCCCATGCATTTTCATCACCAGGGCATCCATCTGCGAATGACTTGCGTTGGCAGTAAAGCTAGTCAACCCTAAACCATTCACAGTGAGGATAAAATCTCATTCTCTTCTTACCTTGTCCGAGGGGCATGTCATGTCAAAAAATGTACAAATAGGATGGCCAGACCAATGTTCAGTAAGATGACCATGCAGATCACGATTGTGTTAGGTCCCTGAAGAAAAAACCCAAAACAGAGTATTATACACCACAGCTCCAGGCAAGGAGACAGATACAGCGGGATTCTGCTATTCCAAAATGCCAGCATCACCCGCTCCTGACACATGTAAGTCTGGCACTTAACAACCAGCCTGCATTTCAAACTAGGTGAATATCTGTCAATCCCTATTCCTATTTCTCCCCTGCAAACTCCTTCTAAGGAGGCTAAATCAGGCATCTTCTGAGGGTGAATCACATTAGAGAAGACCCCGACCACAGGCATATGAACTGCCAAGCTCATGTCAAGCTGCTCCTCCCAACTCCTTTTTCCAGCCACATTGCCCATGTTTGTAAAGTTGCCATTTTTAAAACGAACAAATGCACCCATATGAGACTGCTATAATTTCAGACCAAAATATTTCCAAATTGTTCTTTTCTAAAGTCGCATCGGGACCATTCACATCCAAAGGGCTGCAAGATGAGCAGCAGTGGGCTAATAAAATGTCTGGTTTTACAGCTGTATTTGCCAGTAGCAAAATTGAATTTCAGAGCCTATATTTTAAACCTGGGAAATCAGCTGGCAATTCAATACCACAGTTCAGCTCATGAGGTGCCCTACCGAAAAATGTAAAAATAACAGGCAAAAAAGAAACCCCACTCAGCTTTTTCTTCCCTGTCCTACATTCCCCCCCCCCAACTTTCCAGATCCATGTTGGCTGGTAAAGGGGTGGGAAAAGAAGGGGAGAAAAGTGTAAGAAATGAAAACAAGATGCTTGTTTTCCTCAAATTTTGTAATAGGGTCTGAAAGTGTGAGGAAGTTAAAATCAGGGTTGTGAATGCCAGCAGGCCTTGGGATGCCAAAAGAGCCACTGGGCACACTTGGGTGCCCGCTGCAGTCCTGAGGCCATGGGCTCTGCATCCCCCTGGGCCCTTTCTGACCTGCTGAGGAAAAATAAACAAAAAAAAAAACCCAAAAAGCAAAGACGGGTCCCAGGGTTGCCTCCCTGGCTGCCTCCACGTCACCTCTTCACACTCCTCCGCATCCTGCGCTGCTGCTGCCGCCGCCGCCACTGGGGCCAGGCCCCGCTTGGCCCCTGCCTTGGGCTCCGTCCGCCCCGGTGCCCTGGCCTCAGTCTTCCTGTCGGCGGCTGGCTCAGCCCGGCCCACGGCCCTGTGCTCGGGGCTGGGGCGCTGCTTTGGCTCCTTGGCCCGCGGTGACTCTGGCTTGGCCTCTGGCCTGGCCGCCGGCTTCTCCTCCCGCTCCTGCGGCGGTGTGGAGGTGCCCCCCCGGCGCTGGGGGTCCCCCCGGGGCTCAGGGGAGGGCAGCACGGGCTCGGGGAGCGGCTCCTCCTCATAGTCCGCGGTGGGGGAGACCGAGGAGGTCCGGACGGCATAGCTGTGGTAGCCCTTGAAGAGCTCAACGTCGGGCTCACGTGCCATCCTCTGCAGCGGCCCGATCTCCATCTGCTCGGCGGGACGCCCCCGGCCTCGCGAAGNCAGCCCAGCTGCCCGGACGCAGGGCTCCGTCCTGGTGGACAGCTGCCTTGGCCCGCTTGGCCTCGGGGGGGGTGGCTGCGGGGCTGGGGGCTGGGCTGGCACGACGGCGGGCCTCGTCCTGCTCGTGGAGCTGGGGGCTCTCAGGGGGTGTGGGGGGCGGCGGGGCGCCCTCGGGCCGCGGTGCCTCCTCCTCCATGTTGACGGTGTGCTCCGCATTCTCCATGATTTCCTGCAGCAGCTTCCGCTTCTGGTACTCGGGGCCTGCGGAGAGAGGGGTTCACGTGAGGAGCTGCCCCGGGGGCGGGAGGGGCGGCAGGCCGCCCCAGCTCTGTGCCGCCATCGTGCCATTGACAGCCATGTTCCCAGCCCCGACAGGTTTGGGGACGCCTGCAGGAGGGCCAGGGCTGGAGTCACCAGGGCTGGGAGAGGAGCTGTCCCAAATCAGAGCCTGTTTCCAGAAAGGAAACGGAGCCCCACCAAAAGGCTCTGAGCCCCACCATGTGCTGTCCAGTTGGGAAGAGCCAAAGGAGCCGGGGAAGAGCTCCAGGTGAGGGTACAGACAGTGAAAAGCTGCAGCCCAGCTTTTTGCGGTCACACAGATGGGCTATCCTGGGGCTAAAGAGGATCAAGCTCCCACCCAAGCCAGTCTTCCATATGGCTTCTTTGGTGTCTAATAGCGTGACAACCTCACAAGTGATACAGGGGATGCCCAGTCTCCTCAGGAAAGGCAGGGATCCCCAAATGATCTACCTGTCATCTTTCATGATGGGAAAAACCCATTTCTCATGTGTGGAGCAGGGCTGGCAGTATCACAGCCTTCCTCTCTGCACTCAGCCCCGAAACAGCAGCAAAATCACTGGCACCATCACACGAGGTGACTCAGGGCTTTGGCTTTGATTCCGGCCTCATCTCCCATGCTGACTTGTCAGCTCTCAGCAACATTGCCCTCGCTTCAATTATTCACTTGTCATTAAATCTTTACTTCTTGCTAGCCCTAGGCCAAGCTTGCAAAGCAGATCGCAGCCCCGCTAGGGTCTGGGGAAGTCAACTAGAGTACGACACCAAAGATACCCGTTGTGCTGGGCAGCTGGCTGAGCAAAATCCACCACTGAACAACTGGAAGTATCTTTTGGAATAACAACCCTGGACAGCGTTCTGCATGCTGGGACCTGCGCTGGGACAGGGGTCCGTACACGTCACCATGATGTTCATAATAAGTGACAACAGCAGCAACATGCTCCTTATAGGCAGCGTGAGGTTGCAAAGCAGCTTGTTTGAAAGCAAAGCACCTGCTTCTGAAAGGGGCTTTGGCCTCATTCTGCTGAATTCAAGAGATGCTGAGGGGTGCAGATGCACAGAGCTTGCCCTGTGCTCCTGAATGGCATGGATCCTGGAGCTACACTGTCCCCAGCTACCTTGCAATTCCTCCCTCATCTTCTCCACCCCAAGGACTAATGCAGACTTGAGCCTGGTCGGGAAATTGGGACTGGTACTCTTCTTTCCCTCTAATAAATCAGCAGTGTGATTTGCACGCTGCTACCTCCTGCCCATGCAGGCAAAGTCTCGGCTCGGAGGGGCAGTGGGGAGAAAGAGGGCACTGATTTTAGCTGCTCTGCCCTGCCTGCACGCTCCTGTCAGTCAGCAGATGACCCATTCAGGGCCATTTATTTCTGGCTGCAAGTGGATTATTTGGAAGCCATTTCAACAGTTGTTCAGACTCCTCAAAATTGGCTGCCTGCAGCTCCAGGCTCCTTGTTCTCTCCTGCTGCTTTCTTCTCCTCCTGAATAATGCACACCAGAAAAACCTAACTGCCTGGAGGGCACCACACAGCCCCAATCCTTCTCACCTCCCCACCCCACCTTCACCTCCCAGCACAACATTTCAGCAAGGGATTTGGCTTACATCCCTCTCCTCTAAACTATTAGGGTTAATATCCTGAATAAAACCCAGGGCTAAATACTTGTTAGAAAGGCGAGGCTTGCTGAGCAGGATTCCCTGTGCCAAACCCAGGGACAGCAGGGGGAAATGCAGCTGCTGAACACTGCCAGCTCTCCTGACTGTGCAACCAGCAGCTCTGAGTCCTAGCAAAATCCAAGGATGGACTTTTGTTGGTTTGATCCTGAACGGTGCAGCCATGCAAGAAGAGACATTTCCCCTTGTTGTGCACTTAGTGAATTTAGAGATTTAAGAGAATCATAGAAGAAAAACATGCGCCAGCAGCTTACAAGGCCATTGAGAGAGGCCAGGAACCAAGCGAAGCCCTACGTGAAAGCAGTGTGAGGACTGAGGAGCCAGGAGTGGAGGTCAGGCTGCTTCAGGCATTTTGCAGAGACCGTTTCAATTGTCTCATTCAATTGCCATGGGTGGAAAAATAATCTAGCTAGATGTCAAAAACCTCCCATCAGGAATTCCAGTTTCCTTCGCCTCTGAGCTATAAATACGCCAGTGTGCCAAGGGTGAACGTGGAGCAGTGAGTGGCAGCTGGGGGGGCTTATGTCAGGATCAAGCATTGTTTAGCTATTGTTAAATGAAGTGGCACACACTGGCTGACACCCATGGCTGGGCACTGTGGTGCTTCCCCGCTCAAAGCCAGCTCCAACGGGCCTCGCTGGGCTGTGGGGAGGAATGGGCAGCCCTCCAGCACAGCATCTCCCCAGCTAGTAGTTGCAGGGCGAGGTCGGAGTACAGGGAGATTTAGGCCAATCTGTCAGCATGACTCTCCCTGGCCAAGCGCTGGGTGTGAGCCCTTTCCTACCGTGTGTCCTGTGCCAGGGGTACCAGAGACCCAGAGGCACTGAAGTCAGAGCAGGAGCAGGCAGCAGGTTTTGCAGAGCAGAAGTCAGCCTTTGACTCTACCCCTACTTTTGCTGCTGTGATGGTCCCTTGTGACCCTGCCTCAGCAGCCATGGGGCACTTGTTCCAGGTAACAAAGCCAGATAATTAGAAAGACAGGATAAAACTGTAGGGACTTGGATCCTTGTTTTCTGCTCTGTTATTACCTTCCCTCTCTGGAAAGGAAAGCTTTCCAAGAAGAAGGTATCTCTAGCTAATTTGGTCTAGGGAAAGGTAATGGGATTCACAATGATGCTTCTAATATTGCACTACCTATCTACTAATCCTCAGTATTTGGTCTCACAGAAAGAACCTCCCAAGTGTTTTCCCAGCCAAATCATCATCAGTGATGCTAACAAATAAATAGGGAATCAGGGAAGCAGTGTTTTGCATTAGCAACTTTCTTATAGGATATTACAGCCCCTAATTAGCCGAGTCTGATTGTACACTGGTGCGGTGTTGGGACCCACAGTATATGGGCTTGTGAGTCAATGTGCAATGTCCCAGGAAAAAGCCATGAGGGATATATTTACAGGAGCACTGCAAATAGACCCAAGCTCGCTGCCTGCCCTGCCTGGTGCTGGGAGGGCTTCAGCATGTGAGAAACATGAGGGGAAGTTGAGGCACTGTGGGTTTTTCCTCCAGGCTACGGTAACATATTCCAGCAGGTAAAACAGTGGTGTAAGGAGGACAGCAAATCATCCAGGGCAGCGGGCAGCTGAACTTGTGCAAAAGAGGATGTAGGATAGACGGGAGGGCAACCCGTGGACTTATAAAGCGGGTAAAGCATTTGAACAGATTGCCCAAGGAAATTGCAAAATCCCTCTTACCTGGCTGGTAGAAGTCTGGGGAGAGCTCCCTGGCCATCATCCTGGCTATGCCCGATTCATTGTTAGCTGCCTGAGCTGCCTGCTCAGACCCTTCAGCCTTGGCTTTGGCGTGAGCTGTCCTATGGAGAGAAGAAGGGATGACAGTGAGCGCTGTCCGAACTGAGATCAGCCCACCTCGAGCAGCAAACCCTGTCCAGGAACAAAATCAAATCAGCCCATCTGGCATAACACTGCACTCAGAGCATGCCTGCTCAACCCGAAAACCCCGCACACAGGGAGAACAGACCAGATTTTCAACAATAAGGGGCACAGGTGCTTGAGGCTAAGGTGTGAAGGCTGCGCGTAGCCACGCAAGGAAACAGGGCAGGTGTATTTGCAAACGCGAGCATGTTCATGTTTGCAGCGAGGCAGCAGGTGCTGCAAAACAAGCCTCTCACCATGCTGCAAAAGACTGATACCTGGCTCAGAGGAATGCCCGAAGCATTGTCGCAGGCATCTTCAGAGCGTAACAGGATGGCTGAAGGTGGCTGTGCTGCCACCGGCCCTGAGCTGCTGCACCTTGCCAGTGGCAGTGTGCCCCTGCACACTCCAGACATGTTTTACCCTGCATGTTTCTCCTGCAGCTCTCCAACAAACAGCAAAGCTTGTCCAAGGGGCAACTTTATTCACCGCATCCCGGGGTGTTGCTCTCACTAGTGCTAGGAAAGGCAGAGCTATTGCCTCCCTCGCAGCTTGGCTCCCTGAGTCCTCTCCACTCCTCCCTATAGTATTCCTTGCTCCTAGGGCTACAGAGCTATCAGAGTTATTTTGCTGGCTGGCTGTCATATTCCTTGCATGCCTTGCACTCGGGGCCCTGTGATCTTTACGCTAAAAGCAGGGCTGGCTTTGCAGCCCAGCTGCTCACAGTCTGGGAAGGAGCTGACTTCAAACAGCAAAATCGCACCTTAAAAATAAGGGAGGGTGAAGCACCGTATATTCAGCTGCTTTGTTCCACCCGGGGCTTACGGGGAGCTGCTTTCCCCATGCTCTCACTATCATGTTTGCTGAGGGTCACCTATCTCCCTTGCTGCACGTAATGGAGGAGACACCGGCTGCGCATGCAAACCCATATATTTTTGTGTGGACAGTTAGATAAACATTTAGCAGCCCTCAAACACTAATTCACTATGAATTACAACCTTTAATATGCTCTTATGCTGTCTGATGAATCTTCTTCAGACTCGGGTTGGTAACTGGTTTTAGGACAAAACCCCGAGGAATGATGCAGTTCTCATCCCTGCAGTGAAAATGCTCCAGAGGAATTTTTGGACTGTCAATCATGAAAACAACTAATTCTTTCCCATTAAACTGAGATGCGGTATGCAGACAAGACTAGTGTTAGTCTGAATAGTCGATAGGTGCAATGAAAAGGTGCTAGAAACGCTGTTCTGGGACACTTAGAAGGCAGAAGAGATATATACACACATATACATACACGCACACACCATTTTGAATAGCTGCAGGGAAAGAACCATTGCAGGGCTGTAATCCCAACTGATACAGGCAACAGTGTCACTTGACGGGGAGCCGAAAATGCTGTTCAGGGCCCTGCGATAGAGAAGAGGGTGTAGAGCTGCTGTGGCTCAGCCTGTCTCGCCCTGGGATGACATCCCGCTCCGCCAGAGCCATGATTCACCTCCCTGCCCACACTCACACGTTATCTCCCCGCTTTCTCTGCAGGCTGAGCTGCCTGGGATTGCTGTCATTCCTGGTCTTTTTATCCAAAATTATTACAGCTCCTGAAAAACCCAGAGACAAGACATGATGAGGCAGAAAACAGCAATTTTAAGCCACTGCTCACAAGCAGGAGGTCTGAGGCAGCTCTGAACAGAGAAAGCACCTCCTTTTTTGGTAGCATATAATCAGCGTGATTAATTCCACTATAATCTGGCAGGGGCCAAGGGGGATGTTTCTGTGCTCTCCATGCCTGGGAGACCAGAGCAGGCTGCGCGTGCTGCGCATGGGGAGCACAGCCTGCCCGGCGCCGGCCCCAGGAAGAAGTCTGCAGAGTGAGGATCCAGCTTTTCACCCCAGCAGGATGTGCTCCGACCCCTGGCTTTGTCCTGCTGCTCCTGGAGAATGGAATTAACCATACAGAGATAAAATTCTCTCATTCAGCCCTTCACTGAGCCAGGCAGAGTCTATCCCCAGCCACTGCCTAGCCAGACAACCAGCCAGCCAGGGGAGCAGCTCCCAGTGAGCGGGTAGATGCTTTCCTAAAGGTGACTTCCAAAAAAGTAGTCTGGAAGTGGACTGGATGTGGGATCTTCTCTCTCCACTAGTAAGGACAGACCCTGACTCATGCTGATGTGTTACCAAATGGGTGCAGATGGCCCCTGTGTGTTCAGCTCTCCCCCAGCATCTGTGGCCAACAGAAGGGAACAGCCTGGGGATGTTGGGGGTGACAAGGCAGCTCCCAGCTATGCTATTCTGCTGGAGACTTCCTTTCCTCCAGAGAAGCTGCTGGATGCTATCTGGCTGCTGTACAGGGCTTGAGTACTGCAGTTCCTACGGAGGAAGATGTGGTGATGCCAGGAAGATCCCAGCATGGGTTGCAGAGGCTGTGGTGAGGCTGCTGTGGGTGGTGGGGAGCTGAGCTGTTTGGGCTGAGCCACTGCTGCGAGCCACCACAGCCCCAAGGCCAGCAGGACTCTACAGTGAGGCCAGGAATGTGGCAGGGCAGCACCCAAGCTCCATCCACAGAGTTGTGACAGCAAGCTGAATAGCATGACTTTGGGATCCCTGACTGCCCTGGGGACACGAGCTGCATGGCAGCTTTGCCCGGCTCCCTCACTCAGCAGGACACACCTGACCTCTGCTCTTGTCCCCCTGCTTGCAAAGCTGTCCAGAAGCACTTGATTTGGGGGGGACTGAGATCAATGCAGGTGCAGCTCCAAACCTGGCACCCCAGCACACCACGCGTTGACCCTGCCGGCGTCCCAGGGAGGCTGTGGTGCGAGGCAGAGCGCTGCTCTTCCCTGGCCAGCAGCTTGGCCCCCGGCAGGGATGCTGACACCCTGCGCTGGCTCCCACCGTCGCTGAGATCACTTGTTAGAGCAGCAGCCAGGTGATGAACATCCAGCTTACGAAGACACGGCATGGTGTTTCAGGCGTGTCTTCCCCCGCGCTGCTGGCTGTGCCGTGTATCCCCGGGGCACAAAGGGAAGGCACTGCTGCTCACAGCGCTCCAAAAAGCTGCACCGAGGGTTTAGTAACACTGTGACAGAGCACAGTCTGGAGGAAAGGGCCCAGCCATAACAATAACATCCAACTTGCCTAGAGTATTCCTGAATCTATTATTTATCTGCATGGCTGGCAGTGCCTGGGAGCTCAACGCAGAGCAAAACTTGGCCCTGGCTGCAAAGCAGGAGACAAATACCAGCCACCCTGCGAGAGGCCAGTGCACACAACTGGCAGCACAAAAGCCACCTCCAGCCCATGGCCTGGGGTCTGCCAGGAAAACAACCATCAGGCAGGTTTGAGGGAGTCAGGAGGGTGATCTTCAAACCTTAGACATGAATCACAGAACGGTTTGGGTTGGAAGGGAGCTTAAAGCCCAACTAGTTCCAAACCCCCTGCCACCCCCCCACTAGCCCAGGTTGCCCAAAGACCCATCCAACCTGGCCTTGGGCACTGCCAGGGATCCAGGGGCAGCCACAGCTCCTCTGGGCACCCTATGCCAGGGCCTCACTGCCTTCAGTTGACCTTCTGGGCTGCAAGCGCACATTGCTGGGTCAGGTTGAGCTTCTCATCCACCAACACCCCCAAGTCCTTCTCAGGGCTGCTCTTAGTCCAATTAAATCAATGAAATACCTAAAATTTCTTCCATGGTAAGATCTGCTCAAAAACCAGAATCAGCTTTTGCAAAAAGGAAAATGCTGGCCTTTTATTATATACAAATAAACTCGATAGTTTTCAGGCAGCACTTGAGTCAGGGCCACACTTTTTTATTTACTGCTGGTTGTGCTGTCAGCATGCAGCACCTCTGCAGAAAGCAGCCCATGCAAAAACCAACAAAGGAGAAAGTCTGGAGATGTAGGAGATTGAGGTGAAACTGAAACAGAGGCCCACGCATTTTATAGCACGCAGCATCAGAATTCAAAAGCCCCTTTTCAAAGCAGTGCTGGAAAACAAGTAATGAACATCGAACACATCCAACCGGGGGCAAGAAACACAAAGAGGGGCCTTTACAAACCAATGCCAGTGCTTCCTGTCCCCAGCAACACAGCACTGCCTGGGATGAATGCTTCCCAGTTTTACCCTGAGCCATCTTCCCAGGCAGCACCATTAAAAATAGCTCTGGTGAATTCTTTGCAAGGAGGAGCAGCAGCCCCGTGCCGAGCCAAGGGGAGGTATGTGGGCAATGCCTGCAGCCCCTGTCCCAGCCCCGCTGCTGCTGCCTCCTGGGCAGGGAGGCGTCGCATCCTGGCTGGATGGGTGGGAGAGGGAGCATTAAATGCATCTGCTGTTCTATTTGCTCCTCTGGCACGGCTCTAACGCTCTAATTGTTTTTGTACTAGTGCAGGACAGCGCACCACTGCTGCCCTTCCTGGCCGTCTCCCAGAAACACTGCCTGAATCATTCCTCCAACTGCGGCTAAAATCCCCTGTGGATACACGAGCCACAGCTGAGCACCATGCTAACAGGTGAGACCCAACGCCCAGCTCTTCGGACAGTTTATGCGGTTTTGCAGATCCACATTGGATTAGACTGTAAATGAGATTGGAATTAGCAGAGAATACTGCAAATACCAGACGGGGCTGGGGAGCCTGCAGGTGCAGTGATGACCTTGTGGCTAGAAATAGGGAAAGAGCTCAGCTCTCTGCCCAAGCTATTCCACATTTGCTTATTAAGGGGACGGCAGATCTGTCCAGCACTGTCCTTCCTTCTCCGCATCCCATTGATTCAGCAAATCCTGAGGAAGGACTAAGTGAACACCTTTTTCTTGCCATTCTCAATATAATATGCTGCAAAAAAAGATCATTAAGCAAATAAAATTCACCGTCAGCTCTAGGAAGGAGGACTTCTGCTAAACTCCCCTCTCCTGGAAACTGTTTTTTCCACCTCCAGCCAAATTCCTGCTCCAGTATCTAGCAGGAATCATTTTGTCTTTCTAAAGAAACTTAAGATAAGGGTTTGTCTTGGCAGGAATTGCAGCACTCAAAAGGGATGCAGGGAAAGCTGCAGAAGTGCTTTCGTTGATGGCAACATGGTCCCTTCTGCGTTCACATTGCAAAGGGCAAGGACACACAGGCCTGACCAACATAGGCCTGTGCTGGTGGTTGGATTAGATGACCTTTAAAGGTCCCTTCCAACCGCAACCATTCTATAATTCTGTGACTTGACCAGGACACTTTCTGGCTTCTCCATTTTCCACACCGTCTTTGGACTTGTGTCACCTCTATAGCTGGAGCATCCTTTTCTCCCTGCTCAGTCCCAATCTCCTTTGTGCCTCTGCCTCCATGTGCACACAGATACCAGCAAAGCTCTGCTGCCCTCATTTGCCTGTCACCAGCCCATGGGACTAAATATCCCTTTTCAGTTCATCACTAGTGCCACCTTCCCTGGCCACATTCAAACCCATCTGTGTGTCCCACCCCATGGACGTCCTGCCCTGAGAGCCAGGGATACCTTTTACCCTCCTTTTGCTCTTTTTGCTCCATCACATACCAACTCAGTTTAGACTCTGACATCCCCGGGGTGTGCGAGTCTTTGCTGATTACATTACAGACTCTGCATCTGCAATGTGTGATCTAAATTGTGAATTAAATATAAACCAACACCTCCATACCGCTGTAAAAGGAATCCAAAAAGAGAAACCACCTTGACCTTGCAGAGCAGCTCTGCCCTTCCCTTGCAGCCAGCTGATGAGATGCCCCAGGCTTTTGACTCATGGTACCAGCCCTTAGGCAGAAGTGGTGGCACTGTGTACATGCTCAGGCTACTTAGCTGGATAATCTGGACCTTTTCTCCTTCCTTCCACAGAAAGGGCACAAATAGGCCATTCAGCCAGGAGTAAAGCATCCTTTTCTGTGCGGAGCTTCAGGAGCACAGGCCTGGCAGAGCTCCCTGCCACCTAATGAGCTCAGCTAGCATTAGCCTTTATGATTACTTGGTGAATTTTTAAAATACCGAAATGTTATCCTCAGCCCTAAATAGCTCAGAGCCACTTGCATCTTTCACCAAGGGATACTTCCCCTCGGAACAGTTAAAGTGATATTAATCTTACAGCAGACAGATCTGCAGCTGTCTTCAATAAGATGACAACCTACACACCCCGGCCCTGTGTACAGGAGATTTGCTCAATTAATCTCTGCCGCCCCGATTGCCCCGTGAGCTGAGTGGGGCTGGGTGGGCAGCTAACCGGCAGGACTTGGCCGTGCCAGCCCACACGGGAGCCCGTGGGCTGCGACAAGCCAGCAGGACCAGCACAGGCTGCAGCTGCTCCCCATTTCCCCCACAGCCCCCAGATGCCAGCCAGCAGCTGCCCAGAGCCGGCTCTAAATGGAGCGGTGCAAGCCAGAGCCTGTTGGCTCAAAGGACTGCCGGCCACCGGCACGGCAGCGCGGCCCCGGGGCCACTGCATGGGCCCCAGACGGGCAGGACAGGCAGCTCCTCGCCCTGCCAGAGCCCATCCTGCCAGCACAGCCAGGCTGGGAGCAGCTATGAGAGCATCCACAGAGATATCTTTGGGGAAAAAAAGGGGGAATTTGCATCTGCCAACAGGACTCCTGCCTCCTCCCCATCGGTTTTCAGGTCTGCTCACCTCTGGGCTGCCCCGGGTGCAGATCAAGCAGAACCCAGAGGAGCGAGTCCCCCAGAGCAGCACAGCCTTGGGACTATGCGCAAACACCATCTCTTTATTCCAGCTTCCACCACACCATTGCCAAGGGGGCTCAGCTAATGCTCTGGAGACCCTTATTTAATTACCTACCACTAAAAGGTCAAAGCAGCTGGGTTATCCCACCAATAAGCGCATCAAAATTTCTTTACAGCACACACACACAATCAGGGTCTTCCAGCCTTTTGTCCTCTGTGTGCTCCTGTCTCCCTGCCCGTACCTGCACTGAGCAGGCAGGGGCTGCTCCCTGCCCTGCCCAGGGGAATGAATTCCTACTTCCAAGAAAACACTAGAGCTGCAGCAGTCATTTGTTTCAAGGGAGCCCAGCCTGACCAAGGAGCTCCTGTCCAGCCCCAAGCTCTGCCAAGCGGGCAGCATCCACAGTCAGAGCGTGCTTTACCTGACTGCCAGCCCTGCCAGCACTAAAATGGGTCAGAAAGTGTGTGTTTTCTCTATAAGACCTTTTTTTCAATGAAAAGCTTTAGCAGCTTCCAACTCAAGTGTTTTTCAGTTTTCAGCAAGCCAAGCCAAAAGACTGAGGAACTGCAGTATCTGTTTTGTCTTTTTTTTTTTTCTTCAGTCAAAAAAGAAAAGCAGGGTGGTTTTATTTATTTTTTTTTTGAGGAAATGAAAGTGGGCAGATTTCTTAAAATATTGTATTTGGTCAGAAGCCAAATTATTCATCAAAATTTAAGGCAGAGGTATTTTTCACCCAGCCGTATAGGTCTCTCGAGTTGACATTCACAGATTTGAAGTCTAGGAGAAACAAGAGAGGAAGCAGGGAGCGGCGAGGGCTGCCAGCCCACTGCCTGGGCTGCAGCACCCAGGTCCTCTGCACCTGCACCCAAGGCTGCTGAGGGCACCCAGGCGGATGGGATACCAGGTCCCTCCTGGCACTTGCTGAAGGCTCAGCAAGCCTTGTAGGAACAAAATGACAAAAGGTTGGACTCAGAAAGCCAAAAGGTTCCTCTGGCTCAGCACCAGGATAAGCTGAAAAAATACACCTCCTCCAGGAGGAGGGAGGGTTTCCATATCTCAGGCTTTATATCTAAATTGGATGTTTTAGTTAAATATTTTTTAGTTTTCAAGATAAGTCTGTTTCACATTCCACTGAAATGACGATAACCTCTGAGCAAAGCCTGACTGAATCAGATGATTTTAAAGCGCGGCTCCCTGCCGGCTGATTTCAAGCATTTGGATGGGAGTCAAAGCCCTCCTGCTCCACGTGGCAGCAGATCAATTGAACGAGAAACTACCATTTTCCACAGTTGTTTTTGCAGATGAAAGTCACACTTCATTTTTCCCTTTCTGAGTTTGTAAGCTGTTGAGATAAGGATTTCCCACAAGGTCAGAATGAACAGCCCATTAATTCCACTTTCCCTGCCTGGCTGGCTAGCTGACTCGTACCCATCCCTGGGGCTGATGTCCTGCCATGCCAACTCTGCTCCTCTCGAGGGGATTCCTGGGAGCCACAGCCCCACTTACTTCAACCCCAAAGACCCGGGAAGCCCCGGAGAAAGCAGTCTGCTGTCAAAGAGATGTTTTCTCCTTTGAGCTACTGAAAGTGTGTGCTCCCTCTTACCCTAATAGGGCATGAAAGAGCCTAAGAAAATTCATGTGAGGTGAGTAGAAAACAGATAAAGCTGTGTGCACCCTCCTTGAGTCAAAATGCATCAGCATGACAAGCATGGCAGGCCAAAAATGTGTCAGTGCTGGAGCGGCAGCCAGCCTGGGCTGGAGATGAGGCAGTTCTGGAAAAGGGCTGAAAGAAAGGGGTGAAGGCATCATGCCATCACTCATTTTACGGCATCAAACCCCTCCAGCCTGCAAAGCCCTCCTCAGGGAGGTACGGATGACACACACTCTGGGGGTTCTGCAGCTGGGGTCGGTGTCTGATCCTGGTGCTGGACCCTAACCCTGGGTCTCGCTGTCCCCATGGTTGAGTGGCACCAGGACCAGGGAGGGGCGCAGCTGAACCTTCATCCTGCTCCCTGCCTGGCTCCAGCAACAGCAAGGGTAAGCTAGCAGGCGGGTGAGCTCAAGGGCCTTTCGAGGTCAGGTGAGGGTCAGGCAGTGGTTTGAAACAGGAGGTTGGTCTACAGAGCTGAAGACCAGTGCTCTGGAGCAGCAAAACCACAAAAACCCAGCCCAACCAAGTCCAAACCAGCCCTGCTCAGTCCCAACCATGAGGCTGTAAAGACCAAGCCCCAGCTCTGGGACCGGAGCTGGATGTCTCCCATCTCCAAGACACGAGTCACACAAAGTCTCCAAGCTCCTGATCCAGGGTGCAGGGGGGCTCAGGTGGAAGTATTCCTCTAACCAAACCACATGTGGTGACACCACAGCGCCATGGCACAAGGCAGCTGGGGACGTTCCTGCTCCAAGAGCTTTGAGGGAAACCCAGGCCAAAGCGGTCCTGGGTGTGATGGCAGGAGCCAGGCAGGTTTCCCCATGGATGGTGATCCTGGATACTGACCTCAGTTTGTGCCGATAAGCCACACAGAGGAGGTCATGCCTGCTCAGGAGCTGCAATGGGAGCCTGGTTTCATGGGAAGGAGTGAGCACAGCTGGCACTAGTGTGGTACAGAAAGTGGGAAAGTCCCAGCCCTGGGCTTCAGCTGGTGCAGGAATAGATGCCAGCAACTGGGTCTCTATTAACCAAGAGTGAATGAAACAAGATTATCCACTTTATAAACACACAGCTTTATAAACACACCAAGCTCTGTGAGCTTTGCTGTCCTTGCTGGGAGAGCAGGACTGAGGAGCATCCCCTCACCGCTGTGTCCTGGCGCCCAGCTATGGCAGGAGCCGCGTGGCTGCCCTCATTTCTCCCTGCCCACATGTGCGCTGGCTCTCCCCGAGCCCTGCCTGTGGCAGCACCGAGATGCTCGTTCCCACTGCGGGGCAGCCAGGATACCCAGCCATCAGCTCCTGCCACGTGGCTGCCTCCAGGTCTGGCTGCACATTGCCCTCTGTGAGCCTCCCCCTGCACCCCACAGGGAGTCGGAGGTTGGATTTTAATGAAGCCAGGGTAGTCCTGTCCCCTGCTTCACCTGCACCCACCTAGCCTCCAAGCTGCCTGAGAGGTTAGGCTGTGGCATCTTTGACGTCTGATCGTACAGCTGCAGAAACGCTGCTCTCATCTCACGTGCCTCTCTCTGGCAGCTCCCACTCGGAGGTGAATCGCAGCCAACACCCCACCCGGGGCCAGGACAAGCTCTGCCCATCTCCTGCCTGCTGCTGCCTCCTCATTACACACCCATCCAGCACACTGGGGTGTGCAGTCCTGGAGCAAAGAGATCGCGAAGCTGGGACAGCAGGGGAGGCTCAGCTGCTCTCCCGAGCAGGGAGCCCACCCGGCAGGGACTGCCTCGCACCACCCCTGCTGCCTGCTCTTGTGAGTGGTGGCCAAGGGCATCCTGCCCTCCGGCCTCAGGCCTGAAGGTCTGAGGATGCCCACACCTCTGGGTTTTTAAAAGCCCAAGGAAAGCAGAAAGCAAAGGATATTTTAACAAAAATAAATCAAAAACTCTTTCAGAGCAAACTCTAAGTCTGAGCATGGGGGTTGAACAGACTTGAAAACCCCAGGTGTGAACTGGGATTTTCGGGAAAATCTCAGGCCTGGTCTGCCTCAAGGAACTGCCAGCCCCAGGACAGCCGAGGCCACCATGGCCACCAGCCCAGCCCTGCTCTGCCCTGGACACTCGCTGTGCCTCACCGAAGAGGAGCATTGGGAGAACATCACTTTGGTTGCCCACCTTCCCCACCAGTGGCATAAACCCCCGGGAAAGGCAGGGCGGAGCGGCTCGCCAGGGCAGAGTCATGCCAAATAAAGCACCTTATCGGTGCAAGCGTGCGGCCGAGCTCCAGCAGCGTGGGCTGCCACGGCCTCGGCTCTCAGCTGTCACACTCGGGCAGCGCTGATAAAGCCCTGCTCTGCCTGCCCTTATTTAGTCAGGAGGCTCTGCTGACTCCAGCGATTTCTGGACGTCATTTGCGCCACACACCCGCGTTCCCCGAGGAGACGCTCGCTGCTGCCTGGCCACGCTGGCTGGAAATGCTGAGCACAGGGCGACAGCGCTGCCGGGAATGTGGCTGGGCAGGGGAGGTTCGGAAAATGATACGGGAGCCATCAAGCACTCTTGTTATTTGAACGGAGAGCTAAGACGTGCCCCAAAGGCATGGGTATGGACAGAAAAACAACCTAAGATTCAAAACCAGGCAAGAACTCACACCATGAACGATGCCCACGTGCTGCTGCCGGGGGAGGCACGCTGATGCGATTTCTGATGCTGAGCACTGACTGCAACTCCACGGCACTTTAACACAGCCCCGGCTCACCATGATGAGTAAACCCTACAGTAACAGGAATTAAGGCCTAACATTTCAAAATGCTTACAGATACCTATCCAAGCAGCAGTATTGCAGGACCTCTGCAGATACAACTTTAAAAATGAAAATAAATCTAAAATGTTTTCATTTTTGGTTGTACTCTCCAGGCATACAACACCAAGCTGCAGAGGGGCTGCAGGGCCAGTGTCTGCAGATAAACAGGTGAAGCACAGCACCCATTCTTGCCTCTTACACCCTGCTTTCCTATCGATCCTGGAACATCTGGCAGATATATATGAGGTGCTGTTTACAAGACGTACGTCTGCCAAACGATCTCAGAGCGTGGCCAGACCCGTGCCTTGCAGGACACACGGCCAAGTCCCTCCATTGATTTTGGTCCAAGTCACTGGGAAGCACAAACCCATGCAGAAGCAGACCATGGCAGACACTGTTACAGTGGGACAGACTGGGGATTTGCAGAATTTACACTCATTTTGCCCCCCAAAAGCACCAGTGAGATTTCCTAGTCTCCTATTCGAGCTGCCTGGCTACTGAGGGTACAGCTTTCAAAAAATCCCAAAAACCAAAACCCAAAGTTTCCCGCTGCATCTGGTCCTGCCCTTCCTCTTGCTTTTTATTTTATTTTATTCTGTTCTGAAGAGATGAAAGCTGACCACTTCCACGCTCCCTGCTTTCAGTGAGACCACCGTCCCCACGTCACCCCACAGGTGAGCACATACTGCACAGGCAGCACCCCTGGTGCCGCTGCTCCCCAAGCACACAGGGGTGCAGAGCACCCTGTTCAGCACCAACCCACGTGCCCAGGAAACTCCAAGACAGCCATTACACAGTTTGGGATGGTTTTTAACTGGCTCGCTCATGGCTTGGTGGTGACTGTCCCCAACTTACAGGGGCTGGCAGGGGACAGACCTGCTGGCTGTCCTCAAGTCACCTTCTCTACTTTCATACTGGAGAGATGATATCCCAGCTGCGATCCCAGGACCTCACTGCCTTTCCCACCCACCCTGACATTTTTCTGAAGGACCCCCCAGATGGGACAGAGGATGGGAAAGGGGAAGGCTGGAGGGACGCAGCAGGTGCCCTCACCTGGCACTGCGTTCCAGCTGCGTTCCAGCTCCGATGGGCATCCTTGGGATCACAGCAAGGACGTCCCAGGGCACCAACAGTACAGGGCACTGCTAACAGACATCATACGGCACTTGGAAACCCCCACATCCCCCTGTGGGTACCCCTGGGCAGGAGTAAAGCCACAGAGGCTGCCCTCCAAGATGACTTTTCTCCCAAGTGACAGAACTCTGGGGAGGATTCATCATATTTTAACTTCCATGAGCTCCATCCCATTAGCTGATCCCCAGCACTGCTGATGTCTGGGCGCTTTATCTGGGGCTAGGGGGCAGCTGGCCAAGCTGAGACGGGATGTTAAGGACAACATGCCCTCGGGGCAAACATTTTTCACTAAAATAATGAAAAAAGCATTTAAAAACCCCCGCATTGCCGTGCCTTCAGCCAGCGGCGAGGCAATGCCAGCTCTGTCCTCAGCCACTTGCACGATGGGGAAAGCAGCTGGATTGCCAACCCAGGAGGATACCGGAGGGAGCTAAGGAAGGCAAGGCAGCGCTGCTCAGGCAGGACAGGCAGCAGGGCAGGCAACAGCCAGCACTGCCTGCAGCACTGGCTGGAACACCCAAACCGAGCAGGCAGGGCAGGAGCTGCAAAGCAGCCCCGTCCCTCGGACTCCCTCGCCGCAGAGTGCGGGACGAGGAAGGTTTGCTGCCCGTGCTGACCACTGCTCTCCCACCCGTCCCTGCAGGACGGATCAGAGGCCTGGCGTGCAGCCGCACTGCCACGCTGCCCGCAGCCTCCTGCCCGCGACCCCCAGAGCTTGGGTGTGCGCCTGGGATTCCTGCGGTGCAACTGGCTGAGGCAGCTTCCAGCACTTGGGCTTGTTTTCCTCAGGATTTCTAGCCCTAAAGAGCCTTTTATGGTGCAAAAGAGTGAAAGCTGGTCTTCTGACATTTTGCCCCCACGCAGCGGAAGGCTGGGTATGACGGGAGTTTAGCTCTGCAAGGAGCTCCCCCGAGTGCCAGAAGCAAACGAAACTCAAACATCCACATAAAACAGCTCAGGTATGTGGAGGTAGTGGGGCGTCTGCACAGCCTGGCTGCTGCGTCCTGCTAGTAAGTTCCTAGCAATAATCTTACATACAGCTAGGTCACATCTTCCTCCAAAAAAGGATTCCTGTAGCCTCTAAGACATTTCTCCGACAGCCTGCCTTCCGAGGAGAAATATATAGGCACCATCCAGAAAACTCCACCTCGTGGTTACAAGCCAGGGCAATGCTAACGATAGCACAGCCCTTTTATAAACCATAATAACTGATTTTCACAATCTGTCTGGAATTACTCTCTGTCCTGGGTGTGGAAACTGAGACAAGGTTCAAGCCCAAAGAGAAAGTTGGTGGCAAAGCTGGGATTTAACCTAAGGACCCTCTTGAGGCAAAATTATCTATATCTTTATCTATATCTCGTGACTGCAAAACTGAGCTGAAAGGAAGAGGAAGGAGAGCATGAGTCAGATTTTTGAAAGGCAGCGGGCAGAGACAGCGGCCCTGCCCAGAGCAACACGCATCAGGAATAAACGCTGATGGAAATGGTGAGTTATGGTTTACAGGACGGATAAGCCCGAATCCTCCCCCTTACAGCAGGTCGGGCTCAGCCGCAGGGCTGGGGGCACCGCGCTGCTGGGGAAAGCAGCGGCCTCTTCCCCGGCCCCAACAGCCGCGGTATCGCGGGGTCTGCGCGGGGAGGACTCCCTGGAGGAAACCGGCTTTAACATCTTATTTCCTCCAGCTCCAAGGTTTCCTTAATAGGAAATTATTCCCCAGCCGCGCCGGGGAGGGATGCAGTCCCCCGTCAGGGCAGCGGGCGCATTCCAGCCCCTGATGGAAAACACTGCAGAGCCGCTTTTGATCCAAAGTGTAAATAGTGTATAATAAAAAGAGGCTTGTGTAAACCGGCCAAGCTCTCGGGGAGCAGCTTTTGCAGCTCCAGCCTCCTTATTTACGAGCGCCCAGCACCGCAGCCACACGCTTTTCCCCGGCACGGCGAAGCCGGTGTCAGGCTGAGCCTGCCCTGCCAGGACGCTCGTGGGCCCCACGCCGCCCCAGCCCGTTATTTTTATCCTAGCTGGCCCTGCACGGCGTTTCACTTGCAATTCCATTGTTTTTTCTCCACCGGTCTCCGAGGCAACTGAGTTTAGCTAAAAAACCAATCATGCTCCCCGCAAAACTTTGGAGCAGAAACGGCCGCCGGGAGAGTAGAGCCAGGGTTTCTCATGGGGGAGGGATGGGGTTTGGGAACAGGCGCCCTCCCCTCTGCCGTTATTTCCCATCTCTGCTTGATAATGAAGGAACTTTGATTACTAAACGGTGCTAAAAAGGAGCAAGACAGGACAGCCCTGGAGTCCCAGCCACTGCCCAGCAGCTGAGCAAAGCCTGTGCAGGGCGAGGTTTCGATGTAGAGGCAAAGTGACACCTCGAGGTCTTTCATAACCACGTTTCCCTGAGGAAGAGGAGAGTAGCAAAGGCTCTGACCCTGCCTGGCAATCTCTGGTCGCTGCCAGCCTGGCTCCCAGACTGGCAGGAATGCTGTGGGAGGAGTGAGCTGCCGGCACAGCTCGGACACAGGCAGGGACGCGAGCAGAAGGCTTTCCCCTGCCCTTCCCAGGCAGATCCCAGAGCCCCTCTTACCTCCCTTCTCCATCCCAGGAGGGACAATGGAGCAATTAGCATCTTCCTTTCCTGCTGATTTCTAAGGTAGCTAATTCCAAGCGGAGCCCACCTGTCTGGTCCAACGTACCTGGTGGCGTGGGGACAACCAGTGCCCGCAGGTCTGTTGGCACAAGGGACACCGGTGCCATGAGAGGCTGCCATGTGCTCTCAGCAGCCCCTCGCACGCTCCTCTCTTGCACACCGCTGCGGCACACATCCCCAGGTACACTGCCACCCACTTGCTGCTGACTGCCACAGACCCCTTCCCAGCCCCGGGGTCTGGCCAGGACAAACTGGGGGGAGAAGAAGGGGTAAACCTGACTGAGCCTCCCCGGTTCCTGCTTTCCGGCATCCAAGAGCCTCGCGGGCTGTGGCTGTGTCCTGCAGGACCGGGCTCAGCCATCCTGCCCTGGCTCCGGCCACTGCCTCCCACGGCAGAAACACTCAAAAGCTGGTTGAGGGCAGCTGGTCCTGGGGGGAGATGGGGCTCCCTGAGGCAGCCCTCTCCTTAGTTTAGTACCCACCATAGGTCCTCCCTCCTGGTTCACAGCATCCCAGCACAGCAGTGCTTCTCTCAGAGAGCCCATTACACCGAGCTGTTAAAATTAAGCAGCAACTCTAATGCACATCCCATAAACTCCCCACAGGGCCAGACTGGGGTCTCCAGGGTTAAGCCACACTCTGTTGCAAACTCAGTTCATCCAGCACGTCGTGAGCCTGTTGGACCTACCATAGCCAAACCCCACTGTTTCTCATCCTGCCCCGTTAATGACACCCAGCGGGTCCGCGAGCCCGGCATGGCACCGGGGTAGTCCCCATCCCACCAGCTCGTGCTCCCCATCCTGCTGAGTGCCAGGGCTGGTGCCAGTCCCTGCTGTTCAGCAGCTATCCCCTGGAGCGGGGCTGCAGGGGGACAGGAGAAGGGTGAGATAGAGGGTGTGTGCTGAACACTCCTGAGCTGCACGAGGGCCCTCAGCCCCACTCTGCCAGCATTTAGTACAAAGAATTAAATAGAAATTGTGAGGAGCCACGTTTGACCCCACTGCTGGTGAGGAGACACACAGCACGGCTCCAAAGGGACACGTGTGATGGGGACTACCACCACGGGGACCTGCATATTGGAGACCCAAGCACCTACCTGGATGCCGCAATCTCTGACTTCTGCCGGGCGATGGCCGCAGCCCTCTGAGCCCCCTCCACGCTCCTGTCCACCTTCTGCCGGATCTTGGCGCTCTTGAGGGGTATCACGCGTTTCTTCATGCCCTTGATGAGGACGTTGTGACGGTACTTGCCCTCCTCCTTCTTGCCGTCAGGCAGTGTGGTGCAGCCGTAGCCGTGCCGGAGGTTGTCCAGCCACTCGCCCTCGTACTTCAGCCCGCTGGAGCGCTCGCTGACACCGAAGCCGGCGCGCTTGTCATTCTTCCACTCGCCCATGTAGGTCTCCGTGGTGGTGGCATCAATGTCAGACTCGAAGGGGGGGTACTCCTCACCCTCGGCACCCTCCCCCAGGCTGACAGTGGAGGTGGCATCGCTGGCAGCCGAGCTGATCCCACTCTCGCTCTTCAGGAAGCTGACGCGGCTCTTCTGGCTGGCCAGGGATGACTTGGACTCGGACTTCTTCAGCTTCCCCAGCAAGGAGCCCCTGCGGAAGAGCCCCCCCTTCTTGGGCTTGCCAGCCTCCACCTCCGCATAGAGGCTGAGGGCAAAGCCCCCGCGGGTGATGGTGGGCGAGAGGGGCAGGTTCTCAGGGTTGGCGGCAGGGGAGTCCTGCTGGGGCAGGGTGCCATTGCTGTGCTCGCTCCGCAGGGAGGAGAGGGAGGTGCGCAGCGGGGAGCGGACCACGGAGGCCATGCCGTAGGGCACGCTCTGCCGCACGCCGTAGCCATGCCGCATGCCGTTGGTGAACTGGCCCTGGTACGTGCCTGTGGGAGAGAAGAGGGACGGGGTGAAAAGGCAGCTCATTCTGGGTGAGCCAGCAAGTGAAGGCAGGCTGTGGGGCAGTGCTCCCCTAGAGCGGACATACCCACCTTCCTCGAAGAGAGGAGCCCCAATTCTGCTAGTGCTCACCCACATGCCACAGCAGCAGTCCCCAGGGAGCAGAGGACACAAGCCCGAGAGCTGGTGCTGACAGGTGACAGCTCACTGGGAACAGAGCTAGGGCACCAGGGAACACTGGTGCAAACCCAAAGCCACTTAACAGACGTGATTTGGATGTGCATCTGGATGAGGGAGTGGGAGGCAGCCCCTCAGTGCTGGAGTTTGGGCTGTGCGGAGGGTGGCAGCAGCCCCAGCAGACATGCAAGCTGCGGTGGCACAGCTCTCCTTGGCTCGGTGACAGTCCCTTTCAGCTCATTCTGCAGTTTGTCACTCACAGGCTGCCAGGACCGGCTCTAGATGCCCAAGATGGGTGCCTGGCCCTAGCCCAGGCTGCCCCTGTACCTGCAGCCACATCTTCTCGGCCCTGACATACAGCTTCTCTGTGGTCCCAGGATCAAGGCTAGTGCCACACTGCATGAAGCAAGGGATGGGCAAACAAGGGAGGAGGAGGAGAGGAGCGGAGCAGCTCTGTCTGGGGTTCCTCCAGCTCTGCCCCAAAAAACGCCACCCTACCACATTACATTCCTCCAGATGCAGCTCAAGAGGGAACATGGTGTCATATGAAGGGGGGACACAGACAGGATCGTGCTCACCACGGGAGAGCTGCACCATGGGTACAAGACCCCGCTAAGAGCCAGCAGGATGTTGGCAGGGACACCTTGAAGGGCTGGGAAAAGCACATTGCTCCTCTCCAGACACCTTCCAGGTCTGCACCTTTGCGGGCTCCAGAAGAGTGAACTGGAGACCACCACTGACTTTTCTCGCTAGGATTTCAAGAAATTAAATTAGTAACGTCAAAGCCCCCTGCAAGAAGAGCTCCTAGAAGGGCAGGAGGGCTGGTGGGGCAGCCTTTGCCTACAGCACACACACTCACGTGCCAGCGCAGCATCCCCACGAAGCATCCCCGCTGAACCCTGCAGGACAGGACAGGACCAGGACAGGATGGCATGAGCTGTTTTCCCATGCTGGTGCCCTCCCAGCCTGGCTCTCCTCACTCTGTAGATGCAGTTACCTCCGAAACCAGCAAACCACCCCAAACAAAAGGCAGCATTCAGCTCTGCTCCATGGGCGGTTGGCAGTATAGGACCTGGAGCAGGCCACCTCGCCCCAGCCCAGCACCCTGCAGTGCAGAAGCTGCTAGCAGCCCCCCATCCCTGGGGCATGGGCAGAGGGTGCTGGAGGAGCACAAACACCCTCAGCAAGGCCACCCCACTCTTTTACTCTCCCAGGCACTGCTTCATGCAAGTGAAGGGCCAGTCGTGCCGGAGACATTTTCATGGGCATCTGTCCTAAACGTGTTTTTCATTAAGCACTGACCTACTGGAAGGCACCAAGCACTCCCAGGGTCCTGAGGAGGCTCAGCAGGGCTGGGCTGAGACAGAAGGGACTGACCTGTCTTCAAGGCATTCATCTACCCCCTCAGACGCTGTTATTCAGACCAGGGATGACCCTGCTCCCCAGGGAGCAAATCCAGTTCCTTCTTTGGTGATTGTGGGAGTGCATATTTTACGGTCTCCCAAGCCACTTCTGCAGCATAATCTCTCCTCCCAAGCTTCAGGTTTCATTGAAATCCTCTTTGGACCCGCCTGTGGGGTGTTAATTTACAGCGCCGGCAGCCAGGAAAGACAAGAAGTGCCTGAGCGGGCAGCAGCTGCTGCCCCGGGGTGAGCTGCCCCCCACCAGCCCCTGCCCACCCCACAGGATTTCAGGCTCCCTGCAAACATTTGGTCTCCCCTAATAAAAAAGTAAGGGTTCAGGTAGTGCGGAGCATCCGCAGGCTGTGGCCAGGCACGGGGAGTAGTCTGCCAGAGCAAGGGGCCATTGCCCAGCTTCTGGGCAGAATTTGAATCTCTGTTAGGAAAAATAAGGTTGGTGGCCTGGGTTAGGAGCCTGGGCATAAGCAGGGAGCCAAGGACCATCACTGGAGATGCCCAGGTATCTGGGTGTGTTCCCCACCATGCTCCCAAATCCCTCTCTGTAAAATGTTGATGAGTCTTCCTAGCACAAAATAAAGTTATGGAGAGCCCCACGGTGCCCCCACATCCCTGCTCACCAAGAGCCGGTGAAGTTGGTGCTTCATGCCTGCCTGCCCAGCCAGTGAGCAGGGCTGACACACGATCGGGGTGACATTGGAGACCTCCTCCTAGGACGGGACAGCTTCACGCACAGCAGGCTGCGGCTGATAGTGACACCGTGTTAACCCCTGGAAGAGGAACTCTGGAAAAGTCTCGTGGGTTTAGGGGAGTCACCTGCTCCTTGGGAGCTGCTCAGAGCAGCCACTGCCCTCCAGCAAGTCCCTGGCCCCCTCTGTCCCCTCAAGCAGTACTGGGGCCACCTGGATGGGAAACGCCACGTGGCACAGCGGGTCTTTAGGGAGCAGAGATTGGGGTGCCACTTCTTGGGGAAGGTGCTACTCTCCACACGAGGTTTCACACCAGCTCTTCAGGCTGGCCTTGGCTGCCAGATTTCAGCCCGTATGGCACGAGCAACGTCATCACTCTGGCGCATGGCATGGCCAAACCTGCAAACCCTGTCTGGCGTAACGGAGGGAACCAACACACCGTGCTGACCAACCAGCGCGGGGGCGAGCGGTCACTGCCGCGTCCCTGTCGTGCTGCGAATCAGTGCCCAGCTGAGGCTTCGCGCCAAGGCGGAGCCATAAACCACATCTGGAGCAGAGCCAGAGGCTGCTGAGAGCAGCCGGAGGCGCCGGCAGCCGTGCGTCGGGGCACGCAAGGTTTGAGTGGAGCTGAGCCCCGGTTCCCCAGCACACACCAGTGCAGCCAGTTCAAGAGAGAATGGGGCTGCGCAAGCCCCCCCTGCATCACGTGCGGCTGCTCAGCAGGGCGGCACATCCCTGAGCCACCACTACCCCTGAATATCAAAGCAGTCTGGGCAAGGAGGGACAGGCAGGAAGCAAAGCTGCCAGCCAGGCAGCCGTGCGCTCACACACGTCTGAGGTTCTGTAAAAAATAATTTAAAAAAAGCAGTGGATGTGGGGGGGGGAAAAATCAACTCTATTCGGGATGAAAATGGGACAGAGTCCCACGTCCCTCCCTCCCCAGCCCTCCCTGATTCACCAGGGCAGTGGGACAGAACCACCTAACCCCACCAGGGTGGCATTAGGAAGGGACAGGACCCCAATAATCCTTTATCACCTACATATTTTCACGTTGGAATGATGAAATATGCTATTTCCTCTGCAACCCCCGGGTTCATCACCCTGCTCTTTCCCAAGTGAAGTAGGGAGGTGGCCCTGTCTGGGTATCTTCAAAGGATGGGAAGGATGAAATTGTGAGATCAGTGACAACTGTATCCCCATAGCCTTCGCCTCTAATGACACCAGCTCCCCACAGATGGGTGGCAGCACCCTCTCTTTAGCCCTGCCAGCAGCTGGCAGCAGGATGGGATGATGCATGAGGACATCAAAGGCGAAAGCTTCAGCTCCTGGTGCACACCCAGCTGGGCTGTCAGCAGCATCACATCTCCCCTTCCCAGCCCGCCTCTAAGCTCTAGTATAATTAGCGATGAATGTAAATAATACAACCAACCAGGTAAATAATGCAAACAACTCAAATCGTATCACTGCCCTGTGATCCTCTGCTGTTACCCAGATACTGTGATGACAGACGCGTTAGAAGAACTCGGTGTAAAAGGCCAGGGATGTTAAATCAATGCACAGCACCACGTGTGAGACAGCCCAGCGAAAACCTAGTGCTTCTTTTTGGTGCCAACAGTATTATCTGATGGTTTCTGTTGGAAAAGAAAGGCAGGAAAAACCCCAGACCCACAAACCAGGGAGGGAAAAAAAAATTCACAGCATTAATTCACAGGCCAAATTCAACCATGCAGGAGCTTTGTTACAGAGAGCAGACACAACCAGCACTGTCTCAGCTTGCCCAGAGCCTGTTCCTGCTTCCCCTGCCCCTGCAGCTCCCCCTGCCCCAGCCCAGGCCCCTTCCCACCACGCTTTCCCTGCCCCAGGCACCCAAAAAGCTGTTGCTGATCCACATCATCCCATCTCACTTCTCCTGCTAAATCACACTTCTGCATTTCTTTTCACCTGTCTTGTGGTCTCAGAGTCACCGAACAGTCTAATGGTTCACGCAGTTAATCAACACCACTGGTTTCTCTTAGAGCCCCAGAGACCAAATCGCGGTGTCAAAAATAAGTTGGTTTTAGGCGGCTTCAATTGCAGGTGAGTTCTGCTCCCCCCATATGGATATATATGTATATATAACAAAGTTATTCGTACAGCACAGCCTAGTTTTGAGCCCGGATCCTGCATACATAGTACAGCTCTGCATTAGCAGATTTTTTTTCTGCAGTGACATTTGACTGGGTCAAGCACTAAGAGTCAAAAACATAAAAGTATCCAAAAAAATGAAGCCTTCCTTACAGCGGAGACAAAACTTACAGGAGGAGGCCAAATAACTGTTTACTCAGAGCTTAGGCTGCAAAGTGCTGATTTCCTTCACGCTGCGCCTTCCTCAACCCCAACCACCATCGGCTTTGCTCGCGCATCCTGCCCCTGTAAAGGGCCGCACACACACATGTCTATTCAGTTTCGATCCCCAAGGAAATATCACAGCGTCACTGGCTCTGCCTGGCCACACCGGGAGCTCTGGACCCCTTGGCTGATTTCAATCAGCACTACAGAACCCAAGCGCTTTGAGCCGTCCATCTCCCACTCTCCCACAGTTTGCAGAAAGATGGGCACTTGGTAGCAGGGAGACAAAGCAAACAACCCACACAGTGCCTGGGCTAAACCGTGCCACGAGTGCACTTCTTATTAGACATCACAAACCTGTACACGATTTCCAAAAGCTTCACTGCAGATTTGGGCTTTATCGAGCCACCAACTTCAGGCAGCCATGAGATAAAACAAACTCAGAGCGTTCTCTGTGATTTGTAAGTGTATTTTAAAGTGTAAAGCTTTTATGTGCATATATTTATGTATATATATAAAGTTAATTTAAAGTCTATCTTAAAACATTAGAATCAGCTACATCCCCTGACATCTGCAGGCAGCCCAGCCATAACCTAAAGCTTCTAACGACCTGGCAAGAGCTGCACGTTCCCAGAGCCCTCTTCCTCGCGTGGCTGGCTTCCAGGGGGCTTGGGAATCACGTCCCCTACTCGAGGGACGGCAAATTTCCAAACCCTCTCCAGATGTTTATCTTGGCAACTTCAAAAGCAAATATTGGCAGGTGTAATTATCAGCCTGGCCACATCTGGATCTTACAGATGGTCACTGGGTACAGGTGAGGAGACAAAACAGGAATGGATCCTGAAAGTAGGGTCATTCCACCCCGTTCCACACACGTGATGCTGGCTGGCAATGCCCACCTTGGCTTCGGATGCAGCTTTCTACACGTTTCCGTGCCATCAGACAAGCTCACGTGCTGAATGAGCGGCTCAGACCAGCCAGGCCGTGATGGCCCAACGCAAGGAGCCGCAGGTGGGCACCATGGCACAGCCCTCGTGAGCCAGGTCTGGCCAGGTCTCAGGGGGCTCAATGCAGCCTGCCCTGGGTGGCGTTGGCAGGGCACATCTTCACGGATCAGGGATAAACTGCCCAGCTCGGGCGGCACCAAGGGTCATGAGATGGCATGTTCTTGGGTGCAGGACAACACCCCAGGGAGCACTATGCTGACTGAAGCAGTATCTCACATACCTTTACAGGAAAAAACCTTGACTCATCTTTCCACCTCTTCTGTCCCCAGTTTTCAGTCCATAACCTAACCAAACTCAAACTCCATCAAGTTGAGGAGTTGGATGCCTCAAAACTTGAGGCATCACATTTTGCCTCTCAGAATTTTCCTCTACAACATGAACTCAAAATCCAGTCGCTCTGCACCCTCAGAAGATGGTGCATTTTAGGAAGCAGTGAGGAAGCAGCCGTGCAAAGGCACAGGAGACCATAACATCTCCAGAACAAAAATCCCACCGGTGGCCACTGCTGACAGTTTTCGGATTACTGTTACCCCTCAGAGCACACCTTACACGTAACCTACACCTCCTAGGGCCACACGTGAGGTTTCTGCAGCGCACAAACACACGCGTATGCGTTAGCCTGAACTCTTGCTGCCGCCGTGCAAGCTGCACAGCTCAGCGTTTAACTGTTCCACGGCCACGGGGCAGAGGCGGGGGGAGAAAATTTAAGGAGCTGGAGGGACGCGTCAGTTTGTGTCTGTACCTAAAACCTCCAAGGGCACAAAGAGAATGAGTCAGCTTCAAGACTATATTCCCAGGCTTAAAGCTAGCCACATACCTAGGCAACTCATTGAGAAATCACGTAAAATCACAGCCCTGACAGGCTTGAATTAGTCCATTTTTCTAATCCCTGTAAATCTGATGCTCTTCATTCTGAAGATTTATACTGTTATTTTACAAACTAACTCCATTGCATGTCCTCGATAAATATAGATGCAATGCTGATCTGTATTTTGAAGGGTATTTCTTTCAAATCACCCTCTCTATTTAGCTATCCTAAATATGGCAGCCTGGAACATTACAGTACTGAAGAGCTACAGAATTACTTGCACCGAGATTCCTGCAATGTTTCGAACCCCAAGAACACAATTAGACCGAGCATTTACAGAGCAGAACAAGTATCTGACTACGCAGTGCATTTGTGTACTAGCGGGGGTTGAGAGCTTCCAAGCAATCACAGGGATTTATTTTAGGGAAAGACATGTGACTACGTATTCTAACCAGCTTAGATGAACCCAACCAAAACGGTTCAGCAAAGCAGATGTCCAGGCAGCCTGTCAGAGACACACAAGCAGTGGTTAATGCATAGGTGCAGCGCGCTATGACGCCGTGGGCGGCTTATATGCGACGTGAAAACATTCACAGCTCGCTGGCTGGCGAGCGAGGGCACGGCTGGCTCGCTGCGGTCAAGCACCAGCGAGGGGTTTCTGGTTCAGTTCGGCGATGAACTGCAATAACCAGTCCCTGGGGAACCAGGAGTCACAGACTACATAGATCAAGTTGGTTGGTGTTAACTATTGATACGGACACTCGAGAGCAGCTCCCGAGGGAGGGGCAGCGGGGGCAATGCTTCTGCGGCTCCTCCCTCGTGTCCGCAGACGGCGAGCCGCACACGCTGCGCCCGACAGCAGGGATGAGGACACACACACGCGTTTACGAGGCGGTTGCGCCCCAAGCCCTATTCCTTGACCGAAGCACCCCAACGGCTTACTGTAGACCACTGTACCTGTCTGGATCTCGCGGCTGGGGACGGGATCAGGGGACCCCTTCAGTGGGGACAACGCAGCCTCTGCCATTGCTGGCTGGGTATCGTGGTTCATCACCCTCCCAGCCCCGCTGGAGTCACCCTTACCTCCGTCAGCGTACGTCTCGGTGCCATAGCCATCCTGCAGGCCGTTATTCCAGGTACCTTCGTACTTGGCTCCGCTGCTCATGCTCTGCCTCGCGCCGTACCGTCCCTTAAAGCCATGGGTCCACTCGCCTCTATAAACCCACCGTCCTTTGGTCTCGATTCCTAAGCCGTGCCTCTTGCCTTGGGACCAGTAGCCTTCGTAGGTGTTGCCACTGGGCCACGTGTATATGCCCACCACTTCGAAGCCGTAGTTCCAGGAGCCTGAGTACTCGCCCTGGCCCTTGGGGCCGGTGCAGATGCCGTGCCCGTGGGCTTTGCCCCCTTCCCAGCCCCCGCAATAGGCGCCTCCATCATCGAAATCAAACCTGCCGCCGCTCATAGTCCCCCCGGTGCCCCGTCAGCCGGGCAGCTCTCCCAGGGGCAGAGCTCCGGGGAGCGGGGGCAGCTGCCGCATCCCCGAAGGAGCCGGGCTGGGCGCCGGGA
>VWZZ01006928.1:931701-941897 GCA_013399095.1 Psophia crepitans
CGTCTCGGAGCGGGCAGAGCTGGAGCAGGCTCGCAGCCCCCACCTCCGGCAGCTCAACTCCCCTCCCTGCCCGCTGCTTTTAAAGCGACCTTCCAGAGCTGCTTTGGGGGAGCAGAAAGGATCCACAAATAGTCCTCTCCCCCTTCTCCCCCACGACAACAAACTCACCAGAATCCCCCTCCGTTTAACAGCTGACAGCATCATTCAGTCTGTGTTTGGAGAAGAGAGACCCTGCCTTTGGGACAGGCGCAGACACGAGTAGTGACTGCCCACCTTGCTTGTAACAATCCAGGTCTTCAAATCCAGATGGCAGAGAGGACCAGCAACGAACCACCAGGTAACAGGTTAATCCAAGCCCTCCCTTCTTCCAGCCACATCCATCACATCTAAAGACGTTGTCACAACAGGACCACGAGGAGATGACTTCCCCTCACTGACCACCAGCTCCTGAGAAGCTGCACGAGCTGTGGGGTGAGACCATACTCTGCCCTGTGAGATGAGCTCCTGAGACCCACGCCGAGCCTGGGGGAAACCTGCCACAGACAGCAGTGTTTCAGACTCACGTAACTCAATTTACAACTTGGACAACTTCCCCCATCAGCATTTCTACAAAGAAGAGGTCTAGAAAAAAACCACACAGTATATAACTGCAAGAAAAGCTAAGCATGCATACAGAGCACAAATTCCCTGCAGGCGCAGGTGAGAAGGACCAACTGCCCACTATAAAGCAATTAGAAACGGCTTTGCGCTTTATTCAGCCGCAGGCAGGAGCAGGCACTTCAGTGAGGGACTCGGACACGACTGCGAAGTGCTGCTTGGCAGCATCAGCCCTCTAAAGGGTCAGATCTTGAAACTGGCCCAAGACGGACTTTTTTTTTTTAAAGCTAAACTGTTAGACTACTCAGTTGGGCTTTCAAGGTTCTCTTTGCATAATTAAGGGCTGGAAATTCACATTTTCTCAAAGTAAAACCAGAGGTTTTTGTTTTGTGGTTTCTGGGTAGACCAAAGCATCGTAGAACGCTCTGCAGTAACAGAAGGGCACGCGTTAAGGCAGCAGCTGCAGCTACCCATGCTCTTCTGTTTCAGTGTTCCAGCACTTACCAGCCCAAAGATGTGACGGCCCTAAGAGGATGCCAAGTTCAGGAGCACGTATTTATTTACTCAGCAACGTCTCCTAATTACGTAGCACAGTTGTGAAGTGATACTACACCGCTTCAACGTTAATAACTTATGCAGATGTTGGTACTTACAGAGCCCTTGCTGACCACTAACACAACCTTCAGAAAGCACTAAGGCACCTCCCAGAGCTGGTGCGATTTCTTCCCTTTGGCAGAAAAAGTCAAACATTCTCCGCTGAAGGCTGGAGGCTCAGAGCAGCTCCCTGCAACCCACCGAGCCCACACCCAGCCGGGGGGTGACCTCTAGTGGCCCAGCACTGCTCACCTCCCTTCCCAGTCTGCACCAGTTCGCATCTTTCTACTCTATTTTTCTCTTTTTCAAGTTTCCTCCTGGATTTCAATCCGCTTTCTGTAACGCAGCGCTGCGCACCTGACGTCACAATCCTAAACCCTGCAGGTACAGGTCTGTGGTGACTGACCAAAGAAACGGTAAGAAGTAGCGGGGTCTTGAAAGGCATTATCAGCCCCACAAGGGTGCCGTGCCTGCAAGCACGTGGGAACAGTAAAAAAAATAGTTATTTGAGAAGTATGGTCATTTTACACTTTGCAGCCCATTATTGCAGACAACAGTTACCAAACAAGTGCCTTGAATTCAGAACTGAGGTGGCAGAAGTTCAGGTATTTAAGAGCAGGGAACTGGAAGGGAGATGTGGGAGCCAAGTATGCTCTGCAAAGGGTACCTGACCCTTCAGAACTGGCAAACCAGGTAAATTTGCAAGGCCACTTAGTTCCAAGATAGTAGATACTGCCACAGAAATGACAAAAAACCCCTCAAGAGTAACAGCAAACACTTTCACAGGGAAATGCTTGTTTCCATTTCTTCTCCAGACCTTACAGGTCAGAAAAGTGAGGGCACTCCAAATATTAAAGAGAAACTTAACTCATCTCTCCCTCAACAAATCGTATTATTTGATGGGATGCTCCTTTGCTATACATGTGTTTATAAAAGACAGACTGTGCTGATGCACATGAAGCATGGCAAGCTGGTGGTTTCTGAAGAAGTAAATTTCAGAGAGAACGCAAAGCTGGACAAGGTATCTAAAGTGATAGTAGTTTAGTAAGAAGGCTGGAGGTGAGGATAAAGAAAACCCAGTGCTCAAGATTTCCCTGCTGTGCAGCTGACAACTACTCACTCAAGTCTATGGGTCTTAATATTGAAGGGTTACACTCGGTGTTACAGAGCAGGATGAACAAAGCTAAAACACCCCAAAAACCCCAGAGTACACAAATTAAGACTACTGAAGCAAGCAAATGCTGTTTCAGTCTTCATAAAAAACCATACTCAGAGTCCACCATCTCATCATTCTTTTGGTTAACTGCAGAAGCAATCCCCCTGAAGAACGCAGGGCACTTCTCCTGCTGCAGACAAGTCTCTAAGGCCTGTTGGACATTCCAGAAAAAGTTACACTTACTTTACATTTTCCACTAATCAACACTAATTAGATCAGAACAACCTGCTGAAACAATCTCACTTTGATGGTCCAAGTTTCTTTTCTCACCAGGCAGCCTAGCAAGCAAAAGTTATGTTAATCTAATAGCATCTGACTACATTATCACGGATAGGGCAGGATCAGAAATAAAGCCTCAAAGGCTAAAGGCACAAAGAAGTAACAATGCCTCCACGCAAGAAAAGATGACTGTGTCTCCTGAATTCTGCTAGCATGGTGATCGTACCACAGGGAGCACAGGAGATGGTCACACTCCTTTATGAAATAAAATCAGAGGCACAAGCGTCCAAAACCGTGCTACCAACCTAAGGTCAAAGCGACTACAAAGAACCTGAATGACACCAGGTTTCTCACAATAAAAGCTCTAGTCACCAAGCAATCTAGAGACTCGTCTCCAACAAACCAAAACAAGACAATTTTGAAAATAAAGTAGGATTTCCCAAGCATTAGCTCTCCAGTATAGGCAGGTTCGCTCTAAACGCATTCACTGTGTTTACTTCATTATCTATTCCAAGCTTAAATTATAATGTTTAAGCTAAACTGTCTGTCCAGCTTAAATAATGAACTTTAGCTAAGATGCAAAGAAGTGTTTTTATTGCAAGCACAGCAAGCAAGGAGTGGGTTGCGTCTCATACGAGTGTGACTGAGGGCAGATTTAAACCACCCACCCCTCTGGTTTTAGTGCTTATTGCTGTCAGGTGTACATCATTTCTGCCATGTGAGACATTTTCTTGGGAATATACAAGTAATATTCCATGTATCCCGACAGATCTTCAATAGTCACATCATCCACATAGGCCCTGGCTTGCTCAGAGCAAGAGCGTGGAGAACTTGAGGGAGTTCTTGATGACAAAGACTGGGAGTGATCCTCAGAAACTGTTCTTGTATCAGGTGCCAGCGGGAGGGTGTTCTGCAAGCCAGAGAATTTGTACACTTCCATATCTTGCCATCGTTTACACTGACAGGCTTTCTCTGCGCACGCACACGGCTTGTTCGTGTTCAGCCTGGACATAGATTGAAAGTCACAGAGCTCCCCGGTCTTCAGGCTTGCTTTGGATACTAGAGAAACAGTGGATGGTGAGTTCTCCTGGCCGTTCGCTGACACTGACCGCGTAGTGGAACCTTCCAAAGACTCATCAGCTCCCTTCTGGCCAGCGTCAAGAGCAACACTGCATCGTTCATGCGCACAAGCTTCCTTTGGGACTGGCATCCCAAACCCACCGCTGTCGTCCTGGGCAGCAATCTGGCTCTTGTGCACGAGCTGGTTGCACGTGGAATGAGATTTTGTGCTGCAATGGATAAACTTTGGAGGATGGAGAATTGGAGACTTGGAACGCCTGCGACGCTGGGTTCTCACAGCTCCTCTTGGAGGCTTCTTCATAGACCTAGAAGATACAAAAGGGAGTGAAGATTCACTTATTGCTGGATTACAAATAACACTGGGCAAAATCCCTACTGCATTTATATCGCATGCAAGAGCTTTAGGCTCAGAGTATTTGCTCAGGGTATTCTGCTATCATGGAACTTGACTTTGTTCTAGTCAAGCAGCTGTATAAAAGAAACGTGAGAAATTAAATCCAAAGCACATGTTTTTAAGGTTAGAAAATGAGTAAAGCATGTGAGATGTGACAAAATAACCTCAAAGAGAAGGACAAATCACAAGAAGGCAGTACAAAGCTAATGAATCAAGGGCAAAGGGTGGTTTTGTTTCAGCAGATGAGCAAAGTTCTGCGTAGACACTCCAGAAATCCATTATCTTAATCTAGTTCCCAAGGCACAGCGACAGCTTTGGCAGTGTCAAATGACTGAAAGAGATGCATTCGCGACTGTCCGATTCAGAAACAGCAGTTCAAATTTGTATTAAGAAACACCTATAATGCTCAGCAACCTAAAGCTGAACAGCATTCCCTTTCACTTCATGTAATCGTAAATAAGAATAGTAGTCATGTATGAACAGAAAAAGGTGGAGTATTTAAAATAGTCCTTTATTAAAAGAAAATTTGGGTCCCTTGTTTAGGGGTGTAGTTACTGGAATCCTTGAATCAAATTCCCTTTGAAGGCAGCATCATCTGAAGTTGCCTGATAACCCCAAGCTTCTCTTACCCATGCCAGGTTTCCTTGGAAGTACACACATTCTTAGCTTTAGTTTCCTCTGCCACCGTTCTAACTAGCGCTCTTGGATTTGTCCCTTCACTCACAGAGAGAGAAGCAGTAGATCTGTGAAAGATAAAATGAAAAGTTAACTAGGCTGGTTAGCTTTATCAAGATGGAAAAATTTATGAATCTTATTTCCCAGAAAAGATTGCTCCAAATCCTTTACAATACAGCTTAAAAGACCTGCCCAGAAAGAAGACCCAAATCAGAAAGGTAGTGTTTACCCATTCCTGCCTCAGCAGTCTGTGTAACAGACACGATGCCATTCAGCAATGAGGCTGCCAATCCGAACTCCACATGTCAACGACAGAGCACACACAATGGCTGAATTTCAGTTTCCCAGGAGAGGGGAGGGGAAAAACACCATCACTGAAGAGACACGTCTCTTTTTCCAGAGACAAATAAGCCATTCTTTCCTAAAAATAAATGTTCTTTGGACATAAATAGACTTTGTTTAACTGAAGAACACTTAAGCCTCTGTCTAAAAGACATAAGCTAAAACTCTTCATACTATTGCAAGTTCAATTATTTGAGCAAGAGTTGTGACAGATCTTTAACTTCTATTCAAGGCAGGGACCTTAGAAGATTTACTAATTTTTCTGATGCTATAAATTCATCCCAAACTCCCATTTTAATGGAGCTGTAATAATCCCAACAACAATTTCTCCAAGTTGTGATTTCACATACTGCACTGGAATTCACAAGGAAATTATTTTCCAAATCCTGTACTAAATTAGTTTGTAAGCAGGGCGAATTCCCTGAAAAGTGAAAACAAGTCCCCACACACTGATCTGGGACAGGGTTAACTGATTTAAGAGTGTCCAAACTGTTAGTCCAACGTCTGCTGTTCTCCATTTAAAGGATAATGATCACAGAGCAGAAAATTGAAGGCCAACAGTAAAAACTCCAAAGTAATTAGATGTGCCTGACTGCAGGGTGGGATTAGAGATACTGAATAAATGAGGGGCATTTACGTGGTGCTTAATTTCTCATGGGTTTAATTACTTAAATGAAAGATAACTTCAGAAGCCCACCTACTGACCATCTAAGCTCTGTAGTAATTCTAGTTACCACCGTGATATTTACACGCTGCCTTACCTACACCTTCATTTCAGTTACCAGCATAATTGTATCACGGACAGTAGCTTACTGAAACACCGTACTGTACAAGCAATACGTGTCAGTACACATTTGTCAGGAGAAAAACAACATTATACAGAACCCTCTTTTTTTTCCCCAGATAAAAATTACGACCATCACCAACAGAAGGCACATGCTGCTTGTGTTCTGCTACCTGGGACAGGGAGGGGAAGTGCCACACATCAGATTTCCCACAGATCAAGACAACACAAAAAGCATTCTTTCCCATCTAGTGATTTTGGTTATAAATAGAAAATTTGTAAGTGACAGCATTGAAAATAGTTCATGTGGGAATCATGCACTGAATCTAACGCTCTCCTTTACTGACATGGAAAGAACGTTTCTCTCCTGGGAAAAGATGGGAGTTTATTCTCATGACAGGCCTCCAGAGCCATGACAATATGACAACTTCAACAGCGGAGTTCTAGTGCCACGGACATAACCTCTGGCACCCAGATTCATGCCAAAATTCATTTCAAGCACACTGTCAAATGCTGACTATGGTTAGGTTTCTTCCTAGCCTGTTGGGAGCTAACAGCAATAAAACAAATTACAACTCTTTGAGAAGTGCAGTCTACAGCAAGTGAATTTATTTCAGTTTGCTTAAACGAGAATGAAAGCTTCCAGTGCCTAACTTTTGGCAATTCCCTCATTCCTACAAATTTAACAGCAAGGGTGTTCCCTTCGAGTCCATTTGTAATACATTAACTCTGTACCTCCGCCTGGTGTTACTTACCCCGTCGTATCAACTCTTAGCTTTTTGAATGCTGTCTGCAGGCTTTCCTCTTCTCCATCCTTAGCTTCCGTTTTCATTATTGGGATGGCCAGAAGGTGACAGAGTTACCATGTACTTCTACAAGCAGAAAAAAAGAGACACATGAAAATAAGGACCAATGCTTTGTTAAAAACATTAGTTGCCCAGCAGCATAATACGTGAAAATAAACTGAAAATAGCACACTGAGAGCAGAAAGCTGAGGTCATTCTAGTAGAACATTTTTGAAAGTTGATTCAGAACAAGCTTTACAATACCCAAGAATGGAACAAACAGTCTCTTGTACAACTGCCCAGGTGAATTCGCAATTTAAAGTAAAGTTTGGTGTCAGTAGTGTCTTGCACATCCATTACGGTCTAGACAGACTCTTCTATTTGTCCTACAGAGTTACTGGGATAATTCCAGAAGAGGTGAAAGGCGAGAAGGAACACCACCATTAGAAACAGTCGACTTTCCACAACTGCTATTTCCAGCTTTGGGACTTGATGTAACATATATACTTAAAAAATCCAAACCCGACAGATTTTTCTTAAAACAAGAGAAAGTTTTAACCTAAACAAACTTTTTTTTTGATCTTATGTCTAGATCCCAGCAAGAGTTACACAATTCCATCAGCACGTGGTATTTTGATTGCAATTGTCTTTAAAATTTTCTGGTATCAGCTCTCAAATAAGTACGAATGCAAATAAGAGTACAAACTGCAAACAGTAAGCCTTGTTTTAAATAATAAAAGGAATTCACAAAAATTGGCTGATGTTTTGGTTGGTTGTTTTTTTTTTTAGATCTACCCTGGCCATCATTTTATCTAGCTATAAAGGAATCTCAAATCTTTCTAAGTGTGATGCTCTTCAGTGCCTTACAGTTCTGCAACCACGTGCACTCCCTGCACCAGCCATACTTCTGCTAAAACATACTCGATAAAGACTCGCTTCCTTAGCATGGGCTTGGCTTTTGCTGAGCAGAAACCACTGACAGCAGCAAGTCTCAGTTCTATACCTGACTACCTCAAGCTCAGGATTTGTTTAAGCTTAAATAAAGCAGGCTAACCAGCTAGGTAATGTTTTTGACTTAACTGCTTCTGGAAAAACAGGGCCATTTAGTGTGGGCACCACTACTGCGAGAGCCTCTTTGGTCACACTGCATGGGTTGTGATGAGATCATCTTCTCAGTCTTTTTTAAATGACATGGTTGCCATACTTGACAATGTTCTACGAGGAGACTGGTTTGGCAGACGAGGTGAGAGCAGTGGATATTTTCTATGTGGACTTCAGTTAAGGCATTGACACCGTCTCCCACAAGACCCTCACAGAGAAGGTGATGAGCGTAGGCGTCAGTGAGGTGGAAAAGTGGCTGAACAGCTGGGCACAGAGGGTGGTGATCAGGGGCACAAAGTCTAGTTGGAGGTCAGGAACTAGCGGTGTACCCCAAGGGTCAATAATGTGTCTAGTCCTGGTTAACACATTCATTAATGACCTGGATGATGTGCCAGAGTGCTACTTCAGCAAGTTCGCCGATGACAACAAACTGGGATAAGCGGCCGATAACACCAGAGGGTTGTGCTGCCATCCAGAGGGACCTCCACAGGGTGGGGAAAGGGGCTGACAGGAACCTCATGAATTTCAGCAAGTGCAAAGCCCTGCCCCTGGGGAGGGACCAGCCCCTGTGCCAACACAGCTTTGCAGAAAAGGCCCCAGGTGCTCTGGTAGCCACCGGGACGGACAGGAGCCACCAGTGCGCCCTTGTGGCAAAGGGACTAACAGGGTCCTGGGCTGCAGGTGGAGGGAGCTGAGCCCTCCCTCTCTCAGCGCTGAGGAGGCCACAGCAGGAGCGCTGGGCTCCCCACTACAACAGAGACACTGCCATGCTGGAGAGAATCCAGTGAAGGGCAGCTAAGGTGATGAAGGGACATGAGCACCCCTCCTATAAGGAAAGGCTGAGAGGGGTGGGACTGTTCAGCCTAGAGAAGGCTCAGGGGGATCCCACCGACGTATATAAATACCCAAAGGGTGGGCACAAAGAGGACAGAGCCAGGCTCTCCTCAGCGGTGCCCGGTGACAGGAACAGAGGCCATGGGCACACACTGAAATGCAGGAGGTGCTGCCTGAGCACAAGGAAACACTTTGCTGTGAGGGTGACCGAGCACCAGCCCAGGGAGTTTCCCTCCCTGGAGATACACAAAAGCACATGGTCCTGGGTAACCAGCTCGGAGCGGCCCTCCTCAAGCAGGGACCTCCAGGGATCCCTGCCAACCTCAACCATTCTGTGATTCGGTATCTTCTCAAAGCTCTCAGAATTCGTTACGAAGATAACTACCCAAACCAGGCAAATTACTACAGCTCCTGTAACGAGAACGCACTTACACAGAGCACTAACTCTACCTAACGCAATAATGCCTACGTTAGGACTACTTTTACCAGCTAAGCACCAGCTTTTTTTGTCACACGGAGAAGAAAAAATCATGGTGAAGAGAGAGGAGTAATGAGAACCTCTGCAGCCTAGTCACCCATGCAGGTACAGAGTGGCAACTTCTGTTCCCTCACAGCCCCATTCCAGCCGGAGGTGGCAGCTCTCCCTGCTGCTGGTTCAGCTGCTGGCTCTGCTGTGACATCACCTGGACGCCCGGTATTGCAGGCAGCTATTATGACACATGCAGAAGGGTGACGTACCACAACAACTTCAAGGCACACGTTGTCCAGTGAGTCAGGCAGCAAGTAAACACGAGAGGATGAAGCTAAAGCAGACTGACAATATGATGCTCACCGGCGCATACTGGTATTTCAGATACTCTCTCAGTTAAACCCAACTGTTCCAACAAACCGTGGTCCCTACTTCAGAAAGGTTATTTTTCCTTGACTCAAACACAAGATTCTTTAGAATTAAAGATACAGTGTACAACCTTTTTTTTTTTAAAAAAAATACCATCCCCCTGTATTATATAACCCTAGCCAGAAAATGACAATAAAACATTTTTAAATCACTGTATGTTATTCATAACCCATCACCAGTCCTAAGACCAGACGTTTTAACACGCTTCCCTTCATCGCCGACACAGTCGGCCTCAGAACGACGCGGAATTTATTCAGGGAAAAGCCCACTTGCCCTGTGACAACCAAGGGCAGGCTGAAGCCTCGCAGACCCACCAGCCGGCCGGCACGGGCAGCACGGACAAACTAACGGCTGTCAGACCCAACCGGAGTCCAGCGCTGGGCCAAAAACCGCACGGAAACTTCTGCTCCGCACCTCCCCCGGGAAGGCGCACCGGCACCCGGCCCGCCCCAGCCCAGCAGCGCAGGGCTCCGGGCCCGGCCCGGCCTTTCGCGCCCCACCACCCTCCCCAGCCCCGGCGCAGCCGACTGTTGCCCCGTAACCCTGAGCGGGGCCCGGCGGACGCCCCGGTCCCGCAGCTCCGGGCGAGCCCTGGCACAGGCGCTCGGTACCGGCCCTCAGCGGAAGCGGGGGGAAGGCCCAGTCGGCGGCGGGGGTGACTCAGCACAACCCCCGCG
>VWZZ01006928.1:942573-977939 GCA_013399095.1 Psophia crepitans
CTGGCCGCGCGTACGGCCGCCCGTACCGCGTTACTGTGGCCACAGGCTGCGACCGCCCTGCGCAGCGCGGGGTTTGGAGTTTCGCTTTGGCAGAGCCCCTCCTGTGTTCAGAGCTCCGCATCCAGCCCCGGGTTCTGTGTTTCAGTTCTCTCTGTATGGCACAGCTGGTTGCACGCTGAGAGCCCATCCATGGACTTGGAAGCTAAAGATGAAGAGGAAGAGAGCCTGCAGACAGCCTTCAAAAAGCTGAGAGTGGATGCCGCAGGGTAAGCGAGCCGCAGAAAGGACTGTGTAATTTGTCGGTTTCTTGTTACGCATTTGTATTTGTTTTCTATAAACAAGTCTCACAGCTTGGTGAAAGGTTCCTCACTCTCCAAGGAAACCGCACCGCTTCACGTGAAGTGCAGTCACTATAACTTGCAGTGAGCCTTTGCTCGCTGGAAGTACTCACTCAGTACTTTATTGCTAACTAATTTTGACACAGCATCCAACTGAAATTACACAGTGACCGTGTGAAAGCGTGAAACGACTCGCCCAAAGCGGTGAGCCCACTCGTAACTGTTGTGGGAGCCGAAGTCACCTTGTGCGATACGGAACTTGTTTGTCCGTTCGTGTCAGTGCCGGCGCCGTCAGCCGTGTCATCAGCCTTTACTGCGGCGCGTGAAGGTTTGTCTGGAAAGCGTCTGAAGGACAGCACCATCGCTTCGTGGTGCGCTGGAGAGCCCAGTCTCACTGGGAAATCCTCAGGCTAAATAGGAACACCGATCATTTCCGATTTCGGGGGATTTTGGAGAGTAAAATGTCTGCAGACGTTCTTTTACTAAAAACTTGGTAACACACCGGGTACGCTGACAATATGTACTATAAGCATCTTCCTTAAAAGTAATAATTAATAAAATTACACAATCTAACACTTTATGAGGTAATTCACGTGAAGTCTTTTGGGAGTTCACAGACACAAGAAAAAGCTCTGTACTGATAACTAACATTACCTTGTGAACTCATCTCCATAGCCATCAATACTGCAAACCCATGACTTCTTCTGCATGTTAAAAATATATTTTCCTTTGCTACTTGTTTCTGCTACTTCAGGAGAAGTAACTCTTCTGCTAAATGTGGAAAAAAATAGCTGTTCTCTAACAAGGAACTGTGCTTATTAAGCGTACTGCTTTTGATATGTTACCAGTGACAGAGTGTGGAATTCTGTTTGATTCCTGGTGATTCTTAGGCCTAAAAAGATCTTGTTTTGAACAGCTCAAGTCTTGTGACTAATCCCTTAGGATCACCTTTGGGCAGAGTACTTGGGCTGCTCTGCTAGAATTTCAGCCTCATTTCTTAGAATTTCCGATCCCGGTTCCAAATCACACCTACAGCCATCGTGAATACAGATTCGCGGGCTGAAGCATTTATGTTTGTTGTCTGGACATCCAAGGCCAGATGGGTTTTTTTATTTCATGTTTATCTGGGAAACTTAATGAAAAATGAGAATGAAATTAATAATCTGTCCTCGTCTGTTGTACCTCATCTGCTTCTCCACTGACTCCTCCACAGCCTGCTGCTGTGGGTTCCTGATTTTGCATTTTAGATGAGTAGGAGTCTATCTTTAACAACTATTGTCTGACAAGAACATTTGGAACCTGAGTTTACATTCCTTAACATGTCATTTTGGTATGAATAGGGCATGACATCGGCCTCCAGGCATTTTGGCCTCCTTTCATTTTGTCTCACCTATCTTTAGACACTTGACTGAGGTCAGCCTAGTAAGAGCGATTAGATAAATCTGTTTCTAACCACTGACTGTAGAGGAAGTTGAAGCTGCAAACTTAAATGTCTTGGCTAGGCATCTGAAGCGAGGAGGCTGAATCTAGACCTGTGAAGCAGCACGTTCGGGCGCTGCTGTAACGTGGCGTTTCCTTCTTTACCCAGATGTATTGCGGCTCTGTCTGCGGGCGACGGGGTGATACTCAGAACACCGACACGAGCAGCTGTGGATGGAGCCAAGCAGCAGACTGTCTGCGCAAAGGAAGCGTGGCATGGGTAAAGCATACCGTTCGCTGCACCCTGCGTGTGTTTCTGGTTTGAGACATTTAATACTTGCGTCCTGCTTCCAGTGAAAAGTTGTTAATTAGTTGCTTCAATGAATGTGTCCTCTCTTTTCTATTATAAAACTATACCATAACTGTGTGTTATCATGTTTTTTAAGGGGCTTTCATCAAAGACTGTAATATTGTCCCTTCTCTTAAAGAGGGTTCCTAAAACTTTATTTTCCACCGATTTCCCCAGAAGTCCTTTTCTTAGTCTTACACCCTTGTAACCCCTCTCCCCTCTTTCTCTGGTTACTTTATTTCTGTGTTGGAGTACCTGGATGCTCAGTGCAGTTCTGCCAGCAGCTCCAGCTGATATCCAGGTTCTGCACTACATTTCGGTTTGGGATGGAGAAGTATCGTTTGCTTAACGTAAAAGGTTTGGGAGGGAAGTACCTTCAAATAAGGCCTGCTTGTGTGCGTCTTTCCTTTGGGGGAGCCCCAGTTTCTTCAGACTCCTCCACTGTTCCTGTCAGAGATTGTAAGTGACCAGTCACCTGCTTTTTCTAAGCAAAAAAGAAAATAAATATTCTTCTAAATTTTTTTTAGCTGCATCTTAGAGCTTTTTGAGCTATGGTGTAGATTCTGGAGTTACCTACTTGCTCACCTGTTACTACCCTGCAGGTGTGTGAGAAAGCCTTCCCGAGGATCCGCGCGAGTTCCGCGTCGCAGACGCTCCAAGTCTCCTGTCCTGCATCCTCCCAAGTTTACGTATTGCAACATGAAAGCCAACAACCAGCTGAAACACAAAACCCAGTCAGACACGTCAAAGAGTAACATCAGTTCAGACGGTTTTGTTCCAGCAGAGCACGGTACGAAGGACGGGCACGATTCTCGCTTCGAGGCCAGTGATGACAGAACTGAACCTTTGGAAGCTTTCACCACCGAAGAGCCTTTGGAAAAGTCAAGAGAGAATTGCCCTGCTCTCTCCTCATCCTTTGAAACTAGCTTGCATTCTAGCCAAACCTCGGATTTCCAGTCCTTATACATGCTTAGCAACGGCAAGCAGTGCCCTTGTACGGACAAGAAATGCCAGTGCAGGCAGTGGCGCACCATGGAAGTGTACTCCTTCTCCGGCTTACGGAGCGTCCTGTCAGAGTGCGAAAAGGCCGTCCTAGGAGTCCGTGCCCAGTCTCTTCAAAGCAGGTCCCCTTGTGGGACAGCCTCATCAGGTTCTCCTAGATCTTGTTCTGAGCAAGCTCGAGCCTATGTGGATGACGTGACTATTGAAGACCTGTCGGGATACATGGAATACTACTTGTATATTCCCAAGAAAATGTCTCACATGGCAGAAATGATGTACACCTGACGGAAAGCGATGGAGAATCCTGAATCAGAGTTTGTGATAATGGTTGGGTTAAATGCCTTGTCAGTGCCATGTTTTCACTGTTGTGTGTTTGATCAAACGTTTCTTTGCCTCATACAGTTTAGTTTTCTAATAAAATGAAAAATGGAATATAGCTTCCGACCTTAGTTCTGAAAAGAATGCACTAAAGTGTCTGAATCCTTTAACAAAAGCACCGTAGATCAAATGAGCTCCCTTTGTTTTTTGGTTTGTGCTGTGGATATTCAGGCTCTGTATGCTGTTTTCACCATGTTTTGGGAGGAAGAAAAAAAGAAAAGCACCTTTTAGGCTTTGTTCTGAAATTTTGCAGTGTTTGGAAGGTTCATTCTTAATGTGTCCCGGTTCTTAGAGAAGCGTTTCGCAGCTGCAGCTCTATCCTCCTCATCCTGCTCGAGAGAGAAGAATGAGAAGGCATTCTCATTGTGGATAGGGTGGAGCTCCTTTCCTTGAACACTATCTGGCGCCTTTTTAGCTGGATCAAACTGCGACTGTTTCGTCCTCACGAATTTGTCGGGAGGTCCAGAATGCGCGGGGTGTGTGCTTGGACCCTTTCATAGTCTAACTAGCTCACTCTTAAGCAGTTCTATTTTTCTGCAGATAAGTGAAGTTCTTAGAAGTAAAATATATTTTGTTATTTGTGCTTTACAGATGGAATAATTTAGGGGCGAGTGAAGCAGGCTTGGGTTTTTTGGCCATGCTGTCTCAGAGAGTGTGGAGCCCTCCATACAGATTGTTTCTGACTACCTTTGATACACAAAGCAGTGTGGAAGTGAGGTAAACAGGAAACGTGTATCATACAGGCTTTGTGGTGTAGAGCTATACCATTTCTTCTGGTTGAAAATAGTGAAATAAAAAATCTGTTGCTGAGACTTGCGTTAATAAATGTTTGTCAAAACCCAGCAAATTAAAGCCTGAATAATTTGAGTTCTCTCCCCTCACAACCTCTTCTTTTTTTTTTTTTTTAAAAAAAACAACATTAAAGTCTGCTTTCAGTGTCAGCTGTCCACACATGCTAACCAACTGTGAGTAAAATACCGTGATTTTTACTTACACACTTAAAAATCTAGTAGTCAGCAAGCCAAGGAGTCACAAGCAGTTGTATAAAAATAGGTTATAGCAGATGTAGACAGTTGGCCTTGTATTCTGTGCTAGGGAGGACTCACACATTGTAAGTGATAATCACTCTCTACAGATTTTAATCGTCCCTAAAATTTACACTTCGAATCCAGGAAGTTCTAGTTTAAATAAAATAAATCCAAATAAGATAAGAATACAACTTTACGCTTGAGTGTCACACAGCTACTTAGCAGGTGATACTGGCTTGTAATCTCTAAATTTTCTCAGTACTTTACTGTCCCCTTCCAGCATTATCCTTCGTGCCCACACAGAGTTTTGGTTGTGCTTTCTTCATTGTTTCCTTTCTCCCTTCACTAAATCTAGTATAATATGTACTTTGCTTTTAAACATAAATATTTAGTACTATTTCTCTTTGCTGCTGCTGTTTTTCAAAGGCTGTTTCTGCTTCAGCAGAGGGTGGCAGCTCATGTTCCTGTTCAGGTTTTCTGTGCTCTTTAAAAGAGGAATATCAGGTCTAGCAATACCTTCAAAGGATTTGAGAGTCCTTAACGACTACCCTGCGTCTCACGAGCATTGACCTGGAGTCTGCGTGTGAAGCTGGGGCACAGATCTTTAACCATATCTTCCAGTCCCTAAAAGGCATACAGGAAAGCTGGAGAGGGGCTGGTTCCAGGGCAGGGAGGGACAGGACAAGGGGCAATGGGTTTAAACTAAAAGAGGGGCGATTTAGGTTTGATATTAGGAAGAAATTGTTCCCCGTGAGGGTGCTGAGGCCCTGGCACAGGGTGCCCCGAGAAGCTGTGGCTGCCCCTGGCTCCCTGGCAGTGTCCAAGGCCAGGTTGGATGGGGCTTTGGGCACCCTGGGCTGGGGGGGGGTGTCCCTGCCCATGGCAGGAGGGCTGGAACTAGATGGGCTTGGAGGTCCTTTCCAACCCTAACTGTTCTATGAAACGTTTGATCTTTAGAACTGGTCATGGTTGTCCCCACTCTGCTCTGCAGCAGGTGTCCTACGAGGCTCTCTGCCCCACCTCGAAGCACGGGTTTCTGATGTGGGACATCGATCTGCTTTTCTTTGATAAAGCGTGCACAAACCTCTGGAAGTGTCTAGACCTTCAGGCTGGTGTTGCATAAAACCAGCAGTGACCGACGGTGTTGGAAGGCCATGGGGTCCAGCTGTGGAGCAGGGCTGCTGCGGGACAACGATGGAAGTCAAAGTAGCCCAAGGTACGCCCTGATGTTCAGGGCTGAGAGGGAGTTCAAATCGTCCCAAGAGAGGATGGGGGAAGAGCGAGAGCAGGTTCTCCAGGCACATTTCCATAACATTCTGTGTGAGACAGAGGTGGCTAGTGGTGAGGGGGGAGAAGCAGCAGTAACTCAGTGCTTTTGTATCCTGCCTGAAGGGCCATTTGTGCTAGTGTCTAAGCACATTCAGTGCTGCCCGTGGCAGAGGAAGGGCAGATGTTTGGGGTCTTGACTGCAACTATCAGGCTTGTAATGAACGTTCCAGAACATGGCTGCTGAGATTCGAATGGCTCAAACCATCTGATTATAGTGAAACGATGAGGTCTAAGAGAAGACCCAATCTGAAACTTATCTGTTTCCTTTAAAGCCTCCCCAGTTCAGCTCACCTGCTTCGCTCTGATCACACAGTGACTCCTGCTTGCTGCCTGCCTGAAGCCTCAAGCTTGGCTAGCGAACAGCATCTCCTCTGGGATGATTAGCTTGATTGATGAGCATCAGTGCGCAGCCTCAGAGGTGGCTGGGTACAAACAGCGCAGAGCATGGTCCTGCCAGCCTTGCTGCTCCCAGCCTGCTCCTGTACCTGCCCCAACAAGCCTGGGGAATTTTTTCTGTCCAGGGATGCTCTAGGATGTGCTCCCAGTCAATCTACAGAAGAATATGTCTAAAATATTCTGAGAAAGCACTGGTGGACTTGCAGTGCTCCCAGGACTTTCCTCAGATTGGATCCCAGCTCTCTACTTCCTACCTCAGCAGATTCAGATTGTTTGTTTTGTTTTTTTTCTCCCCGGTGATTCCCCCTCACCTCCTGCACTTCAGAAGTTACTTGTCTGTCTGGTTTCAGGACTAGCTCCACCAAAGCGGGATGCAGAAGGGCACCCTGGATCAATGAAATTTATTTCTCGCCTTACAGAAGCCAAACCAAGCCCCAGCTAAGCTTTACATTGGCAGACGCTGAATCAGGCCACTGGGGGAAGGGGAATTAAAAAAAAAATAAAATCAATTCTGATTCCACAACCCAATTTCCATCCCCTCCTCCTTAAACAGGGAAGGTGCTCCTGTGCCTGCAAAGTCCCATGACTCCGGCTGCCTGCTGTCTCCCCTCTGTAACGTTTCTTCTGAGACGAGCCACCCCAGATTGTGCATTTCTGAACCCCCAGCACCCACAATCCTGCCCTGATGCTCTGCTGCTGCCACCGGGTCTGGCCACACAGCATGCCACGGGGCAGCCCAGCATCCTCCCCTTTCACAGGCAGAGAGGCTGGGGACAAGCGCTGGGGATGATCTCAAGGTCACCCAAGGTCAGGGCACCCCTGAAGGGGGCTGGCACCAATCCTGCCCCTTAAGCCTCGCTTGCTTCAGCAAGCCAAGGCCCAGCTAAATAAAGAAGTGTCTCCAGAGGCACTGCGTGCCTGCAGGACCCACAGGGAGCAACTTGCCATTTTTTATTCCCAGCAGTGCAGCATGAATTCACCAGGAAATATGCCACTAGATGGGGCTTTCTGGACAGCGATCCGCAGGAGAGAACCGCTTATCCTTGGTCGAGCTGCTCCTTTCCTAAACCCAGAGGTGAAGGGAGCCCCAAAAGATGCTTCCTGGGCAGCGAGGGCCCTGCTGCGCAGGGCAGGCAGGAGAGGAGGCTGCAGAGCAGAGGACCGGACAGCGTGTGCAGCGGAGCCAGCGCTTTGTTCAAAGCCCAGTTGGCGGCAGCCGGAGCCACCGCCCTGACTTTGCAGCCCCAACGCAGAGGCCAAGCAAGAGCCTTTCCCGTCAGCGTCCCCGAGGCCAGCACGGGTTCTCCAGCAGCACTTGGGAAGTCCCGGGCTGGGGAGGGAGGATGGTTCTGGGGGCTGCTGCCTGCAGGGGAGAAGGCAGGAAGGAGGGAGGGCAGGGCACAGCGCTTCCCAGCCCCGCTTCTCTGCCAGGACCCTCCTGCGCACCCCCGGGAGCGGGGTATCACAGCACCAAGGGGTTCATTTTCACCTCCCAGCCCCTGGAAAACTGCTCCTTTCACTCTGCTCATAGGGCTGGAGACCATTTCGGCCCCACTCCTCCTCTGTGCTCTTCAAGGAAGCGTGCCTCAGTTTCCCCATTGAACCAGCTCTCCCAAACCCTCCCCTGCTTCCCTCCACACCTGAGGGAGGCTCACCAGCTCCAGCGTGGGTGGAGGCGAGGGCAGTACACGGAGGAGCTGCATTCACACCCAGAGCCCTCTTGTAGCCCTGGGATGTGAGCTGGCCCCCTCGCCTGCAGGGCCCTCCCCTCCATCCTCTCCAGAACCTGCCCCGACAACCCCCATAACTGGGCTGGTTTTACCCCCCCAGCACTGGCGGCTAGTCCCACGTGTGAGAAACTATCCCCAGGCTGCCAGATTGTTGGAGATGGAGCGTGACAAAGCCAAGTGTCATGAAACAGACCCAGATATCCAGGTTGCCGTGCCCAGAAAGGCGGCAGCTGCCTACACATGGTTTGCCTGCGAACCTCGGGGTGATGCTCACAGCACCCGGCGAGCAGCAGCTCCAGAAGCCCCAGTGCTCTCCAAGCAGAGGCGACCGGGCCAGTTTGCAATTGTGACACACGTTGCTAATTCTGGAAATGCCCCCCGACTGCACCTGCTTTGGGGGGTGTCATCTGGTTTGGTCAGGCACCCCAGGGCTCCAGTACACAGCAAGGGCTCCTGGGCTCCACCTTGGCCCAGGCTACATAATGCCCGTTAGGCAGCAATTAATCTATGCTCTCAAAAAAATATATTAAAAAATAAATCACTGAATACCTTTAAAAGGCCATTGCTGGTTCTTTCCATGAAGGTCGCAAAGCAGGCAAAGACACCTGCTAGGTATTTTCAAGCCAGTATCCACCAATGTAGCTGTTCACTAAATATCTGCCGTATCTAAACCTGCAAAAAAAAAAAAACCCAAAAAAACCAACAAACCTTAATCTCTGCTGCAAAAATATTCCCAAGGAGCCCCAGGGGCTGGAGCTGCCCCGATTGCCGAGCTGGCAGGCAGGCGGCAGGAGCCTCCGCTGCTGACTCGCCTATCGAAGTGATGCCCGCACGTTTCTGTGGGAGCCCCGCCACGAGCGGGGTCGGGCTGCGATTTCACCCACGCCGCTGTCACCATCTTCTCCTGTGACCCTCTGCGCCCACCACCCTGCGCTGCCCACCCCAGCCGGGGAGATGGAGCTGCCCCGGGAGTGATGCTGCTGGCAGGAGCCCATGTGATGCTGGGCTAGCGCCGCTCGCTCCCTCATCCCTCTCCCCGCTCGCTCACAGGCTGTCATGGCGACTCCCAATAATGTTACTCCCACCAACTGCAGCTGGTGGCCCATCTCAGCACTGGAGAACGACGCAGGGAAATCCACGGAGGGGGAGGAAAATCAGGACCCGACAGACCCCGCTCTCAAATCCCAGGACAGACTGGTTTTGTACCACTGGACTCAGTCCTTCAGCTCACAAAAGGTAAAATAAATTAAAATAATCGCTCAGACAGGTTCCCTGGGGAAGAATCACCTCCGGTCCCCAGGGCGTCCCCTTGCCTCGGGAGGGTGGATGCTCTCGCTGGGAGAGCAAGGGGCTCATCCCCAGGGCTGGCGAGGGCAGCAGCGTGTGGCCAGGCAGCTCTTTTGTACCTGCGGTTCTGCATTTTAACAGCCGCTGCCTGGGGAGGGGACGGGGGGGGCTCATCCAAACCCTGCTTTTGCTTCGGGATCGTGGCTTGCACCGGGAGCCGCCTTGGCTTTGTGCTCGCCCGCAGCCCCGCTCCGGCACGGCCAGGAGCGCAGACAAAGGCTGAGCTGGGCCCCGGGACCACCCTGCTGCCGGGAGAGGGGGAGGCAGCCCCCAGCAACAATTTACCCGTGGCATTGCAGCGGCACCCTGCAAATCCTATCCCGGGGTGCCTCCGCCCCGCGCAAGGCTCACGGGGCTGAACAGTGAGAAATCACGTTTTCCAGGCAATAGTAAATGCTCATTTTGCAGCACAGCATCTGTGTAGCAAATCCGGCCTTCTCCTCCCGGCCCCAACCCCCCCACGCCACCCGTGTGTTCCCCGTATGACATGGGGAACGGGCTACTCAGAGGGGCGGGGGGAGCACAAAGTTCCCTCGGCGCGAGGGCCCCCCGAGCCCGACAGGGAGGCCACGGGGAAGCCAAGGGCAGAGCCGCGCGCTCCTGCCCGCGGGCACAAAGCAAGGGGAGGGTGCCCAATGCAGCAGGGTGGCTGCACATGGCTGGCTTCGCCGCCACCGGGTGACGAACGGGCTTCTGACCCGCACGGGCGAGGGCTGCTCGCGACCGGCTCTCCCACCTCGAGCCCGGCTTGCTGCTGTTCTTTGTCTGGCTCGTTCGGCCGCCAGCAGCGGGGAGGCGGCCGCCAGGGCACTTCTTGTGTGGGGCGTCCTACAACCGGCCTCCCCTCTGCAGGGCTGGGGACACTGGGGACGGGGCAGGGCACACCGAGGGCCGCAGCGCCCGCCGGCACGGCTTCCAGCTTCGCGCCTGAGGGCACTTGCAAGGGAAGAGCGTTGGCTGGAAGCTGGATGAGCACAGGCCGGTGCGACGGCCGCGGCGGGGCGGGAAGCGGCAGGGGCTGCGCGGGGACCCACTGCAGAGGAGTTTGCTGGGAGCTGCCTGGGCGAAGCTTTTCCTGCTCTGCCCCGGGAGCTGCTTGGAAGCACTTGGGGGTGCTGAGGCTGTGGGAAGGATCCAAACCCCCCACCAGCACCTGGCCCTCCCTGCAAAGGGATTTTTGGAGTTTTACAGCCAGCATTGGGTCTTTATACACGGTGCCTCATGGCAGCCGTGTCAGCACTGCAGGGACAGGGGTGTCCAGGCATGTTTCATCACCCCCACCTGGGACCCCTCCTTGGGGTGCTGGCAGGGGCTCCCCTTGCCCACAAACCCTGGGTTACCCCAGGAGCTGATGCCCTCCTGCCTCACGGCTGCCTTCGACCTCACGTCTCGATAACAGAGCAGGGCACACAGGGGGTTTGGAGGGAGGTGTCCGGGGTGGCCGTGCCGGGGGTTTATCCATCAGCTGGGCAGAAAAGGCCGAGAGCAAGTGGCAGCTGAGGGACCCAGGCTTTTCCTTGTTTGACTTTAAAGGCAAAAATTAATTTGCCAGTCCTGTAAATAATTAATGACTAATTCCCCAGAAACTCTGAAGTACTCATAGAAATGCTTATATTTGTTAAGCTGTATTTTTAGCTGCTGCTAGCTGGAGGAAAACAAGCACTTGTCCCTCATTCAGCAGTTCTGTAAAATGTGGCTGTCTCACATCCCCCAAGGGTTTGGTTGGGGTTTTTTTGGCCTGTTTGACATACTTACTTCACAACAGTCAGGTTTTTATAACCCAGAAGCTTAAAATGCCATCCCTGAGCACCATCTCAAGCTCAGAGCAAAGCACCAGGACCTGCCCCAAGGGGCAGCCGTGGGGGTGATGCCCCACATGCAGCCCCACTCCTGCCCCCCTGGACTCAGCTTTCCCACCCACAAGATGGGTGGGCACCACCCCAGCAGTGCCACTCACTGGCCTGGGGCCAGAGGAGGGCAGTGACAGGAGACAACAGCAGGGCTGGCACAAGAGGCGTGAAGGCAGCAGGCAGTGACCCCAGGCCAGCAGCCATGCGGAACAGGAGGGACATTGTGCGGGCTGCAGGGGCTGCTTGAAACCCCCCACAGCACAGAGCCTTCTCCCCGATCAAAACGTGCCTGGCAAAGCCAGTGTCCGCACCCCGAGCGCGGGACATACCTGAGCAGGCATCCAGGCCCCCTTCAGCCAGGCAGTGACACCCACCGGGTGCAAAACACAGCATTGCTGCAGCCTCTGCCCCCTCCTCTTCCTCCTTGGTTAAATGCTGGGACCCACAGCAGCATCCCTGATGCCCCTCAGCTGGGGAGCTGCTGCCCACCCCAACCTGCTGCCAGGGGATGGGCTCTAAGCTCCTCCAGCCCCTCCGACTGTCACATGGGCCACTGGCGACCGGAGGGAGGATGATCCCACAAAGTCAGGATGGGTTTGGGTCTCCCCTCTTTGCTGGCAAGGGAAACCCGCGCTTGGCTGCCTGGATTTTGCAGCTGCCCCATGCCAGGAGCTGCGTGGCTTCTTGCAGGATGAGGTGTGTCCTGGCACATCGCTGTGCTTAAGCAACAGGGGAGGGTCGGGGAGGGGCAATGGGGTGGCGGTGGAGCTGTTGGGGTGCTTTGAGGTCCCTCAGGGCCAGCTCGGTGCATGGGACTGAGCCCTTTCTCCCTGGCCTCTTGCCCCAGGTGCGGCTGGTCATCGCGGAGAAGGGGCTGCCCTGCGAGGAGCGGGACGTCAGCATGCCGCTGATGGAGCACAAGGAGCCCTGGTTCATGCGCCTCAACCTGGGGGAGGAGGTGCCCGTCATCATCCACAGGGACAATATCATCAGTGATTACAACCAGATCATTGACTACATGGAGAAGAACTTCACAGGAGGTAAGGCGGGGGGCTGCATCTTGGGGAAAACTTGGGTCTAATCCAGATGCTGTTTGCCAAATCCACCCACTTTTTCATTTAAAGTTTCAGATTTACCCCAGGAGAGCAGCCAGCTACAAGCCCTCCACAAACTTTCACATTTTCCCATGAAAATGAAGGATTTCCAGCAGAAATCCCCACATGTCCCTTGGACATACTGCTGAGGGACTGGGGGGGTCATAGCTGGGCCCCCCCTTTTTCTGCCTTGGAGGCCACGCTCCCAAACCAGACCATTCCCCCGTCCCCATGGTGTGTGGTGGCATCCCACCAGAGCCACAGCTGGAGAATGGCCCACAGGAATGCTTCTGGGTTTGGCCACCTTCGTACTTTGGCCTTGGGTAATGGTACAAACCCCCAGTAACTCCCTGGAAGTTGCCCCACTGAGAGAAGGTGGGTTTGAGCTGGGTGCTGCTGCCCCTCTCCCCTTCCTCCATGAGCCCCGTGTCACCGGCCGCGGGCAGGGGACCCTGCCATCCCCGGTGCCGCTGTGCCTCAGAGAAAACTGCCTCCTTAAAGGCAAATAAAGCCAGCGGTGCTGGGCACCATGGGAGGATGATGTGACACAAACCCAGAGGAAGGGACAGCCAGGAGAGGGAAGCTCATACTCCCCCCGGAGCAGCCAGCGGCCGGCCGAGCCCAGCACACCGGGATGCTGAGACAGCACTGAAAGGCGGCTGTTTGCAGGGCCGCTGCGGCAAGCAGCCTCTCCCCAGCATCTCGCCTCCCTTCGCCCGCATTTCCCCAAACCTGCGGGCTGTCAGGCTGGGACGCTCCGCCGGGACGGCTTCAAAGCTGAGCAGGGTGCTCAGGCTGTGCCGTCACGATGCTCGCCCCAGCATCCATTCCCCTTGCAACAGAGACATCAAAAACATCTCAAAATAGCTCCCGAAGCAAGGGCATCTTGCCAGCTCAGCTGCTGTCCTCTCCCGGCCCCGCCGCGGCGGTGCTGCTCGGCAGAGGCACGATGCTCGCTCGCCACCAGCGCAGCGGGGACGGGATCGGTCAGGAGGAGCCCGTGCTTGGCGGCAGCTCCTGGGGAATGGCAGCCGCTTGCCTGCCCGGCAGCAGCTCCGGGGCCGAGGGACAGTGGGGATCATCGATCCGTGGGGCTGTGGTCCCCACGCTGTTTCGCCCAGTCTCTGCGAAGGGCAGGTGGTCCGGCATATGTGACAACAGGCTGTCCCCAGCGGGAGGGGGACACAGCGCTGCCCGTGCACTGGGAAACTCCTGTCATTGAGATTTTCTGGCCAGGTGCTGTTTCCTACCTTTTTGCCGAGAAACAGAGAGGGGAAGCTCCAGGGAAGAGGGCCCGGAGCATCGCTCCCTGCTGCACGCCCTGCCCCCAGCCATCGCCCGCTAATGCTTGCTGGCAAAAGCATGACCAGATACCACGGCGTTGGTCCGAGGGGGAGTCACCCACCTTGCAGAGATGTGCAGAGCTTGAAAATGCCTTTATAAGAAGGTGTTTTCATTGAGTTATGCTTTCCCCTGGGCTGGGAGCGTGCTTACACACCTACTGAGGGGCAGCTATCACTAATGTGATGAGCAATGGTTTTCTTTCACCAAAAAAAGCAGTGCATGGTGCCAATTAGCTGTCTTCGAGGGTGCCTCTTGCTAGGGCATGGCCCAGCACTGCCAAGAAACTACTGATGGGCTGGCTGGTGGCAATGCATCTCAGAGCCTGGGCGAGGGGTTCCTCCAAGAACTGCAGCCCCCAGCCCGTCCTTCTGAGCCCTCCCCCAGCCCACCTTTGCACGACCCATCACTATATGCACCAGCAGCCCATACGTAAAGGTCTGCTGTGGCATGCAAAGGCAGAGCTAGCACCATACCACTTAAAAACCTCCCTGGGACAAGCTGAAGGATGCGGACCAGCGGCCAGCACACCGCTATTTCATTGTGGTCGCTCCGTCTCGCAGCCAGACGGGGCAGTTGCTCTGGATGTGCTGGTTTCCAGCCTCAGCACCAGCCCGTCAGGACGAAGCACACAGTCTGTAGGTCAGTTATTATTATTTCATTCAGCCAGTTGCTTTTCTTGGATGGAAAATCCCCGCTTGGAGAGCTGGATTCCAGGCAGCGAGCAGTGTGCGGGCGGGGAGGAGCTACCAAAACCTCCTCTCGCTCCGGGGACAGTACTGCTGATGCTCATCGGTCAGAACAACTTTACGGAGCCTACCAGCAGAGACAGCCCCAAATCAGAGCTGCTGGGAGGTTTGCAATACAGGAGCTGCCAAAATTTGCCTGGCTCTTGTCCAGCTGCAGGTGCCGGGCCAGGGCAGGGCGAGCTGTGCATCTCAGCCGGGTGGGCATCACCAGGCTGCGCCCGCAGCCTTCCTCCTGCCACCGGCAGCGGGGCTGGGCAGAACGGTTGTTTCAGGCTTTTAATGAAGGAGCCGTGTTGGCCATGTCTGCTCAAGTCCTTCTGCCCATGCGCCTCAGCCCAAGACGCTGGTGTGCGGTGAGCCCTGCGCCGCAGACGGCATGTGGGCAACCGGCTTTACCGAGTCCTGGTGGTAAATTTACTCGCTACCTATTAACTGCTATCTGAAAATGCCATAAACATTTATGATCCCATAAAAAAAAAAAAGGACCTGATATTCTGTGGGGAAACAAGAGCAACATCTTGCTCCTTATGGTGTCATCTGTTGTGTATTTTGAGCTGAAAGTGTAATAAAAAGAGCAGGATACAAACTGCCATCCACAAAAGATGAATAAACCCAACAAGGCGAGGAGGTGCAGAGCCGGCAGGGCCGAGGGATGCTCCTGCGGCTGAGGCACTGGCCGACCACAGAGGAAGATGCTGGGCTCCTGCTTTGGTCATCAGCTCCCTGATTACCCATTTTGAACGAGATTTTCAAGGCAGCCCAAGAGAAGTAGCTGTCTCATTGCCACTGGTGTAAGGACTGTGTAACTGAGGCGTTCCCAGACTCACATCCCTGTTGTTTAGCTCTTTGCTGCAGAACAGGAAGATTTTTCTCCCCTTCTGAGAGATGCGAAACCGCAGTGTGCAAATTCAGGGGCTGCAGAGTTGAAGGGTTCGCTGTGCTGAGCTCCTGGGGACGCGAAGGCTGCGGGGCGACACGCGTACCTGTCCCCGTGGTGCTGCGGGTTGGCCGGTCTCTGGGCGCAGGCTGGACGTGCTCCCGGCCGGGACGGGCAGCGGGGAGGGGGCAGGGCTGAGCCTGGAGTACGTTTTTGAGTCCCCCCTTGAAGGTCGCTCAAGCCAGGACTGCACACTGGTGTCCCACACAGTTAACGAGCCACTAATGAGTGTCCCGCTGACGCCTTTCCCTTTGCCCCGGCAGAGAACGTCACCCAGCTGATCCCCGAGCCGGGCAGCCTGCTGCACTCGCGGGTGCTGCAGTACCGGGAGCTGCTGGACTCGCTCCCCATGGACGCCTACACGCACGGCTGCATCCTGCACCCTGAGCTCACCACCGACTCCATGATCCCAAAGTACGCGACCGCTGAGATCCGCAGTAAGTTGCCTCTCCAGCGGGGCTGCCCAGGGCGGGCACCAGCGGGATGGCCCCCCCAGCCCTTCCTTTAGGCTCGGTTTGGCTCCGCAGCCCCACCAGCCACCCTGCTCTTGCTTGTCTCCCCTTTCCACCAACACGGGCAGGGACAGAGCTGGGAAATGGCGAAGCGCAGCTCATTTGGGAGCTGCACGCACCCGGTAGAGGTTTCCTAACCCTGGGGGTGTCTGGGCTCCCACAGGCCATGCACGCTTCTCGCCCAGCTCCTCCTGGGGCGTGTGAATTTGCTCGCTCCTGCACGTCCCCTCTCCCTCCAACAGTTCCACGGGCAAAGGTGGGTGACTACAGCCAGCCTGAGCTGCAGAGAGCAGATGAACGGGCCTAAGGCTGCGTACCTGACCTTCAAGCGCTCATGAAACATTGACGGTGCTTAATATAACTCAGCAGCAAGGATTTCTTCTGGAGGGAGTCCCTCACCAAAAAAGTGACCTTGTTGGGAGGGCACCAGTGTGCACCGTGTCCCTCCCCTCCTTTAGGCTCTGGCCCCAAGCAGCGCCCGTAGCAAACGCTGTTCACCCAGCACTGTCCCATCAGCTGTCTGGGTCCCAGCCGGGCCCTCAAAATGGGATGCACTCACGCACAAAGAGAAATAGGCTGTTTTTGAGGTGCACCTCGTGGTCTGCCCTACCTCTGCTGGCACCCTGCACAGGCTGCTTTCCCCATGTCACCAAGTGTCACCTCCACCCCCAGAGCCCATCCACTCCCCAAAGGGTGCCGCTGTCATGGCTTCAGAGCCGCCTGCCTCGCATCACTGTCCCAGTGCTCTGCCAAGGTCCTTAAAAATATCTCACCATCCAAACCTCCTTCCTGGTGGCATTTTTCCCAAGCCATTGCAAAGGAGGGGCTGTGGGCAGGGAGTGGGATGCCCCAGTGCCAGTGGTGCCCTTCCTCCCGGCATGTCTCCTACACCCAGGTGATGGCTGGGCTGCCCCGTTGCAGTGGGTGCCGAGGCAAATCTGTGTAGTCACATCCCAAGAGAGGGTGAACTGAGGGCCAGGGTCTCCCAAGGGGAACAGGGAACAAACCCAGGGTGATATCCAGGCTTCCCTCTGAGTTACAGCCCCAGGAGAGCCAGCTGGGAATCTTAGGGAGCACAGCATCAAGGCTCATGACAGAAAACAGGGAGTTTCACCATTTTGTGGCAGCGTACAGCCCGCTGCTGCCTGCCGCCCCAGCCCGCCCCAGCACCCGCGCGTTGGCAAAGCCAAGCCCTCGTTGGAGGGAACAAGGAGGGAGAGACAGATGGTCCCTGCCAGGAAGAGACTGGCCCAGCTTCGGGTAATTTACGTTGTCCTTAAGGTGTTACTCTGCCTCTTGTATTCGCTTCTTCCATTTACTCTGCTCCTTTCCCTCCGTCAGCTCCCTTGCACAAAGCCCTTTGCATCCTCCCTGTGCAAGGAAGGGGGAGGGGGGGCATCTCTCCTGTGCTCGCAACATGCTCCATGCTACCGAATGGCATCCCCCGACACCGAGCTGGGGTGGGACAGCTCTATTTGGGAGGGGGCATCACCTCCCGTCCTGCTCCCTGCCATGCTGCTCTGCTTGCACAGCTACACGCAGGCAGCCGGCTCGGACATCCCAAAGGATCGACCTGCAGGAACGAGGCTATGGGGAAGCTCAGGGATGTTCCTAAAACAGTAACAGACAGAGAGAGATCTGCGGGCAGCTCTAGTATGAATCCAGCTGAGGAAATAAAGAGCTGAACACCCCCCATCCGGCAGCGTTGGGACGCAGCAAGGCCAGGGAGGGAGATCCACCATACCACCTGCCCTGCTGTGAGCAGATGGGAAGAAGCCACACGCCCTTGGGAGGGTGTGTGATGCCCTGTCCACTGCCCCGATGGCAAGCCATGAATTTGGCCCCTTTTAGCTCTCTGGGGTAGTTTTTTTAGTGCCACAACACTCTCTTGCATGCAGGACAAGGTGCTTTGCTATCAGTCACAAGGTCATCCCTACCCTTGCCAAACAAAGCTCCCGCAGCCCCTCTGTCTGTCTGTCTCTCCCCAGGACATCTAGCTAACGCCAGCACAGAGCTGATGAAGCTGGACCATGAAGAAGAGCCACAGCTATCAGAGCCATACCTCTCCAAGCAGAAGAAGCTCATGGTGAGTTGGTTAAAGCCACACACATCTCTGGTGTTGGGGAGACATGATCCACGGACCTGCCATGAGCAATGTGCAGGGACACGTGTCTGTCTGTCCATCCTCCATCCTAACCCTGCTCTCCACCCAGGCCAAGATCCTAGAGCATGACAACGTGAACTACTTGAAGAAGATCCTTGGTGAACTGGGAATGGTGTTAGACCAGATCGAGGCCGAGCTGGAGAAGAGGAAACTGGAGTACCAAGGTAGGCACTGGGCTGCCTTTATGGGGTGTTCTTCCACACGAGGCCAAGGTGCAACACCAGGAACAGCCAATGGCTTTGCACCTGATGAACATCCCCAACAAGGCAACCACCAGTGGAGCCAGGGCTTCCACTGGGCTCTCCTGGTTTTGGGTACACTGATGTCATTGCAACCGTGGTCTTACTAACCTTCAGCAAAACACCTGTGGAGCCCCTGCACCCCTTGTCACAGGGGACAGCGGGACTCCTGTCCTCACAGCTGCTCTGTGGGACCTCCAAAATCATTGCAGGCTTGTGGCAGGTCCCCTCTGCCCCAGCAAGGGGCTACCAGTGACTGATGCTCTGTCTGGTTCAGGAAGGATCATGCTGGCCCTGCGCTCTTGCACCACAAGGAGCACGGACTGACAAAAGCACAGGGCTGGGGACATGTCCTGCAGCAAAGTCCCCTACGGCCATGGAGCTGTGGCACATCCCAGCAGAGCATGGGCAGGGAAACCCAATGGGAACTTGAGGGGTACTGGGGGGGTGAGAGCCTTTACAGGACCTGCGTCAAACACCAGTGGGTGGGAGAGAGCGACACCAGCCACCCCCGACATTAAATACACGCTGCTTAGTGCCTGCTGAGAGCCACCCCGGTGCCCTGGCAGAGAGGGATGCCCAGGCACAGCTGGGCACTGCTTGTCCTTCTGTCACCCCGGCGTGATGCCGTCATCCTCCCGTCCCTGCTGCCGGCAGGGCTCGTAACCCCAGCCCTGGGACGGCTGGTAGCTGCCAGCGACACGGTGCCAGGTCCGGAGCTGAGCCCGGACGCAGTTAATCAGGGGATGGCCCCACAACTGTCCCTGCCCTCAGGGCTGGCCTCGGCCACGGGGAGCCGTGCGTCATGCTCCGAGCCACACCGAAGGGCCCTCGGAGGTGCCAAGGTTGGGCCCTGCCAGGCACCGGGCCAGGGCTTTGCCCAGAGCCCTGATGCATTCACAGTGGCACCCTGCATTGCCCTAATTGCCTTCAGCAAACACCCTCATTAACTGATCTGAGAGCTGGGACAGCTCAGCAGAATTCAGCCTAATGAGGTGCCCTCAGAGGAGGTCCCAGGCGCCTGGAGCAGAGGGGTGGCTGCTGCTGTCACCAGCACCCGGGCACGCCGCTGCCTTGAGTCCTCGCGTGCTGCTCCTGCCCTCTGCTCTGGGTACCCAAACCTACCCCGCCGTGCCCACAGCCAGGTCAGGATCTCGGCAGCGGGCACGAGCACCAGCCCTTTGGCAACTTCCCAGGAGCTGCAGTGCAGCAGCTCTCCTCCCACGCAGCCCAGGCTGCTGGCCCGACACGCAGCGATGCAGGCAGGGCAGGCAGGAGGAGGGTGGGAGATGCTGCAGGAGCAGAGGGTGACCCCCTGCCACAGGCACCCTGCTCGGCTGGGACAGGCTGATCCATGTGGGGCCGCTGCAGATGCCAAGGGGGTGAGCTGCCCGTGCCCATGCTTCTGCCCCGGGGCACCCCACAGCCGGGTGAGACCTCAGCAGTGGGTGCAAGCCCAGAGCCAGGAGGGGCAGAGCTGGATCACGGTTCCCTCCCAAAGTCACCATCCTCACACGTGCTTTCTCCTTTGCCCAGAGCAGTGCCCAGGAGCCAGGCAGACCCCTCAGCCCTGCTGCCCTTACCTCTGCGTTGGAGCATCCTGGGGGCCCCAGGACACCCACAATTCATTAGTCACTGAAAACATTTATTGAGTAATTAGGCACAGGCAATCTGTCCACTTGGGCTGTGTCTCTAGGAGGATCGGGCAGGCTGCCAAGTGGCTACAAATGAGGGCTGCTAATTACCAGTAATTCTCCTGGCCTGGCCCTGCAGGCAGCACCAGTGCCTGCACAGGGGCACAATAAAGGTGCTGCTCTCTCCCTCTGGGATAGAACAGCCACAGGACAGTGGAAGAGCCCCAAAATTTAGTGCAAAGCCAGGGGCTTAGGCTGGATCAGGCCAAGTTTTATGCCCCCTCTGCTGTTCTCCCTCACCTGCACCTCCCTTCATCTGCATTAGCTCCATCCCAGCCCTGCTCCTTGGCCTTGAAAGCGCATCAGGTGAGCATTTAACATTATCCTGGCCCAAGCCTGCTTCTTCCAACCTAACAAGAGCTTGGTTTACTCCTAGACATGTCTCTGGTGAGGTTATTTCCAGAGTCACCCCTTTTCAGGGGCCATCAGTGGTGCCTCTCCTCACACCCAGCTTTTGCACCAAGCTCTGCCTCCCCCAAAAACCTGGGTCTCAGCATGGACGTGCTGCCAGTTTTGGTGTCCCAGAGCTGGGTCCCTGCTGCAGGAGAGGACACAGAGGCAGGACCTCTCTGACAACACACGGGGACAACAGCCAGGCCGGGCCAGCAAATGTTTTTGATTCCTGAGGATTTCTTACATCCTTAAAATAGGACAAGTTAACATGACACTCCTGAAAGAGCTGCCAGTACAGCCAAGGACGTACACTGCCACTCTCCCCAAGCACTAACACAGCAGAAGGGATCACTGCACCGCACCTTCCTTCAAGGGCAGCCAAGGGCCCTTTCCCAGGGACCTCCTGGGCATGGGAGGATGCCATCTCCTTCTGCTCTTGACTTGGGAGAGAGGCAACAGAACCATTTTGCAGACAGCAATTTGTATCTTCATGTGAGCTATAAATGATCATCTCATATTCCCATCTTTGTGGCCCTACATATCCTCCCTCACGTAGCCTAGTAGGTGGGGCCTGAGCTCTTGGGATATTGGAGAGCTGAGAAAAAACACTCCAGGTCTAACACAAATGCTCCCGCCATGGTGGGTCTTTTCAGCAAGCATTTAGGTGCCCAGCCAAGGGTTTCTTCTTACCCTGCCTGCTCTGTCACTTCTCTCTCCAGGGCAGAAGTGTGAACTTTGGCTCTGTGGATGCGTCTTTACTTTGGCCGATGTCTTGTTAGGAGCTACCCTGCACCGCCTCAAGTTTCTGGGACTCTCTAAGAAATACTGGGAAGATGGCAGCAGACCTAACCTACAGTCCTTCTTCGACAGGATACAAAAACGCTTCGCCTTCAGGAAAGTTTTGGGAGATATACACACCACGCTCCTCTCCGCAGTGGTACCCAACGCCTTCAGGCTGGTCAAGCGGAAACCTCCCTCCTTCTTCGGAGCCTCCTTCCTGATGGGATCTCTGGGGGGAATGGGATATTTTGCTTATTGGTATTTAAAGAAAAAATACATCTAGTGCTGGCTGCTTGGTGTTTAGTTTGGTGTCTCTGTGCTGTGTGAAATTATGATGAAGCCTCAGTAACTGTAATGAAATTTGAAGCAAGGTAATGAATAATTATATTGTTTAATGTAACATTCCATAGTCTAGAAGTAGAAACGTATACTGCAAGGAAATAAGACAACAGCAACAACAAAAAAAATGTGTCAACTTGTAAATGCCTTTTTTAGGTTTAAGTATTCAACTTCAGCGAGAGGCGCAGGGGTTCACAGGCCCCACTGTACCCACCGGGAAGCGCCGCCGCCTCCGGCACCAGCCGGCTCCAGTGGGAGAGACGGGAACCCCGGGGAAGTTTCCCGACGCCCCAGTTAACTAACGGGACTCGGACACTGGGTCCTGTACGTTTGTGTTCACTGGCCACACTTTACACATCAGGTAGTGGGGACTTTCTTCTTCCAGAAGGTGTTTTGTTGTGCTCGGAGGCTCTCCTAGGAGCAGGGTGCAGTAGCTGGTCACAGTCAAGGTGGATTTGCATTCCTCAAATATCCATTTTTTAAATTATTTTCATTAAAAGGAATATTTTTTATTGAGCTGCTCTTAGAATGTATCCACTTTCTACGTCTGGTTTCGGTGGGCTTTTTTTTAAAGAATTTAATGTCTGTAACTGCCACACTTCTTTCCTGAGATAAATCATTTTGACTTCCATCCTGAATTTTGGCACACGAAGGAGATTATTGTTTTAAGCCTTTTGGCTCTGTCTCTTGAGTTTCCTTTCACGGATTTGCAAAGCATCTTTCACCGACTGAGCCTACCTGAACTCTGAAAAAGTACGATCATTGTCAGAACTTCTCAGCACTTTCCTGAAGGCACTTTGGCTTTCTCTTCCATCGGGGGCTCTTTTCTGTCATTTCCTCGCTGTGTGTTTTCTTAGAGACACTTTGCACAGAATCACGTTGATGACTTTCTTGTGCCTTTTGCATGTTGGAGAGAATAACGGGCCGCACTGCTACTCATGCTTTGAAAACCGAGATCCTCAATAAACCGTGTGGGAGGAGTAACGGCTTCACATTTCTGACTGTGTTCAACATCCTTCTAGTCTTATTTCAAAGCACGCCCATGGGCAAAGGGATGTGCAGGTGGTTTGTGCTTTTGCTCATATACTGAGCTGGTATAAAATTTGCATGGAAACAATACGTATTCCTCTTCCAAAGCACTCATTTGTGTAAGTGCTCAGCCTGCTAGGACCTCCTCTGGCACTCTGGAGATCCCTAGCGAGCCATCCTGCATCTCTAGGCTCGGGAATGTATGCCAAGCGTGGCTGAAGCAATATGAATTGCATTTGCCTCCGACTCAAAAATTATCTTTATGTATTTGAAAGCAGCAGGATTTCCCGGGAGCTTTGGTTCTTGATACAACCATGGAATTGCCAGTGTTTCGCGGGAATTACAAGGGACGAGCACACAGAGATTGGACAACGCTCAAATCTGTGCTGTGCTTGTCACATTTGTGTAGGCAGCTCTGGCATACTTCTGGAATACAATGACCCCTGTAGCTGCAAAGTTGCTGTGTTACCCCCCAGCGATTAGGGCAACACTTAAAACTGGTGTGAGAAACCCCAAATCCACCACCTGCACGTGCAGACCAGGCACCTGCAGCCGAGGCTGCCAAGCGAAACACTGCAGACACATGCTCCCCCAAACACAGGGACATATTTGCTTCGGGGTATCAATGACTTTGGAAGAAATAGTTATTTTGCTCCTTTTTGAAGAAGGAGGCAAGAGGGTCCCCTGAGGCCATCCCTTTTGCTGATTCTGAAAGATGTAAGAACATACATGACGGCCCATAGTTCATCTGCTCCATTCACTGATACTAACCCCCCAAAAAAATTATAAAGATACACCAACATGAAACTCATACCAGGATTCCGTTCTTTACCCTTGGCTGTTGTCCTACACACACATTCCCTGGTGATCGCCAAAAGCCGATGAAATGCACACACTGGGGGTAGGAAGGAACATTAATGGGGGTACAAGGCCAGGGAACCCAGTGAGAATGAGAGCAAATACTCGCTCAGTTCCCAGGACTTCAGACCGAGATGAGACATAAAAAAGCTGCTTTGCAAGACTGCTGCTGCTTACTCTGTTCCTTTTTTTTTTTTTTTAAACTAAAGGATAAATTCAAAACCACAAAGCGAATCAGAACTCTAAACAGTGGAAAAGAGAGGCAATTCTGTGGGAGCACACTGTTAAAACGCAACCATGATAAGGAAGCCAGACAAGCTAGAACAAGGCGTGGGTCAGCTTGGACCATCACGTGAGAGCTGTCAGTCACGTCGCTTCGTGGGCTGCTGGGAGGCCACAGATGCTGTAGTGATGAGTTTGGTACAGGTTCTCAGCTAGGACTATTCACTAATGAGCCTTTGTTTCGGACCAAATTAAAAAAAGAAGCAAAAATCAGCGAAGACAGCACCACTCCCTGCCGCTGAGCCTTGTTTCCCTGCTGTGGTGATGAAAAAATACCAGGACTTTGCTCCAGGGAAAAGCAATCTGCGAGAGTGATAAAAGACAGTTACTGTGCCAGGCAGAGGCTGGCTGGACGTTCCAGACCAGGCTGAAATGAACCGGGAGATGAATGTCACCACCCGATCGATCCAGATTAGCGAGTCACTATAAGCAGCCCTGCGGTGCTTACAGGCTGTCACCACAGAATGTTGCTTTCGCGCTCGCTGCTCTGAGCCTCATCAGACTTCTTCTGCCTAGTTCCATTTAAAAGGGGAGACCACCGCACTCCGTGGCCATGAGCCGGGTGCCGGCCCGATGCTTGCTGCCCAAGGTGCTTTCTGTACACAGGTATATGAAAACGATAGCAAAAATTTGTTTTCTGACTCCAAGACTTCATGCTTTGCTCTCAGCAAGGTGTGGGGTAGCAGCAGCACCCAAGGGGTAAGGCTGGAAGGTGGGGCACCTCAGAGACACTGTTTGGAGCAGTATCTGCTCTGGGACACCTTATGATTTGCTGCTGAGCAACTCCGTAGGAAACTGCCATCGCTGAAGCACTGGCTGGGCCACACTAGACAGAGGGAATGGCTTGTGCTGTATCTGGCACCAAATACTTCTGTGCACTTGATCTGACCCCAGTTAGGTCCTTCTCAGGCTTTACCTTGTGGGTATTTACTTACCCAAACAAATTTTTAGTCTTCAAAACCACTGGGGTTTAGAGAAAAATGTGCTTTTAGGCACCTCAGGACCCGTATCTGTGCTGAAATTATGAACCTGTAATTATCAGAGGGGAGAAAATCAGGGGCTGCTTCTCAAGTTCAAGCCCTTCCGAGCACCTCTGAGACAGAGCTGCCCGACACGGAGCGGGCTGCAGGTACCCAGCACGCCAGGAGCGGTCACTCCCTCCTCCCTGCCAACCCTGCCGGTTAATAGGCTCCCAGGGGTCAGATTTGTAGAACTACAGCTTCTGAAATCTTTTTACTCCTACGGCTTTTGCTCAAAAGACTCAATTATGAAAATTGAAACGGTACCTGTCAGTCGTGCAGCTGGCTGGCAGCCTTCTCCTTTGCAAGGGGTGGAGAAAACCTCTCCATGCAGAGGAAAGGATTTCAAACCCAAGCTTGCCAGAGGACAGGGAACATACCACAGAGCCCATCACAGGTTGCCAAAGAAACTGAGATCAAGGGCTGCCTAAGAATACCCAGTGACCATCTCATGGCCCTCTCAAAAATTAATTGTGAGTCTTGCTTTGTCTCTGAATTAAAAAAAAAACAACACCACCCTTACCACTGAACTGCATCTTCAGTACCCTGGCTAAGAAGGAAAGGGGACACTGCAAGAGCTGCTCCTTCAAGCAAGGGGAAACTTACTTTCTGCTGTGAAAGCAAATGAAGGACTCCCCACCTGAGAAGAGCGAACGGAAAATGTTAAAGCTTGTGAAAATATTTAACATCAGGTTGTATTCTGTGGCATTCACTGCTGCCATCAAGTTCAAAGCCAAGGAGCCAGACTGGATCCACAGTGCAGGCAACGACAGCAACTAAACCTCTCAGGTTCCTGAGAGATATATGGGATTAAAATAATATGGGATAATATGATAATAGTATTTTGAGAGGGCCAGGGATGAGACAAAATATGATAATATGGGATCAAAAACTAAAGAACCAAAGAACAATAAAGCAATGTACAACCTAAGAGCTAACTACTGTAACTCCACCACGGCAGTTATCCATGGCGCAGCAGAGGATAAAGGGTAATTTTACATCTGTTCACACCATCAGCAAAGCTGCTCTTAACTACACAAGTCTCTGGAAGAGCTTCAGCTGCCTTGGCAGGACAGAATCAAGCCCCAGGGCCACGCTCAGCAGGCTGCACCCAGACACAAGGTCAAACCCACAGGTACGAATGGGAATGAAAACATCTAAACATCTGCCTAAGTATTTTTTGAACAGGGACATATTTCATGTCCCTAAAGCACGGCCTCAGTGATAAATCAGAGCAGTTTCAGACCAAGGCGTTTCTAATAGTGAATCTAAGGTTTTAGGCAGTAGTGAACACACACTGGAACTTGCATTCTCAGATGAAAGTGCAAACAAATTTCCTATTTCTCCTCTCACGCTGATTTCCAAGTGTGCCCAAATGACATATTTTTACTATCATTGTCTCACTCTCCATTTTACATGTTGTTCTCTGAAGGATTTAACAGTCTGCTTTAAATGCCTCACAGTGGAAGGAAGAACGCTACATACGCCATAAATAATTTAGGTGGACAATTGCTTTGTCAGAACACAGATGTCTATCACTGCAGCTGCGGCGGAGGGAAGCAGAGGCTGCGGACTGCAGCAACCCGCGTGCTGCAGCCCAAGGCTCTACCTGCAGACAGCAGTTGCTGTTGCCAAAGCAGATTATTTCAGTGACTTTGATGCTGAAGAGCGTGGATGAGCCAAGTGCCAACCTCCACCCGTTCCTCGGCAGCTCACAGGAGTTTTTTTTTCTTCCTTGTCTCTCCTCTGCACAATGATCTACTTTCAGCTCTTTACCCCTCCCTACCGTCCTCCCCCTTTCCTCTCTCCCAGAAGCCCCGATTTCGCTCCTGCTGCAGACAGCCAGGGATACGCGACCATTCTTGGAGACGTTTCTGTTGTCAGGAGCCCACAGGTTGTGAAACTGCATCAGTGGACACAGCACCTCTCGTTTCCACCTTCTGAGGAAGAACTGCTAAGAAACGAAGGAGATACCATCTGCCAGAAAGCTCTTCACAGCACAGACCGATGACAACTTAGAAGCCTTTCTTTAAAAATAACACTATCCAAGCCCCTACTTTCATTGCCTCCTGTCTCAGCCCTTTCCTACCGGCACGTCATCTCTCCTGCGACCCAAATCCTTTCTAGCTCCAGGAGAGTTATCCAAGTAAAGCTACTTTGGAATCAGAACAGAGTGTAACCAGGTTTGAGGGTGCTCTATAATGCCGCAGGCGCTTCTTGACATAGAACTAAGCACCCTGCATAGTTAAGCGCTGATTTGCACATGCTCTCCACATCACAAGGTCATGTCACTTTGCTGCAAGCCTCCTGGAACACTCTTCTATTTTTGCTTACCAAAAGCAATTTATTTCCATTCCATGCCCTCGGAGCAACCACTACAGAACAGTAATAGGGAGGATTCTCAGCCACAAGAAAAAAATAAAACACACACCCCCCCAAACCCCAACAAAACAGCGAACCTCAAAGAATCCCCAGACAACAACATAAAACAAAAAACCCACCCTGACATAGCTTTTTCCCTTAAATTCCAAGTCATGACAACAAAAACAACAACAAAAACTTCCCTCAAAAACTCAAACCTCCATCACTCCCATTCTTCTAAACCCCAAACCAGCCAGGTCAGGCTACGGCAAAGCTGGAGCAAGAGCGCACAGTGCCGGGCAGAGCTGTGGTCCAGGACGACACTCCATCAAGCACGTATGAGACCTGTGCTCACTTCCCCTGCCTGCAAACCACAAAGGGCAGACCCGAGTGCCCTTTGGAATCAGCACAATCCTGGCTGGGCTCGGGAGTAACAATTCACCCATTCAGATGTAAGGCTTTGCGGGCTTAGTATCATCTGTATTTTCAATTAATTTTGCACGGCTTCCTCCATCACAGTCAACTATTTTGAGCAACAATCTATTTAGCTGCATTTCTCCAGCACTGAGTCATGATGTTAGGCCTGTCACCGATTGAGTCACACTGCGTGTAACCTCTTGCACTGCTCTTCTCCCCAGTCCCCACGAGACGGGGAAGGCTCCGCACAGCAGTATTCAGGGATGACACTTCAGAACAGAGCTGACATTTACATTGAGGAGATGCCTATTTATTGCTCTGACATCAGCCATATTTCCCATAGATGACATGCATTAAATTCTGTGACTGAGGGAATACATGACCTGAAAGTGTAAAATGAACCCAGACTGAACATGGAAAAAGGCTTCAGGGACGTGAGACAAAAAAAAAATCATTTGTATTTGCTGTTGTTCCATACTTTCCCTTCTCCCACCTTACTCCACTAGAGAGATCCACAGGACAACTGCAGGTCTCCTACTGTTGGACGCTGTCAGGAAAAGCACGACTGAGAAAGGGCATTTTTCCCCGCCGAGTACTTCTTTCCCTTGATACTCAGCTCTCCTGAAAGGCTGCCAAAGCTCTTCACCTACTGCTTGTTTTTTGTGCTGTATTACAATTCCAAAGCTTTACAGCTTGCTGCAAGGCACATGGCATTACTTGTTTAGTGATGGACAGAGGGTAGTTTAAAAATAATTTTTCAGACTACATATTACTACATAATTGCCTAAAACTTCAGGGACTGCACTCCATCCCAATAGTCAGTTCCATCTCGGCTTCCCCAACTCGTAACCTCTATGTTCATGGTATACTTTAAGCCCTGAAGTACCCTTCTCACATTCAAATACATCAACAATTTCCTACCGACCACTGGGGTGGAACAGAAACGCAGTGTGCGCTCCCAGAGAAAAGACCAGAGCCAAGTCTACCACTGCACCAAGCAGCGCTGTCACGTTACCTTCTCTTTCCTTCTGGGAGTTCAACCACATCAGGTGTCATTCTGCTTCAACACAGTAAGGACATGATTTTTTTCCAGCTGAACACCTTTACAGTGACAGACCGACTCCTCTTAACAGTTAATTAGGAGTTCAGAGTCACAACAGTCTTTTCTGCTAGTATTACTTACTTTCACCTTAAGCTTTGGCAAAATACTTAAGAGGGGAAGAAGAAATATAGAGAAAGCACGTGTCTAGCAGAGGTAAAGAGCATTTATTACTAATCTGCGCTGCAGGAAGAGAGATGAAGCTATGAAAAGAAATAATCCCAGGAAACAGGTTTCTGAGTGAACAGAGATAAATGCAGGATGATCAAAGCGAAAGAGCTGGAAAAGGCTGACTGCAGAGAAGCTGCAGGGATCTGCTTTATGCTACAGTGGAAAAAAATAGATACTATTTCACTAAGAAAAGTGACCATAAGCTTGTGTTCACAACTAAAACCTGATTTTCCAACACATTTAATATATCACAGCAGCCCCGACAGTTTTTTCCATTAAAACGCACCATAGGGCATAACCAGGTGTTTCTCGCTTTGCCATGAAAACGGGATTCTATCTTTGCAGCCACTCCATGACCCAAGTTTCAGTACACACAAATAAATTGGTAAACCCAGAATAACATTTAGCACCAGTGAGGCATTCACGGAACAAGTTTGCTTTGAACAAAGACTTGGAAGAAGACTCAAACCCAGATACATTTAAAATCTCGATTGTTCAGATGGATCTTACGAAAGACGTAAACTTTCCTGTTTGCCTGATCTTGCTTCCAGTGACGCAAACACGTGAAAGAGTCCCAGGTAAGTGAAGAGTGAAATGAATCCTAGCCCAGTTAATCTTCTCGCTGTGCTGTAGCCCAGAGTCCCTTCCTTGCTGGTCCCAGCAGAGGAAAATGTTGAAGGCACCGAGACCAAGAACTGCCTCAGCCACATCAGTCAGGTCAAATGCAGCTTTGGGGAAAGTACAAACTAAACACATGCAATGAGAGATTAGCAAATGTATGTTGAAATAAGTAATATGCCCGTAAGATGTTGGAGACAAAAGTTCCCTAAGAATTCTACAGACACAGAAAGACAGCTCTGCAGGAACAAGGGGAACAACACCGTACTGAACTACCTCTAATGCAGAACTACCAAAAAAGCACATAAGGAGAAAGACCAAGTGTTTCTTGTGATTACAGGTGCTGTCTCTTGGAATCCACTACAAAATGTGAACGCTTATCTTTAAAATGTTGCACTTTAAAAAAACAAACAAACCACCCTTAAATTAACAGTGACAGTTGACAGCTGAAAGAAAGGATTTGTCCCTTTGGCAGAGGACATCAAATCCAGCTACTCACAGCACTGTTTCTCTTTGGCTGCAAATCTGTTTTAGAGAGGCCACATTTTTATTTTAATGATAAAAGTGTATTTGGGGGAGGAAAGGAAAGGAAGTCAGATAAAGGTGACTACAAATTTTCTGTTCACATATTTGCCACCTTCGATTTCCAGTGAAAGTACAAGACTTACTCTGAAATGGAGTCAAAGAGCTCAAAGCAAAGGCCTGGACCACAAGGGAACCTTCTAAGCCAACAGTTGGCACATGGTCTCTGCGTACCGAGACAGACACGCACGCCAGGATTTCCAAACTCATAAGCAGTATTACAGCCCTCAAGCATTTTTCCATAGATTTCAACAGATTAGGCTTTCACTTTGCTACAATAAGCAACTGCCCATGTCTACAACATCAACTGCCTGGTGTAACAGGCACACATTAGGAAACTTGCTTTTGTCAGGCACTGGGTTTTTCTTGTTTTGTCTTCGTTATTTCTTTTTACACCCTGTACTTTTGAGAATCTGTGTTATATGAACCTGTTCAAATACCACAGAATCATCAGTGCCAGTTTGATCACGCCTCTAGTAGTCACAAAAACACCACAAGGCTGGATCATTCAAGGAAATGAAGAGCAACAGCAATTATCTTCACAGATATCAGAAACATTCCCAAAGACACAAACACTGCAACATTTTCAAGTGTTTAAATAAAAGTTTTCTTTCATTGTTTAAATAACAGTTTTGCAACTAACTATATCCCACATTGATGACACTAGTTAGAAGGGGATAGAAATATCCATATAGTGATTGCACAAAACATTTGTGGAACCAGAGAACATTTCAACAAGTCAGTTAAAGTAAATAGCATTTTCTGTTCCAAGGCTTTTGCCTATATAGCAAAATTACATAAAGATAGCCTAAAATAGACACTTAAACCTAATGACATTAATCAGAAAACCTGGGCATATAATCCTTTTTCATGGTCAAAGTAGCTTGCAGTCTAGCTTAACTCTATTGGGAGCAGGCTGACATTACATAAAACGAATGCCTGCAAATGAATTTGCATCGTTTAAACAAATTTAAGTTAAATCCAACATGAGTTAATCAGAGCAAATTTTCCAAAAGTTCAGCTTAAAAGGCAAGAACAAAAGGAGGAGCTCAACAGAAAACACACAACCTCCTGAACAGCTTCCTTCTGCGATGTGGTTGGTACTTTCTAAGGACACACAACTCCCACTTGGCACCAAACTCAGTGAGAATTCAGGTGAATTCAGCTCTCCTCCGAGGCAGGCCACAAGTGCGGAATTAACACTGCTGTGTTTACTGCAAATGCCACCGCTCTCTTGCTGGAAGAGAGCTGTTGAGATGACAAAAAGAAATGCGCTAAGATTATGTTACGGTGCATCATACCCTATATTCAGCAAAATAATCACCTTGGAGTCAAACGCTACAGATTGAGCCCGCTCTCAGAGCAGCGGACACTATCTACAGCCTCACCTATGGCTCTTTTTCTCTGTCTTGCTCATCACTTTAACTGCAAACAGGTTTTGTGCAACTGGACCATGAATAAACCTTTATGAAACAATAAAAAGCTTTTCAAGATAACAACTACGCTAAACGGCTGATTGGTATGATGGGTAAACCCATCCCACCTCACACCTACTCATTACATAGTAGTGTTTTATTCAGCAGTGCGTTTCCAGCCACATCGAACGCAGCCACAGCTTTATGTGCAAACACAAATAAATCAGTTACTGATATTGCTGGATAAGCAAGAATAAATATTGCTTCAAGCACACTGCTTTGCAGCTTTTCAGATAAACACTGTTTCATTCATTACCAAGCAGAGTGTTCGGGAAACAGCAGGTTAAGCTAACTTGTTCGTAACAAGTTTCGTTGTTCTTCTGGAAGGAACATAACACAAAGTAAGACTTACTGCAGTGTGCAACTTGCAAAATTTTAAAAAAATTAAACAATTAAACCCAAATTCTCATATCAGACTTTTTAGCAAAACTGGAAGGAGTTTGTTTCAAGAATAAAATGATAAAATACTATTACATATACTTCACCTAAGGAAAAGGTTAAGGCTTGTTTCTCAAGAGTTTCCTTTTCAAAGGCAAGCATGAATTTAAAATCACAGTCATCTTAAGACATTACATCTCAGATTGACTCCTTTTGTTGCAGAAGCTGCAGACAGCTAAGAAACATTTGTGGCAAGTTAGTATATTTAACACTTGATAACATGAGATGTTCTAGTTTCACAACAGACATATACGCTGCTTTAACGAGTACTGATATTTTTGCGACTTAGCAGCATTGTCATTATACAGCTTTCCCATAAGGCAATATAAATTACTATAGGAGTATTAAAAAACCAGAAATATGAGGATTGGATCATCCAGGATATTTCAACATACATAAATCAAAAAGAGGAAGAATTAATTTGAGATCAGAAAGCTCTTAAAGAGTAAAGGCCTCTGTCAGCCTTGGAGCCGCTCCTCCATTTATTAGTAAGAGAAACAGATCCAGCTTCTGATTTCTTTCCTGAGAACGCAAGTCAGCAGCTCCTAAAAAAGAGCAGACCCCTTCCAATACCTCCTTTTTTCCTCCCCTCCCAAGGAAGAAGCTCATTACCACCTGCCAGCCACCAGCTAGTACAGACTTGGTTTCCTGCTGCCCATCACCTCATTCCTTACAGTGGAAATACCATTACCATTCCTACATTCAACTACTGAAAGCCTTCAGTACCAAAAGCAAACTCCAAACATTTTAAAACTTATTTTATCTGCCATAACTATATTTGTTTGAACTCAACTCCCTTTGGAAGAGGTAGTCCAGGAGAAAAGGGTTTCAAATACCAAAATCTGTATGTCCCATACCAAGCTGACAGACCTATCAACACACCGAGAATCTTTTCACTGAAGTCATGGAAATACACGGCAGTGCAGAAAAACATGAATACCCAGATCATGGCAAGAACACACAAGGAAACAAAAAGGCCGTTGATCACAACACGCAGCTTAGAGTTCTGGTCTGTGGACAAGTTTTCCAGCACAGCCACTTCCTCCACGATCATCAGAGCACAGTATGAGAGCAGAAAACAGTGCCCAGAGATATCAAAACCACTCCAGTTCCCGTTGTCCTGGTGGCACTCCTGCTTGGTGGCATACAGCCAGCGAGGCTCGCTGAATTTATCTGAGGTAGAACAGCCCCCGATGAGATTCTCGATATAAATGAAGAGTCTGGTGCAGACGTACCAGATGGCAGTACCCACTAGCAGTGCACTGAGACGCCGCAGCACCATCAAAATGCTCTTCGTGGGACCACAGTGGAACTTGCTCTTGGCAAACTGGTACGTGGTGACTGCGATGAAGGGCAGCAGAAGCCAGAATGTCCATCCCCAAGCCACCTTGACAAAATATCTGCCAGAGAAAAGCCAAAAGAGAAACATGCATGTGAGAAACTTCACAGGAGCTGAGCTAAGTTGTGGTGCTTGAAGAAGTAGGTTTTCAAGGTCAGTGTTTAGAGCTGTCTAAATCAGACACTTGTGCCCTCCCCTCAAAGTAAAGCATAGCTAAAATCTGAACCCTCTCCCCACTATTTCTCTCAGACCTAACACCTGAATACTCCCTCAACCAGGTACTTCAACAGTTTTTCACGCAGCGTTCCCTCAGACCTAGAGCCCTTGTTCAGACTTGCAGTTCAGTTTTGCAATTGCTTTTACCCTACAAACCCGCTCAACTCTGCCCTACTCAGAATGCAGCTACAAAGAGTGTATTTTTAGCTTGCCGCCCTGTCCACGACAACAGTTTCTCCGACCCTCCTCCTCCCTCTAAATTATCTTTGCTTCACAACCTCACCCGCTTAATCCTAGACAAGAAGGTGAGAAGAAGGGCTGACCCTTTTCCCAAACCAACCCATGAAACTCTTCCTCCGTTATCACCATAATCATTATAGATTAAATGAAGAAACATAACAAGTTTGTTCCTTTGCCATCCTTCCAGCTGGTGAGAGCCTTCCTCTGGCAAATACAAATCTTTCTGTCTCTAAATTCACTCTCCACCTTGAAAATTTTTACGGTGATGCCTATAAAATGTTGAAAACCATTCAATGATGTGCTGATATCCCGATTAGCAGGACACGGCATTGCGTAACTAGAACTTTTTTCAGATCTTAAAGTGGAGCAGGTACAACTGAATTCACTAACGAGTTAAGGAGACCGTAGCCTACAATCTCCTTTCTCCCCTTAGTACTTTCCAATGCAGCTTGCTTCCTGTCAGCTGGTGGGAGAGGGGAACTGTGCAGCCCCCTGTCTACCTACATCCCCATTTGAAAGGCAGAGACAGCAGCCCTCTGGTCCGTGGCTGAGCTATAGCAAGACACACGGTCATCATGTAATCATCGCCCCAGCATCTAAGACAAAACCGAGCAGGAAAACAGCTCTGCGTCTTCACTAAGAACCTAACAAAAACTGTCAGGGCCTTGCCCAGGATTTTGAGGAGTACCTCCATTACTCTTCATTTTACAGTGGAAGGGTTATCTGTGTGGCAACTACAGCTGCTACTATGGAAAAGTAATAGAAAATAAAATCTTCATTTTATTGAGACAAATGAAAGCAAAAAAGGCTGCTAACATCCTTGCTGCCAGCAAACCAGCAGGCAAGTAATTTGCACGGGAAAAAAAACTACTTCAGGAACTGTCAGTACAGATAATCCTCCTCTGTTTAAGAGAGGAGAATTGAACTGTAGTGTGTTTTTACTGCAAGATCAATTTCACTCTCTAAGAATTCTTGCCAGTCCTTCAACCCCATTAAAAGCAGCTCCTCTCCCACACATCACCAACTGACAAATCTGAATCAATAAAGTACAAAATTCCCCAAGTCACAGGGGAAAACTGCAATTTTAGCTTTACTTTCTGATCTATAGCAGGACAAGGGGGAACGGCCTTAAGTTGCGCCAGGGGAGGTTCAGGTTGGAGATGAGGAGAAATTTCTTCTGGGAAAGGGAGGTCGGGCATTGGAACGGGTTGCCCAGGGAGGTGGTGGAGTCACCGTCCCTGCGGGTGTTTAAGGACAGGGTGGATGTGGTACTGAGGGACATGGTTTGGTGGGTAACAGGTGGTGGGGGATGGTTGGACTGGATGATCCTTGAGGTCTCTTCCAACCTTAATGGTTCTATGACTCGATGATAAAGCACGCGTGCCCCGTGCCAGCTCATTACCTTCCTCGTGCCCTCCAAAACATTCAAACGTACTTTTAAACAGCGCCTACGCCAGCTAAATCATTGCCGAAGTGCTGAAAAAAGGACTGCGGAAACTGCTTTTCCAAAGGATGCTACAACATGTATTTTTTTCAGCTTGATTTCAGATCAGTAACGGCCAGTTTCCTCAAACCTGAGGAATTATCTGAGAGCTACAGAAGGAAAAACCCCTTCTTGTCCTCTTCTGACCACAACCGGGTAGGAAAACCCGGCTGTTCCGAAACCCCGCGGCCCTGTGGGCTGCATCGGGCACTAACACCGGGGAACGGCACAGGAACCTTCATCCCAGGCCCGGCACACACCGCGCTTCCCGCCCGCGGGCCCGCACCGGCTCCCGGACCCACCGCCTCCCGCCCAGCCCCGGCGCGGGGCC